>RCWM02000400.1:600000-1031195 GCA_003667255.2 Euschistus heros | reverse complement strand
CTTACAGCCAATATTTTAATACACAAATACATGCTTAGGTAACAGATTGATACAATCTACTTGTAATTGTTGAGTCTTTATAATTGTTCAAATATGTTTACTAACACCTATATGTATTTTTTAAAATAAATCTTGGCAGTACAATTAATAAGGACAATGTTTTTTTAACGATTTATTTTAGCTGAATTCGTTTGTATCATAGTTGCCGATTTATTTTTAATTTGTTATATATTTGACAACTTTTAATTGGCTTTCTAAAAATTTTTGTTAAAAAAAAATTGACACTCATAATTTTGGTTGATTTTGTGTTATTTATCATTTGTAAGATTACTAAATAAACAAATTATTAACATTATTAGCAATGGCGAGGAGGATAAATTAATGAATTACCAGTCAAAATGTCCTAAAAATAAGTTTTTAATAGGTGTAGAACCACCTAGCGCCAGTCGGTGATCGAAAAACTGAACGATGGCTGGCAAAGGTTATTCTAATAACAGTTGAGAACTGTTGTAGAACTGGAGTGATTGTAATAACTGCAGTGATTCTAATAACTGGCGTTATGTAAGAACTGCAGTGATTCTAAGCGTTATTGGCTCCCGAAGAGTTATTGCAACAGCAGTGATTGACGGGCGCGCATTCTAGCGGTAGGGCAGGGGTTTACTTGAATCACCTATTACTGGAACAACCTATTATTGGAACCTATTACTGGGATAGAGCCATAACGTAGTAACCTAATACATTAAAAATAACTGTTTAGCCACACCTCTACCTTACCACCAACAACCCCAATTTATTGTTATTTCTCATCGTTCTCGATGGAAGATTTAATAAATTTCATACTTGGAATCTTAATAGTGATGAACATGGTTATTAAAAAGAAAATCATTGTTTGTTTAAATGGAGTTAATTAACATAACTTACTACAAATATAATAAATCCAACAATAAGTAATTTTATCTTTGAAAATATATATTGCTAAAGTCACAATAATTGTAGCATGAAAATATTATAAATATATATATTTTTTTTACTTTATTGATAAATTCACCCATCTTTAACTACAGATTTTCAGAAAATGTATCAAATATTTTAAAATATAACTTTTGATTAAAAATATAGATATTTTAAAATATTTAACACATTCTCTGAATTGTAGTTGAAGACGGGTGAATTTATCAATAAATTCTATTGTAAAATATAGTTATTTTAAAATACAAATTTAGGTTTATTTATAGATATTTTAAAATATGATCACTGGTAATAGGGTTTTTTCAGTAATAGGTGATTGGTTATAACAGTTCTGAGTCAATAAAAGAATACGGTTATTTTTCATCCCCCTTGAAAGACTACGACCTTATTTTTTGACTGAAAAATTTACACCTCTACGATTCTTTTATCAATTTAGGATAACGTTAGGTATAAACATCTTCATTTTTTCCAGTACGAGCCATTTTTGCACTACAGCACTGGTTGTCACTGCAATGGAACTGTAACAATTAACTGCCAAGGTCTGCTGTTTTTAAAACGGCACATCCCTATTCTGGGTAGAGGTGGGCTAAACAGTTATTTTTTGGTATTAGGTTACTACGTCATGGCTCTATCCCAGTAATAGGTTCCAATAATAGGTGATTCAAGTAAACCCCTGCCCTACCGCTAGAATACGCGCCCGTCAATCACTGCTGTTGCCCATAACTCTTCGGTATCCAATAAACGCTTCACTGCAGTTCTTATCAATAACGCCAGTTATTAAAATCACTCCAGTTCTACAACAGTTATTAGAATAACCTATTGCCAGCCATCGTTCTGTTTTCGATCACCAACCTGGCGCTAGTGGTTCTAACCTATTACAAACTTACTTTTAGACATTTTGACTGGTAATTCATTAATTTATCCTCCTCGCCATTGCTAATAATGTTGATAATTTGCTTATTTAGTAATCTTACAAATGATAAATAACACAAAATCAACCAAAATTATTGTCTCAATTTTTTTTTAACAAAAAATTTTAGAAGCCAATTAAAAGTTGTCAAAAATATATAACAAATTAAAAATAAATAGGCCAACTATGATACAAACGAATTCAGCTAAATAAATCTTTAAAAAACATTGTCCTTATTTAATTGTACTGCCAAGATTTTATTTAAAAAAATATATATAGGTGTTAGTAAAACATATTTGAACAATTATAAAGACTCAACAATTACAAGTAGCTTGTATCAATCTGTTACCTTAGCATGTATTGTGTATTAAAATATTGGCTGTAAGATAAAATAAAGAAGAAAATAACAGAGGTAGAAGCAGGATTCAGGCTGGGCCATCTTAGGTCAAGTTTTTACTCATCCCAATTTTTTTTTTAAGCATTTGGTGGACTTCCAAGACTTCTGGTCCAGGAGGTACATTTAGCCTTTATCCAACTTTAGAAAGCTTTGACTTAGGTCCTTTAAATAAGGTGTGGAAAGCACTGTTTGTCAGAGATAAGTGATAGTCTGAGATAAGGCATACAAGGCCTTTATAAAGAATTAAATTTTTAAATTTAATTTGAAATAGCAAGCGTTACTAATTGTATACAAAAGTATTTTAAAAAAAAAGTTTTGATATCATGTCCCCTCAGCATTACACATCACCAAAGGATTAAATCAAAGTTGCTGGTAATCACTTACTCTCTTTAACATGGTTATTAAACAACCTTTCTAGAAATAGAAGAGAAATATTAACATATGGGTTTGGAGATTTTGAAAGATATCTAATTCATAATACAAGTTGCAGGAGTTTATCAACTCGTTTATCAACGATTAGAAAAATAAAAAATATACAACAAAGAAGGAAGAATCGAGTAATAGATTATTAAATTTTTAGAGCCACCACCTCCTCCACCAATAACTTAATACCATAGAAAACTATATAAAAACAGCTATAATATTAACTGATGAAATTTACACTAATGAAATAAAAAGAGAGATTATTAAGGATTTGGGAGACAATATGTTTGGTTTCAGTATATTATCATTCTTTATTTCATTTCTTAATATTTGTTTATTATTATTTCCATTAGTTTCATTATTTTTTTTTCATTATTAATATTTATATTCCTATGCCACATTTTATTAATTATTTTAGTAGGCACCATATTGTCTCCCAAATCCTTAATAATCTCTCTTTTTATTTCATTAGTGTAAATTTCATCAGTTAATATTATAGCTGTTTTTATATAGTTTTCTATGGTATTAAGTTATTGGTGGAGGAGGTGGTGGCTCTAAAAATTTAATAATCTATTACTCGATTCTACCTTCTTTATCCATTTAGTGTTTATTTTATCTTTGTTTTTTACTATTAACATATTTAAATATTTAATTTTATTTTCACTCATATTCTCTCTCGAAGAAATTGAAAAATGAAAATTTTAAAATAGATGTTGCACTATATAACAGGAATAAAATAAAAAATATAATAACAAAGAACGAAATAGAACATATGAATAAAAAATATGTCATATATAAGATTGACTGCTTGGATTGCAAAAAACATTATATTGGAGAAACTAAGCAGAATTTATATAAAAGAGTTAATCAGCATAAATACGACACTAAAAAATTAGCAAATCAAACAGCCCTTTTAGAACCCGTACAAAAACTGAACCACAAATTCAATTTGATAACGTTAAAATCTTACAACACGAAACCGAAACACATAATAGAAAAAATAAAAGAAGCGATATACATTAGTAAAACAATAAATAATGCAATAAACTACAAAACAGACACAGATAAAATAGGATCCATATATGCTAGTATAATTAATGAATTAATAATATAAGATTGGCCAACTTAGTACTAAAAAAACAACAGTAGAAATTAGGATTGACCCTTGTACCCATAAGGTAGATGAATTATTCTATTGACTATGTAAAGAGAAACAGACACTGTGTGTTAACACCAAGAAATCATTTTAAAGATAATTTATAATAAATACATTGTGATAGATAGAAATATGAATAGTATTTTTTTAGATGTTGAAAATATAGTGTGATTATAATAAATTGTTAAATACTGTTTTCAGTCTGATGATGGGACCTTGTTTCCCGAAACATGTCACTGGTTTATACTTTTAATGAAGAGGAGTTTAAATGCTGTTTTTATATACTATTTTTGATCAATAAAAGTAACTCCTTCATTGAAGAATTTATCAAATTATTAACATTATTAGCAATGGCGAGGAGGATAAATTAATGAATTATCAGTCAAAATGTCTAAAAGTAAGTTTGTGATAGGTTAGAACCACTAGCGCCAGGTTGGTGATCGAAAACAGAACGATAGCTGGCAATAGGTTATTCTAATAACTGTTGAGAACTGTTGTAGAACTGGCGTTATTGTAAGAACTGCAGTGATTCTAAGCGTTATTGGATCCCGAAGAGTTATTGGCAACAGCAGTGATTGACGGGCGCGCATTCTAGCGGTAGGGCAGGGGTTTACTTGAATCACCTATTACTGGAATAACCTATTATTGGAACCTATTACTGGGATAGAGCCATAACGTAGTAACCTAATACCAAAAAATAACTGTTTAGCCCACCTCTACCTTACACCAACAACCCCAATTTATTGTTATTTCTCCATCGTTCTCGATGGAAAATTTAATTAAATTTTATACTTGGAATCTTAATAGTGATTGATCTGGTTATTAAAAAGAAAATCATTGTTTGTTTAAATGGAGTTAATTAACATAACTCACTACAAATATAATAAATCTAACAATAAGTAATTTTATCTTAGAAAATATATAATTGCTAAAGCCACAATAATTGTAGCATGAAATATTATAAATACATGTATATTTTTTTACTTTATTGATAAATTCACCCATCTTTAACTATAGATATTCAGAAAATGTATCAAATATTTTAAAATATAAATTTTGATTAAAAATATAGATATTTTAAAATATTTAACACATTCTCTGAATTGTAGTTGAAGACGGGTGAATTTATCAATAAATAATATTGTAAAATATAGTTATTTTAAAATACAAATTTAGGTTTATTTATAGATATTTTAAAATATGATCACTGGTAATAGGGTTTTTTTCCAGTAATAGGTGATTGGTGATAATAGTTCCGAGTCAATAATAGGTTATTTTAAAGAATACGTTATTTTTGTCCCACCTCTAATTCTGGGGTTTCATCTTCATTTCCAGTACGAGCCATATTTTGCACTACAGCTGTGGCAACAATTACTGCCAATGCTGTTTTTAAATTTACTCTCAATCGAGTGACAAGCAAGGAAATCTTCTTTTCCATAAACCAAATGTTTGCTCTATAGCGATCCTAGTTCTTATGTGTGCCGCGTTGTATCTTGCCTGCATTTCATTGACTGGGTTCAATATAGGAGGCAAGAGGTAAGGGCAGCAAGGATATGCGCTAATCCCCAATAGATGGCCCCTGATTTCACCAGCTTCTAGTTTGGCTCTATATAAAGAGTTGTTAAATACATTACTGCCTTGTACTGATCCAGGCCACCGTACAACGATATCACTAAATTTTCTTGAGTTCTAACACACCGCTTGAATATTTATTGAAAAGTATAAATTATGTAATTTCAATAAATATTCAAGCGGTGTGTGACCACTCAAGAAAATTGACTGATATCAGTACTGATAATTGGCCTGGATCAGTACACGACATTAATGTATTTAACAACTGTTTATTAAAAGCCAAACTAGAAGCTGGTGAAATCAGCACCACAAAATCAGCAATCACCCTATGCATATACTAATTTTTATTTTTCCTTCATCTCACCCTCTGATTATTTCCTCAATAATGAAGTCCCATTCCACTTCTACCGGCATAGAAGAAATTCCTATAAAATTGATAAATCTGTGTCTTCCCGAAATCACACCAGTCCTCTTATTCATATACAATTTTTCCCTTCACAATTCAGTATTCCCTACCACCTGGAAAAAAGCCCTAATTCATCCTATAAATAAAACATCGAATCCCACATCTCCTAAAGACTATCGCCCGATCTCCATCTTATCTAACCTTTCTAAATCCTTAGAAAGATTAGTACAATCTTAGTTATCCAACTTTTTTCATAGAAACTTTTTTATTTCCAGTCACACTATGGGGTGTGCAAGTTAAGGTATCTAATGCCAAATACTAATAAATAAAATCTTAAGGATGAAATTAAAAATAAGTTCATTATTTAAAATAAATTTATAAAACGAAAAAAACTGACTTTTGGAGTTTTTGAGCGCGATTGCCCTATATAAGACCCCAGTGTGCCTAGTGAACGCTGATCTTACGAAGCCTAGATCGTAACTCCGATAGGAGGGACTTTTTTGTTTTTTAAAATAATTATTTTACTCATAAATACACACACACATATGTGTGTATACATTATAAGAATTAAATTTGAAATTGAGAATTGTGTGAAGATTAATTTTGAGCTGAAGGCAACATCATGAAGAAGCTATTAGGAATATCTGATTGTTAAAAGAACAGGGGAAGTTAAAGGTTGTAAATTGCTATTTTTATTTCCTTTAGTCATGAACTTATTAAAAAGAAAAAAAAAACGACTATCAATTGAATTTTCCAAAGAATTACGTATAAATTTAATTTAATTTTAGAGTTCAATATATTCTATTTGGGCACAGATATATGATTTTTTGAAGTTTTATTTTTTCATATGTGAATGAGTAATTTTAAAATGAGTTTGGGGATGGGATGCCTTACAACCGAAGTCGCCCTTTTACTTAACTTGAGATTTTTTGCTACTGGCTCTTTTCAAATTGTATTTGGTGATTGTAGAGGAGTGCACAAAAGCACGGCTAGTCGTGTTGTAAAATGAGTCAGTAGCAAGATTGCGAGATTGAGACCCCAAGTTATTAAAATTCCAACAACCATAGAGGAAATTCGAGCCACCAAAGCAGGATTTTTTTGCAATGTGTGGATTTCCTGGAGTTGTAGGTTGTCTTGACGGGTCACATATTCGCATACAATCTCCAAACCAATTGGAACAAATTTATAGAAATAGAAAACCTTTTCTATTTCTATAAATTTCTCCTTTCGTTTTATTTTTCTGGATAGCAGTAGCGGTCATGTTCCTCACTCAAAACAAAAATAAAAATAATCATAAGCTCACCTTGTGATAAACGACAAATAATATAAGTTATCCAATACAGAATGAGATATCTCATCTAATTCAATCGTTTAACTTTAGCAAGCCAATACGTTAACAAACCGCTAAGTTGTTAAGTTTGTTACCATGCAGCGCTTTTCTGAGGTTAGGAATATTGACAAGATAACTGACTTTCTATAATTGATAAAATAATGACCAATTTCAACACCGAAGCTTGAATTTTTAAATATGGCTGTGAGGAGCACCAGACGACAATATAATATAAGATATTAACCGTAGAAGAGGCTCTATATGGGCGAAATATAAAACAGAGGTCTGCCATAGGCTGTCTACGGTGCCGACCCTGCGCTCGGTGGAGGAAGTCGACAACTACATCGCCACATTTACAAACATTATCACAGAGGCTGCCCGTTCCTCCATACCCACTTTCCGTCCTTCTCCCCCCCATCCCTCCGTAAACCTCCTCCTCACATCATGTCCCTCATCTCGAGTAGGCGGAACTTAAAGAACAGATGGTACAGAACCAAAGATCCGGACATCAAGCGAGCCTTCAACGCCCTCACTACGCAAATCAAAAACCTTCTCCGCCAATGGAAAACCTCCATTTGGCAGGACAAGCTAAGGGCAACTCACGGCGATTACCGGAAATTTTGGAAACTGACCAGATCTGCTGTGAAGAAGACCTCCGCGATCCGCCTACACGATGGGGACAAGCTCCTGACACCCAAAGAACAGGCGGAGCTGCTAGCAAACTACTATCGGCAGGACATCACCAACCGTACTGTCGACACCGAACCCCTCCCGGTCATGGCCGAGGATAACAACTTCATGTTTGTCAGCCCCAAACAGCTAAAGGCTATTCTAAGGCGGACAAAAGGCAATAGAGCACCTGGTTCTAATTGTTCTCAATTATCTACGAGACTTTTGCGAGGAAAATTCAGTGATTCCCTTTGAACAAACAGGTTTCCAAGCACGTCTCAGTATTGAACACCACCTCATGAAGCTCCAAACTGAGGCGTGCACGAACTTGAACCGGAACACTGCAACAGCGCTGATCTCCATAGATTGCACAAAGGCATTCAATTCCGTCAGCCACAGAATCCTTTGCCGGAAACTAGAAGACCTTGAATGCCCCGAGCAACTCTATGGAGTCATTTCCTCCTTCCTGAGCGGGAGAAGTCTCGCAGTACAGGTCCGTGTAGAAAATTCATCTACAATTCCCCTCACCTGCGGTGTGCCACAAGGCGCAGTACTATCGCCTGTCCTTTTCAATATTTACACTGCCGATGTTGTTGGCAATAACTACCGCAAGGCGTCCATTGCGGCTTTCGCCGACGACATTGCCATCACCAGCAGCAGTATAAATCCCACGCGAGCACTACGTCAGGCCGAATCTGTCTGCGCTGAGATAATTCAACGGTTGGATTCAATAAACATCCAAGTGAATCCAGCAAAAACGGACTGCGTAGTGTTCGCACAAGTGAGCAAAAAGAAGGCAACATTACCGAAGTCCGTCAGGGTGGCAAACACCATCATTGCCCCCTCAAACTCCATAGTCTACCTGGGCATCACCCTGTACAGAGGACTCAAATTTTCCACACACTGCTACAGGACACACCGCAAGGTGAGAACAAGAGCCCGACGTCTCCATCACCCCCTTTCCTCTCCCGCCCTTTCCCTCCGGCTCAAGATGTGTATATATAAAAGCATCTTGAGACCGGATCTCCTATACGGTGCACCTCTTCTCACAGGTATCTCAGATGGAACCACCAGGCTTCTTCAGCGATTTCAGGACTCGATGCTCAGGAAGATCGTCAGGACAACCACTCTGAAGAAGACGAAGCCCCCGGCTCTGCACGACTTCTTCGACCTCCCGACGATCCCCGAGTTCATCCGAAGACGCCACATCAAGTTCCTGGACTCACTGCAGTTCTTGACCAACCCTCTGTTAAACACCATCACTCCAGCGCCACCTCCCGTCCGTTGGCAAAAAACATTCACTTGACAAAAGTGAACCCAGCTCGGAACGGACGGACCGTAACCAGAACACCACAACAGCCAATCAGGTCAGTGAAGTGCTTCCAGCCAATCAAGTCAGTGATGTGACTATAGACATCATTTCCAGTTTTTTTCTAGTGTTAGTGTTAGTTTTAGTTCTTTATTTTTATTCTTTATTTTTTTATTTCACAATCTCAAGAAGTGGGTGTGCCCCAACACCCATATTAAAGACTATTATGACTTACTTAAAATACTTCCAGGACAAACCATATTCAGGTGGCCTTACAATGTATTTTTCAATACAGTAAAAGGCCAACCATAAATCTTTCTGCCCCCTTACTCACATATCCTGTATATTAATTTTCCAAAGGGGCTTGGAACAAAAAAAAAAAAAAATAAAAAAAAATAAATAAAAAAAAAAAAAAAAAAAAAAAAAAAAAAAAAGCTCTATAATGTAACAACTACACTAACTCTATCTGTTGGATTTATAAAGAAGCTACTTAGCGAACCTATAAGTTATCAAGTTGTTACAAATTAGCTAGCAGTTATGTACTTGGCGAATGAATAAAGTTATCGGTTTGTTAGCTATTGGTTCGATAAGGTCATAGTCTAGCAACCGGGCATTAGTCGATTCCCTCGAGATCCCCCCTCTTCAATACGATTCCCTAGACTGCCGCTCTGCTCTACTGTATGCAGCTAGTGTAGAAAGTATTGTTACTCCTATAACAATTTTGGTTTTACCTGTTTTTTAACTGTAATAAATTTTTGGGAGAGTATATAAATGGTATTTTTACCATGGTAATAGACCCAAAATTAATATATACTGAAGAAATTACGACATTTTTTAATGTCGGGAAATCCCAAAGAAACAGGCGCTAAAAGTATTGGAACACTATGATATTGTATAAAAAAAGGGGGATTAGTGCGGATTATCGATGTGTTGTCAGTAATATTACGGCCAGTGGTCTTAAATACACTTATATTGTAAAAGAAAGAAAAATGTGGATAAAACGCCTAGTGGAAATAAGAGATCATAAATTGCATGAATTTTTTTTTTCTGAAAGTATTCAGGGCTGACGTCGCCCAAAAGTTCATCCATGCTGCAGTTTGGTCTGTATCCAGAAATGGAGCCTAGTCGTAGACACAATTGAACAACTCATGAATTTCCTGCTGCGATTTCGATGAAATATTATTTGGTGAACATTCACAGAGAAAGGTAAATGTATACGTCACATTAACAAACAATTTTTCTCTATTCGGAAAGTGACAGTTCGTGCTGTTTAAGCAATAGCATTTTATTTTAATTTACGCATGGATGTCCGAGTTGTCTTTCTAAACTATTTCAATGGAAGTTCTGTTTTTTAAGTTATATTTTCTTGGTTTTATTATTATTCTCAGAAATGATTTATTTTAGTGGATTTTGAACCGATGCACAGTGGGACGAATGGCCTATCTAGGAGGAAAAAAGTCATAATGAAAATTAATGAAACTATTGTGATAGGTGTATAGTTAAGTAGTTTATGGGACATTATCAAGGTTCTTTCGTTTTTTGGAGGTGGGTTTCAAGGTAAAAAGAACTATCAAAGTAGTACCTAACTCGACCTGTCAAACTTTGTTAAAATTATTCACAAACTATGATTCTTTCAATCTAAATTTGTGTATCATCCTATTGATATTTTTTCATTTTTCTTTTATAATTAGTGAATATAGACGATCGTTATACCAGTAAGCCATGCTCAAAATATTTTTTTTATAATTTGACCTATTATATATTTTTTTAAAAAGTGCCGTAAACTAAAGTTTTTTTTAAACTAAAAAGGTCTATTACTAAAAAGTACCCCAAAGTACCTCTCTGAAATTCATAGTAGAGGTACCTTAGAAGTTATATGAAATAATCATGAAGCATTTAGCTGCTTTTATCTGATTTCTTGTCTTAAAACGAATTTTCAATTCCGTGATGGGAGTTATTTCGTATTTGGCAAAACTGTAAGGGCATTGATTTAATATATATAAATTACTACATTTGAAACACTTAAATTAGAGGATATTATTCCAATATCTTCAGCTGCACTTAAGAGATATTTAAAATTGGTAGTTACGAAAATTAAAAAGAAATAACAAGAGGCTAAAAAAAACCAGAAAGTCATATTACATTTATACATACATTTATATAAATTACATTTATATTTTTATATTACATACATTCATACAGTTTCAATACTCAAAAAATACATAAGGATTAATGTATGCAAGCATGCTTTTTATTATTTTTTTTTTTTAATATTTTTTTTAATTTGTTTATTTTTAATTTGTTTACGTTTTATTTATTTTGTTTGTTGTGACATTTCGATAGTTCCTATTTAAATGGAGTCTAAAGCATAACTGAGTAAACAGTTTTGTTGAGTAGGCAAACAGGTCAGTTAAAATATCACAGAAATACTTGAAAAAAGTATCGTGCTGTAATATGAATTAGATTAGTACACCGGAAATATCTCATTTATACGATACCAGGGGACGTGTTTTTTCATTCATTACTTTTTTAAGATAATTAAAAATAACTACGCAAAATAGTAACTATAAATAATTACCAATTATATATTCGTTATAAACGATCTAATTCATTATTTTTATTAAATTAATATGATACATTTAACATATATAGTGAAAAATTAAACCTTATTTAAAAAAAAAAATATATATATATATATATATATATATATATATATATATATATATATATATATATATATGAACCACGATAGTGGGGACCTACTGTATAGTATTGTATAATTGTTGTTACTTTAGTGGTTTTATTTTACCTGATTTAAACTCTATTGTTTATGTATATCAGGTTGCCCAGGTCTGTTTAAGTGATTCAGACTTTTTTCCACCTAGATTGGTCATTCGTCGCACGGTGCGATGTGCTGAAAGACTGAAAATTACCTTTCTAAAATCTCAGAAAGTAGCTGATGTTCATTTACAATATAATTTTACGACACGTTTAATGAGTTCTAAATTTCTATCCTCCCTCATTTTCCTTAAGGCTAAGCATCCCGATTTTTAGTAAGATTTTTTTTCAAGAGATGGCAGCACTTTTGGGGCGAATTTATGTTTGCTCTCATTTGTGAACAGAATCATCAATATTAGATCTGTAAACAGATTTAGTAATAAAAACCCCATTAAATTCACGCTAGGTTTTCCGATTTTTTTTTTTTTTTTTTTTTTTTTTTTGTCAATATTTTAGAATTTAAAAAAATTATCTGGCGAACTATTGATTTTTAAAAAAAAAAAAAAAGCTGGTTATAGCCACTTAGTCATAAATTAATTGAACACAACTATGCAAAAATATTCATTTTCGGTTGCATAGATTGATCGTAATTTGAAAAATACGATTTAACAATATCGGGTGATTAGATTAGTAAGCTTCTTGCTGTTGTTGTAGTGGGGGAAGGGCTGTGAGGACCCAGCTCCCAGTCAGCTACCGATCTAACCTCTCCCCAATAGTAGAAAAACCAACATCCTTTTTCTTAAGTTTTTCGCTTATAACTCGAAAATGGTGCGTTTTATTAAAAAAGTTTTTTATTACAAAATTAAGGCTTATTAAATTTACTACAAGTTTGTACTATTGTAATTTGAAATTTTATGCTAAAAACTTTTTAATATATTTTTTATTTTGAAGAGAAAAGATTTGCCCAGTCGGGATTCGAACCCGAGTCCCCACTTTTCTAGCGTGGTGCCTTATCCACTAGGCCACCGAGCTCGCATCCGAACCAAGGAAATCTTTTCTCTTCACTAATCCATACCCCCGGGCACTCGTAGTTGCGATATACAAATCAGGGATGAATGTTCATTGAACATTACTGTTAACTGGATCTTGTTGACATACGTCAAATATATTATAATTATGAGATAATTATTTGTTGTTGATAAATATATTTCTTTTTATTTTGAAGAGAAAAGATTTGCCCGGTCGGGATTCGAACCCGAGTCCCCACTTTTCTAGCGTGGTGCCTTATCCACTAGGCCACCGAGCTCGCATCCGAACCAGGGAAATCTTTTCTCTTCACTGATCCATACCCCCGGGCACTCGCAGTTGCGATGTACAATCGGGGATGAATGTTCATTGAACATTACTGTTAACTGGATCTTGTTGACATACGTCAAATATATTATAATTATGAGATAATTATTTGTTGTTGATTTTTTTAATATATTTTTTATTTTGAAGAGAAAAGATTTGCCCGGTCGGGATTCGAACCCGAGTCCCCACTTTTCTAGCGTGGTGCCTTATCCACTAGGCCACCGAGCTCGCATCCGAACCAGGGAAATCTTTTCTCTTCACTGATCCATACCCCCGGGCACTCGCAGTTGCGATGTACATATCGGGGATGAATGTTCATTGAACATTACTGTTAACCGGATCTTGTTGACATACGTCAAATATATTATAATTATGAGATAATTATTTGTTGTTGATAAATATATTTTTAATATATTTTTTATTTTGAAGAGAAAAGATTTGCCCGGTCGGGATTCGAACCCGAGTCCCCACTTTTCTAGCGTGGTGCCTTATCCACTAGGCCACCGAGCTCGCATCCGAACCAGGGAAATCTTTTCTCTTCACTGATCGGGTTCAATGAACATTCATCCCGATTTGTACATCGCAACTGCGAGTGCCCGGGGGTATGATCAGTGAAGAGAAAAGATTTCCCTGGTTTGGATGCGAGCTCGGTGGCCTAGTGGATAAGGCACCACGCTAGAAAAGTGGGGACTCGGGTTCGAATCCCGACCGGGCAAATCTTTTCTCTTCAAAATAAAAAAATATATTAAAAATATATTTATCAACAACAAATAATTATCTCATAAAAACTTTTTTAAATTGAACGCACCGTTTTCGAGTTATAAGCAAAAAAACTCAAAAATGAAACATTTAAAGGTTCAAAGCATTTTTCTTCCTACGTGATTTATCGAACAGAATATCATTTTGTATTGTTTTTATATTTTTTAAGTTATAAATTTTGATTTTAATTTTATAAGACTATTTAAATGAATAAAAAATTGTAATTGAATATAAAAAAAAAAAAATTATCTAATACATCACCAAGAAAAAGTATTAAATAATTCTTAAGTCTGAGATTCATACCAACTAAAAATCTATTGTTTTTTCTACTACTACGTTCAACAAATCGTTGTCTAGTAACAACTGCAATTTATCCAATAGATATTTACATAGCCTACTTCAAAATTCAATTCAAATTTCATATATTATTTATATATCATAGAACAGGGTGGTCTTTTTTGGTCTATCACTACATTCATTCCGTATATTTCCGGTGGGAAGTCCCACCACAGCACTCCTTTTGAAGTTTCATTTTATTATATTTTGTTATACTCTATATACCTGTCACTAATTGAGGGAAAATTTGGCCAGTTTAGGCTTAATACCCCTATAGAATGAAACACAATAAATGGTGTAATTTCCCACTTACTGCATATAAAATGAGTGCAGTGACCAGAAGGACCACTGAAATTTAAAAATCACATAAGGAACCAACTAGTTTTAAAAAATATAAATTTCAAATTCTCATGTTAATTATGTTTACAACAATCTGGAAACTTATATTTTTTTAAAAGAAAAATCAAGCTTATTTTCTTTTCACAGAATACGAGTTTTAATGGAGGAGAAGATGATCAGGGATGCAGTCAAAGAGGAACACCACGTCTAAGTAGAAATTCATTCATCATACCAGGCAACTATACTTTTATCACCACAGTTTTAACGTCAAATAATTGGATCGATTAAAAAAAAATAAAACATATAATTATAAAAAGATAATAAATAGGGAAAATATAAGTAAACTATAACTGTTTATTTATAAAAGTGAAATTTTTAATTTTATTGATAACAGTTAACTAAGAAATACATAACTATTAATAATTTATGAATTCCTAAGAACTGTTTCATTGAACCCTTCAACTTCAAAACACATTTGTAATATAGCATGTTACAGCTGTAGTCCAGTCAATAAACATATTGTAGAGTGCATGGAATATGCGATAATTTTTGACTTCATAGCTTCGTTTGCAATAGTTAGAAGGTAAACATACTAAAAGTCCCCGCCGCTGGGGGGTGAGCTAACGGTGGGGGGAGGGGGGAAGTTCCATTTTTTTGGACTTTCAATAATATCTCGAAAACGGTTGACTCTAGAAAAATGTGTCAGTTTGAGTGTATAACGTGACATAAGCAAAATTTCATGTATAGTTTCTTATAGTAAATTTAAGGAGCTTTCAGATAAAAAATAGAAATTTTGGATCGAACAATTAGTTTTTGGAATGAGTATCAATAAACGTGTTTTTTCAGAGAGGTGCGACCCCAGAAAAAGAGTGCTGAAAAGAGAGGTGTAGAGTGTATGAAATATGCAATAATTTTTTACTTCACAGCTTTGTTAGGAGTAGTTAGAAGGTAAACATATTAAAAGTCCCCGCCCCTGGGGGTGAGCTAAAGGTGGGGGGAGGGGAGAAGGTCCCAATTTTGTATTTCGATTATATCTCGAAAACGGTGGACTCTGGAAAATATGTTGCAGATCAAAATTAAAGCTCATTAAATTTCCTATAAAATTAATTATATACGTATTCGTAGAAATTCTAACGGCTTTTGAGATATACGTTATTAAAAATCGACAATTTTAGAAAAAAAAAAAATGTTTACCTCACTTTATGTTAAACACTTGAAGCAAATACCAGAAACGTATATATGAAATTCAATTAAATTTAATGCTCTACAATTTTGATTCTGACGGTTTTTCTGAGAAACGATTGTGGAACGTAATAGAAGCAAAAGTTTGACAAAAGGTGTGGTAACATTTGTTTTTTCCCGAAAATCACCGATTTTCAATAACGTATATCTCGTAAGCGGTTAGTATTATGACAAATTTATGTATAATAAATTTTGTAGTAAATTTAATTAGCTTTTATGTTTAATTGAAACATATTTTTCTAGAGTCAACAGTTTTTGAGATATTATCGAAAAACCAAAAAAATGGAACTTCCCCCCTCCCCCCCCACCGTTAGCTAACCCCCCAGCGGCGGGTACTTTTAGTATGTTTACCTTCTAACTATTCCTAACGAAGCTATGAAGTCAAAAATTATCGCATATTCCATGCACTCTACACCCCTCATTTCAGCACTGACTGGACTACTGATATTAATAAAATTTGATTATCAAGTTTCTTGCGTGTCTACTAAGAATTTCAAAGTAAAAGCAACATACATATTAGGAGAACATAATATTTATATTTTATATTGCTAAAAACCTAAAATTAACTTAATTATTCATTAAAACTTCATAATGTAAATAGAAATTACCTGGAAAATAAGAGTCCTGGACTAACTAGTTCGCCATAGAATTAAAAAGGAAAACGTTTTTATTGGTCTACGTAAATCTATAATTGTATAATTTTACTTTTACCGATAAGATCTGTTTTATTCGATCCATGACAATTATTTATAAAAAAATATAATACATTAAAATGACAAATATAATAATAATTTTTAGTTGACGACAAAACATGTAACTACATTACATTGTAAAAATTTTCTATATATTAGAAAATCAGATTTCTAATATGAACAATATCATGATCTTGTATCAAATTTTATAATTTTTGTACTAATCAATTTTGTATGGAATCAACAAAAGTACTAAATCTTTTTGATTTTAATGTTAAAACAGTAAATAATTTTACAATATAGCCCGAACGTTAGTAGTAGCAGGAACTAAAACTTTTATGCAAAACCTCTTTTGAATTATATCTTCATTCAATACGTATATTTTAACTCTTTTGAAAAAAAAAAAAAAAAAAATCAATAAACAATGCAAGATCTGGCAAGAATATTCTATTCCGTAAATAATTAAAAAAAAAAAAAAAATATTTTTTTAAGTATAGATGTATAGAATTAAAGTGTCAGGATTCCAGGTGTGTTTGGGTATGGTTCTTGAAAAAACAGATGGACAAAACAGAGAATGCTTCCAATTCAAAAATAAGCACATTTAATTAAAAAAATATATAAAACAAAATTTGTTGCAAATTAGATTTGCTTTATTAATGCATAGACCGAAAATGTGCTAAGAGTAGCGGTTTCCGAGTTATTTCCGGTTTCCGGTGGCGGCACCACTATAGCGGTATAGTCCCGGCATCTATAATAATGTCAACTCATGAGCTTTTTTACCCGATTTTATACAAATTATTGATATATTTTTATATTTTGCTAAGAAAAAAATACGAACCCCACAATGTGATGTGGCCGTGAGAAATCTGAAAAAATCACGTTCTTCAATTGATTTCCACAACTTGTATTTACAACCAAATAAATCAAATCATACAAATATAAAAGGAGAAACCGTTTTGTAGGTACCTATATCCAACCAATAGTAGGAAATTACATTGTAAAATTTCTTTTTCCCGGTTATTTTTTTTTTAAAAATGTTTTAATTATTATTGTATACGCTATGGAAAAATTACATATCCACGAGACTTAGGAATAATGAAATTACCTAATATTACGGTAATTCTAAAATATTTCCAAGGAGCCAGTTATAAAACTGGCTGTTATTTATCTGTCATTGTTTAATTTTATTTACGATTTTTACAATAAACTAATGTAAAATTATTGATTTTCAAAGTTGAATTTGAACAACTCAGCGAAACAACACTATGTTTTTAAATTACATCATAATAAATATTATATGGGTACATACTCTTTTTCATTATCAGCTCTTCTTTTCAGTTCTTTTTGGATTTAGAACTATTTATATAAAAATCTCTACGTTCAATAGATTGCTTTACTTTGTTATGCTCTATCTTTACAACTATACAAATTGAACGAAAATACAATTTGTTCTGAACAGGAAATATTTTCAATTGGTATTGGGTTTTCCCGAATATCTTTTACTTGGTTTCTTTGCTATGGGTTTGACTTCATATACCGACATGCTACCTAAATTTATATTATGTACAAGGTAATAAATTTACATATGTATTTATATATGTAAATTTATACATAATTACATAGGTATCTATCGGCTAGGTAACTTATGGAATTTATTTGGAATATTTTATATCATTTGTCCCTAATACATTACCGGTGAAAAGGGTCAGATAGTGTTATATTTCCTGCAGTAAGTAAAAAAAACTTTTTCTCTATTTTAAAATAAATAGACAATAACTCCTTTATTGACTTTATAAAAAGACATATTTATCACAACTGTAAGTTAACTATGCGGCTATTATCAATTCATGATTGGTATGAAATTAGACTGTGAACTTTCAAATCTCTCATCCTGTGAAATATGTGTAAAAGCCAAAGCTACAGGTAAGCCTTTTGGTCTTAAACGTACTAGGGGTTCTCAGTCACTGGAGCTCTTACACACGGACGTAGTTTCTGTAGGCACGCCCACTTGGGACAATCATAAATACTTTGTTACAATAATGGATGATTTCTCACACTTTGCACAGTCATTCCTCCTCCACCAAAAGAGTGATGTAAAATCAACCATAATAAGTTACATAAAACAAGTTGAAAATAAATGGTCGCTACCTGTAAAGAAGATTCGCCTGGATAATGGAGGTGAAAATATTTCAGAGGACTTCAACAGATTTTGCGAATCTAAAGGCATTGAATTGGATTTCACTCCATCATATACCCCTCAATTAAATGCTAGTGCTGAAAGATTAGGCCGTACCCTCATGGATCGTACCAGGGCTCTGTTGTTTGATAGCCGACTAGAATCTGAAATGTGGGGAGAAGCGTTGCTCACAAGCACGTATTTATACAATCGCAGCCCTTCAAAATCTGTAAAAACAATTTGCATTTGGTATAGTAAAAAGCCCGACCTATCTAAACTTCAGATTTTTGGATGTGATGCCTACTATAAAATTCTCACACATACTAAAAAGCTTGAACCTCGTGCCATGAAGTATGTGTTTGTTGGCTATGCAAATAATTCTTACCGTTTGTTTGACCCTGACGTAAAATCATAACAACGTAAAATCATACATTCTTGTGATGTGTACTTTGGAGTTCCGAACAGGAAACCTGAAACTAAAACTACAGCCTATGTGAAAAGAAACATAATAACTGAACAAGAAGATGGTCAACCTGAAGAAGGTTTCTCTGAAGAAAGTAACAGCTCAGATGATAGCAGTGATGATTCGGATGATGACTCATCCCTTGAAGATATTCAAAGCTCTCAACAGCAATCACTTAACACTTTGGTAACACCGGCAACTCCCACAAGTTCTCAAGAAATTCCAAGGCGATCTGCCAGAACCAAGAAATTTCCAGAAAAACTAAAGGACTACCAGCTAGATCTAGACTCGTTGGAAGAACCTTTTGAAACTGCTCGCTTAAGCTACACTGAAGCTGTTTCGAGTGAAGAAAAATGCAAATGGCTCAAAGCCATTGAAGATGAAAAAAGTTCACTCATGAAAAATCACACCTGGACTCTTGTGAGCCGTGCTGAAGCAGGGGATAAGAAAATCCTCACCAACAGATGGGTTTTTAAAGTGAATGACGATGTATATGTATGAAGATACAAAGCACGCCTCGTCGCACGGGGGTGTGAACAGAAAATAGGCTGCAACGAAGACTGGTTGTCAGCAGCTGACAGAAGACTGGTTGTCGTGAAGAAAGGAAGAGTATAACAGGGTACATAATTTACTCTGCTGGTTTTCACGAAAACAACCCATCATAGCTACATCAAGTACAGAAAGCGAATTTATTGCAGCAGCTGATTGTGCTAAAGAACTTGCTTATTTAAAAAGTTTTGTATAAAGAACTCACAACCAGAAATATAAAAGCCACTCTCAAAATTGACAACATAAGCACAATTGGGAAAATCAAAAAGGGCAATTTTAATCGAAAAGGAAAACATCGATGTAAGGTATCATTTCGTAAAAGATCTGTGTGAAAATAAAATTATTCATGTTGAATATTGCCCAACCAACAAGCAAATTGCTGATCTATCGACGAAACCATTAGGACCTAATAAGTTCACCGAATTTAAAAATCAAATGGTTTGTGGTGATATCTTTTCCTTTTGTTTTTATTGTTACTACCTACCTCTTTGTAATATTGACATATGTTTATTATCATTAATTAACTAATATAGTGTTGTTGGTTAATAGAGCGAGAGCCCGTGAACCCCAGACCTTCGTTATTTTATAAAAGATGAAACTTTGTCAGTGCATGCTCCCAATAGAGGTAAGAACGATGGGCCATGAATGAAGTTCGGGTAATCGTGGCCTTGGCAGGTAAACGGTGCTAAAGGTGTGTAAAATACCAGTCTACTATCGTCAATTATATAGCGTGATTTTTTGATATTTCCTTCAGAAATGTACTTACGTTATAGTATAAAAGCTGATTTTTATATATTTACTCAAGGAATGATATATGTGTTTCCTCAACAGCCAGACACCTACCATCGTGGCAACCCCCCACCAGACACTTATCATCGTGGCAACCCCTTGCCAGACACCCTTAATGCTCATTTATTTGTAATTGTACTTACGTTATAGTATAAAAGCTGATTTTTATATATATTACTCGGGCAATGATTATATGATGTTTCCTCATCAGCCAGACACTTACCATCGTGGCAACCCCTTGCCAGACACCCTTAATGTTCATTTATTTGTAATTGTATTTACGTTATAGTATAAAGCTGATGTTTATATATATATTACTTGGGTAATAATTAGATGATGTTTCCTCATCAGCCAGACCGTTCTGACAGTTCCAAACCCTTGCCAGACAAGCATGTAGGGTAGCTGTATTAGCGAGCGCGAGGCAAGATACATATGGCTGGGTGGGAGTGAGATAGTGAGTGATGTCTGTCGCGATCCTTCACCACGCTCTTGTATTTTACTGCACATGTATTGTTTATTACTCAGTGTGTGTTTACACCAGCTAAAATAATCTTATATTATTTTGTTAAGTATACATAATTATATAGCAGCAGTTGCAAAGGTAAAGGTAAAAGTTATAAAACAATCAAATGAGATAATACTCAACAATCTATTAAAATGCAACTTTAATAACATGTGCGGTCAGCGACTCACAAGAATTATGTACATAAATTGTTTATATTTGTACAAGAACATGTTAATTAACAACTAAAGTTATTATTATTATATTTGGTATAGTTAAATAATAATTACTATTTAATTATTAATACTTGACACAAACATATAAGATTATTTTAGCTGGTGTAAACACGCACTGAGTAATAAACAATACATGTGCAGTAAAATACAAGAGCGTGGTGAAGGATCGCGACAGACATCACTCACTATCTCACTCCCACCCAGCCATATGTATCTTGCCTCGCGCTCGCTAATACAGCTACCCTACATGCTTGTCTGGCAAGGGGTTGGAACTGTCAGAACGGTCTGGCTGATGAGGAAACATCATCTAATTATTACCCAAGTAATATATATATAAACATCAGCTTTTATACTATAACGTAAATACAATTACAAATAAATGAACATTAAGGGTGTCTGGCAAGGGGTTGCCACGATGGTAAGTGTCTGGCTGATGAGGAAACATCATATAATCATTGCCTGAGTAATGTATATAAAAATCAGCTTTTATACTATAACGTAAATACAATTACAAATATAAACATTAAGGGTGTCTTTTAAGTGTCTGGCAGGGGGGTTGCCACGATGGTAAGTGTCGTATAGGAAACATCATCTAATCATTGCCCGAGTAATATATATAAAAATCAGCTTTTATACTATAACGTAAGTACAATTACAAATAAATGAGCATTAAGGGTGTCTGGCAAGGGGTTGCCACGATGATAAGTGTCTGGTGGGGGGTTGCCACGATGGTAGGTGTCTGGCTGTTGAGGAAACATCATATAATCATTCCTGAGTAACATATATAAAAATCAGCTTTTATACTATAACGTAAGTACATTTCTGAAGGAAATATCAAAAAATCACGCTATATAATTGACGATAGTAGACTGGTATTTTACACACCTTTAGCACCGTTTACCTGCCAAGGCCACGATTACCCGAACTTCATTCATGGCCCATCGTTCTTACCTCTATTGGGAGCATGCACTGACAAAGTTTCATCTTTTATAAAATAACGAAGGTCTGGGGTCCACGGGCTCTTAGTCTATAACCTTGTTATCTTGTTATACTAGTTCAACACGTTTATATATTATTCAGTTTGTGTTTTATTTAATCTTATTTAAGACTACTATAGGTTAAATCTTTAATTAATCGATAAATTTGTTTGCTAATGTTTTTTTAATTAGTTAATGACAATGTTTTGTTTTTTAAATTTATTTGATTAATTCTGAAAAATTTGTAATTGAAACATATTCCTTTTGAAAAATTGTAATTAAAAATGTTTTTCATAATTAACTAGCTGTTTCTAAGTTCTACTAAAAAATACAAAATTATATAATTTGTAACTGTGTTCCTATTCGTAGATACCACAGGTAGATACAGAAAGGAACTGACCAATAGAGTGAGATATTACCTCTCCAGAAATATTGTTTTTTATTAACATATTAAAAGTGTAATGTTCTTGTGAATGTTGTTTTTCTTCTAATAAAAACTATATTTAATAAACTGTTTTGCCTCACTGTGCGTATAGACAAAATTAGCCAGTAAAGACACCAAAATAATGCTCTGGTCCATTGCGATTATAGAATTACTAGTTATTGCGATGAAGAAAAAATCGAATATCACACTTTTTCATTAGATAAAAATAAAAGTCTTAATGTTGTGATAAGAAAGGTGCCATACTCTATTACGGATGAAGAGCTAAAATCTGAACTAATCTCTAAAGATTTCGATGTTTTATACGTTTCGAGAATATTAAATAAAGAAAAAAAAACCACCCCTCTTTGTTCAGTTTCAATAGTTAATAATAAAAAAGCCAAAGATATTTTTTAACTCTAAAATTTATTTTCTGCTCTAATTTCAGGGAAACCAAAAAAAAAAAACATTCACATCCCCATATGTACCAACTGTCAAAGATTCGATCACACAAAGAATTATTGCCGTCTAGAACCAAAGTATGTTAAATGTAAGGAAAAACATCATTTTTTAAAATGTCCCCTCAAATTCACCGATAAACCATATTGTGTCAAAAGTAATCAAGCACATGCAGCTAGCTACAGAGGCTGCCCATATTATCAAACAATAAAAAACAAAATCAACTCATCTACCGTTCCAAGCAATATCGAAAATAAAAATGAAGAAACCTCGTCAAATCGTAAAGACAAACCAAATGTTCCCTATTCTTCTGCTTTATCACCTGAACAACAACCGCAAGAAAAAACTAACACTGAAAACAACAGTGAAAACATATTAAGTGCTATTACGAAAATAATCATTAATGCTATAAAACCTTATTTCTCGCAAATTATGAAACATTTAAGCCCGCTAGTAATCTCCTTCGGTAACGGTCGGGTTAAGAGGAGGAAACCCCTATGCGCGCCGAGAATACCTTTTATCGATTCTTACCTTGTTCCGATTTATGTCGGTGTGCTAGTCGCTACTTCTAGAGGGGAAAGGTTATTCTCATTTATTTACGGAGAAACTTTAAATCCCTGTTCAAAGTAATATTAACTTCTGTTTACCTTATGATATTAATAAGAGAAATAAGAAAATAATGAAGTGAAAATAAGAAAATGTCCAAATATAAGACACTTAATCAATTTTGAATTAATTTTATATTAAATCAGAATTAATATAATACTAAACCACCAGTAATGTTAATTCTTGATAAACTTTGTGATGTGAGGGAAGCGTAAATAACAAATTATAAATATTTAAAAGACAGAATCCTTAAGTATTTATTTCACATAACTCCTATTTATTTAACATTTGTAGCTACATGTTTCTGAGAAAATGCTCCATCATCATGATTCTAAATTTTTTTAAAAATACATTAATCTATAACATTACACCAATAGTTTTACAATTATATAATATGCCATTTACCTCATAATCTGTTATTATTTTCACATTGTCCATTCTCCATGTTATAAAGGATTATATAATATAAGACAGAATCATTGTTGAAAGTTATGATGTTAATTTCTACTATATTTAGAGTCTGGCTCCAGCGTCTGTAGTGTCCATATCGTTACATAAACAATCTTAAATTAGTGTTGCTAATAGTGCTCAGTTATTAGTGAAACTTGACAATATTTATATTTAAATAACCACTGTTTTCGCTGTGAAGTGTAAAGGAGTGAGTAATTAAAATTATATTATTACATTGTATAATTTAGAGCTCGTAACAAGCGTCCTACTAGAGTTAATCCCTTATCAGATAATAGGATTAACAACGAGAATTCCGTTATTTACTTAAACACTCTCAATATATTTACTTTTATTTAATTTTTAATTTTCATTTATCTAAAATGGCTGTTTGTCCAGTTTGCTCGATCGTGATAAGCCGTGATGACAAAAATACCATTATTTGCTGGTTGTGTAATGAAATTTTCCACATTAAATGTTCCAGCATCAGTGCTAGCGACATAGATAAATTAAATACGACGAAAAAAATCTGGCACTGTCAAAAGTGCGAAAAAAGTAAAAAAAGTGTCCCGACAGGTGACAGGCCTACCAACCCCACATCTACTGATCAAGACTCTACGAACACGATTTTAGGCGCCCTCGTAAATCTAAAACTTGATATCGAGGGGGATGATGAAAACCACTTTCATTGCTGAGGTAAAAGATGAAATGAAAGAAATAAAATCATTCCTCGATAAACAGGGCCAGATTAGTTTCGAAAACTCGGAACGTTTATTGAAAATGAAACCTCCTTGGAGTCACAAACGAAATTCTTAGAAGACCTATTAAGAGAAAATACTCTTCTTAAGGAAAGAGTGTCTGAGCTCGAGGCCCGGCTAAATAAGGTAGAGCAAGGTCAACTTTGTAGATCGGCCGAGATACGGGGAAAAGACTCCCGGTTCGCCCAGGAGAAACCACGGCAGCTCTAATTACGAACATAGGCGCTGGCCTGGGTCTAAAGCTCACTCCCGAAGATATTGACACCGTGGAACGGAGAAGACCTAGAAAAGATGACCCACGTCCGCCGGTCATCATTGCTAAATTTGTGAGGCAATCAGTGAGGGACGAGCTGATACGACTCAGAAAAGTGAGAAGAAACTTCTCGACGCGCGATATTGGTTGGCAGGAAAATGACTGCCACCATATCTATCTCAGCGAGGAGATGACTCCCACCAATAGGCATCTCTATTGGATGGCAAGACAAAAGAAAGCTGCAGGAAAATTGAAGTATATTTGGTTTTCCGGCGGCAGAGTACGCTGCAGGCGGGAGGATGACCATCCTGTCATTTTTATTAACGCAGCTAAGGAACTTGAGGACTTCACCTGAAGCATCTACTCCTGTTACCACATACCTTGCTCTGACATCTGGCTTTCCTCTCGGTCTATCGCATCACTCAAATTTCTCAATATAAAAACATTTCGTTCATTGATTATTTTCTTTTCTTTATTACTCATTTTAATGTGTGCAAAACTTATTACATCATGTTTGCTTTTCTCGTTTATATCTTCGTTACTCTTCTGTATTGCTTGTTCGTTTCTTTTTTCACATTTATTACTTAAATTATTCTTAGTTAATTTCTCTTTACTGCCCTTACTTCTAACTTTCTACTTTTTCATACCATATTATTGCTTAGTGTCTTCTGAATCCGCTATTTCTTTCTTCCTTTCTCTTTTCCAGCATCCTTGTCATGACTAGCGTCCTAACTCTCTATCATGTTAACGCCCAATCCCTCCCTGCTCACTTTACCGAATTCCATCAGTACTTCTCTGATAATTTTTATCATATCATTGCAATATCTGAAACCTGGCTTAAGCCTTCAATACCTTCCCTCAGTGTCTCCCTTCCTTACCACTATCTGCTGCGTCATGATCGTACTAATCGCACTGGCGGAGGTGTTTGTATATTTGTAAATAATAATTTCCGAACCAAAGTCCTAAGCCTATCCCCTTCTTCTGAACATCCCCACATTGAATTCCTGTTTGCCGAAATAACCATGCATTCACAAACTATCCTAGTTGTAGTAGTTTACCGCCCTCCCAATGTTCCTTTTGACTCCCACTTCGAAACCACTCTATTCAACATTGTTCCTCTCTACTCACATGTTATTATTGCTGGAGATTTCAATACCAATCTCCTCACCGATTCTGACAAGTCTTATCTTGAAAACCTTTTTTTTTTCCCTCAACCTACATGTGGTACCATTCTCTCCTACCCACCACACATTTACATCTAATACATGGTTTGATCTCCTAATAGTTTATTCTCCTAAAAACCTCATTTCCTCTTCCCAGTTACCAATCACGTTTCTTTCTAATCACGATTTAATATCCCTGTCATACAATATCCAAACTCCAACATTCATTCCAAAAACCATTTCCTATCGCAATCTTGATTCATTAACATTTTCCTCAATCCAAAATGATATTGACGCTCTGGACTGGGACTCAATATATATTCCTCCGACACTATCGACAACATGGTTGACATCCTCACATCCAATCTCTTATCCATCCTCGACTCACATGCTCCCCTAAAAACCATCCTAATCCGACGTCCACCAGCACCCTGGATCACAATAGAAATCAAAAACCTACAAAAGAGACGAGAGGCCGCCCGAAGACGTTTTCGACGGACTAGACTTCAGGACGACTACACTCTGTTTAAATCCCTTCGGAATCAGACACAAACTGCCATTCGAAAAGCTAAATCACTATATTTTCATGAAGCCCTCTCCAGTGCCTGTGATCCAAAATCAAAATGGAAAATTTTATCAAAACTTTCTTTTAGTAAATCCTCAAATGCTCCGCTTTCATACTCTTTTACTCCTAATGAAATGAATTCCTTTTTTGCTACCTCATCATCAAACTCCTCATCTCTTTCCGCCAGCTACGCTCCAAGCGGTCCTCCTTTTAACTCCTCCAATTTTTATTTTTCCTATATCACACCCTCAGACCTCATTGATGCCATTTTCCAATGTAAAACGCAAGCTATTGGACATGATGGTATTCCACTAAAATTAATCAAACTCTGCCTTCCTACTATCCTTCCAGTCCTCCTACATATATATAATTCCACCTTTCCTTCATCCTGGAAGAAAGCTAAAATACAACCCTTACAAAAGAAATCTAACCCATCTTCACTTAATGATTTCCGTCCCATATCAATACTTTTCAATCTGTCCAAACCCCTTGAAAGACTAGTTCAATCACAAATCTCCAATTTCCTAGAAAACTCTCATCTCCTTTATCCGTTCCAATCTGGGTTCCGACCTGGTTATTCAACTCAGACAGCCTTAACAAAAATTACTAATGACATACATACTGCTCTTGACGAACGAAAAGTAACTGTCCTTATCCTTCTAGATTTTACCAAAGCCTTTGACACCCTAGACCATTCTATTCTCCTCACGAAACTAAAAGCCCTATCTTTTTCCTCAAGCTCTCTCCCCTGGTTTCATTCCTTCCTCTATAGTAGAAACTCAAATAGTATCCATACCAAACCAGCCACTTTCCTCTTCCCTTTCATTGACATCAGGGGTAGCCCAAGGTTCCAGTGTCTCTCCTACTCTTTTTTGTGCCTACATAAATGATCTACCAAATTCCATTCACCATTATTCCTACCATCTATACGCGGATGATTTCCAGATATATCTATCCTTCCATCCCTCTGATTTAATTAAATCATTCTCCCTTATCCAAGAAGACCTTAATAGCATTTGCAAGTGGGCCTCTGAAAACAAATTAAAATTAAATGTAGAAAAAACGCAGGCTATTATCATAGGTTCTAATACCCATCTGAGATCCCTTCCCCACTTCCCGATCCTGTCTATGAACTCCCAACCGATTCAATTCCACCCCACAGTCAAAAACCTTGGTATTACCTTTGACCAAACCCTTTCATGGAAACCTCATATCTCCCAAATTTCTCGACGGGTTATATCCATCCTTAAACTATTCCATTCTTCCCAGGACTCCCTTCCGAAACCTACTCGTCAACTCTTGGTTTCTTCCCTTATCCTACCCCATTTTGACTACAGCTGTGTTGCATATGGTGGCTTGACGGCGGAACTCGAGAGTAAACTAAGGAGACTAATTAACTGTTTCGTTAGGTTTATCTTTAGGGTTCCAAAAGCCTCCCACACATCACAGCTATATACAGAGTTAAAATGGCTTTATCCTTCATCCCGCATAAATTACTTCCTAGCCTCCTTCCTCTATCAAACCATCAATTCTCGGAATCCCTCCTACATCTATAACATCTTCCAGTTCAGATCCTCAGTCTCCTCCCGCACTACAAGATCTCGCTCCTCTGACCTGTATACTTCTTCCCATAAGAGTACATCATTTGACCACTCCTTCATTTCCCGTGCTACTTCCTTGTGGAATTCACTACCCTGCAATATCCGTAATGCTCCATCTCTGTCCACATTTAAATCCCTTCTCTTTCAATACCTCCTTTCCCTCCAGAATGATACTGACTAGCAAAACTTCACTAAAAAAAAAAGAAGTGCATTCAGTAGATGTAAATAGGTTTTTATTTTTTCTCCTGCAATTATTGGATTTTTGTAATTTTTATTTCTATTTTTGTTCTTTATTTGTAAAATTGTAAATAGTTAACCAGATTGTTAATTTATTTTATTTTATCTTATGAAAGCTAGACTCATTGTATTTATTTATGTACATTATATTATTCTTAGGGGACATCGTCCCAGAATAAAGTTTATTTTCTATTCTATTCTATTCTATATTTTCTCAAGGGAAGTGGAAATAAGAAAATATGAAACCTATAATATACTTTCTCACATTTATTTTTAGATCGATATGTTTTATTGAAATAATTATACTATCTGTCTCACTTTAGGGCAATAAGTATTGTGGATGACAGAGAATGCATTCACAAAATATGCATACTGAAATTTTATCACTTAAATTGATACAACAAATAAAAATATATAAAACACGAAATCCATGTACAAATTAATGTTCTTAATTTGTACAAGTGTTAAGTTTTGTAACACTTTTACACATTAGATAAGAGGAAATAAGAAAACATGAATTGATAAAACACTTTATCCTCATGTTGCTAACTTCTGTTACACTTATTTACATTTAAGAAGACTAAATATCAATATAACACACTAAACAAAACTGTGGTGGTCATATCATGACACCACAAAGAATCGTGAAGAAAAAGATAGAAGTGACGTTACCTTCCTAGACACATGTGTTTTATGATTATTAACTAATTTATTTCTGAGTTTAATAATGGTATTCGTTTATTAAATATAACCAGTCTATTACAGTTTCATTAGAGTTATTCTGAGTATTCCAAATTGGTGACCCCGAAATGGATTTGATTAAAAAACAAATCACTGCTTTGGAAAATGAAATCTCTCAGCTTAGAAGCGACTCACAACCAGAGCATCAGCAAACACCCACTGTAAGTCATGTTTCTATTAAATTTCCACCCTTTTGGAAAGCTGAAGCAGATCTGTGGTTCGCACAAATAGAAGCACAGTTTGAAATAGCTAAAATTACAAGCGAAATAACAAAATTTAATCACCTAGTAGCAAATCTGGATAGTGAAACTATAAAGTCAGTTGCCGATATTCTACGATCCACAGATCCCCCAGCTAATTATATTCTGCTTAAAAAAACCATTATTAAACGCCGTACTGAAAGCAACGAGCAAAAAACTCGTAAGTTACTATCAGGGTTAGAATTAGGAGACAAAAAACCCTCACAACTATTGAGGGACATGAAAGCTTTGAAAACTTCGTCAATGTCAGAAGAAATAATCAAGCACCTGTGGATACAGAGACTTCCAGTAGCCACCCAGCAATTTTACAGGCGACAGACGGGAACTTAGATAAGTTAAGCGACATTGCAGACAACATAGCCGATATTAATAACCCGTCGTCCGTCTGCACTATCACGGACAAAAATCGACAAGTTGATTCGGACCTCAGACAGGAAGTAGAGGCATTGAGAGGTGAAGTAAGAAAAATTTCTTCACAATTTAGAAGACGATCACCAACCCCAGGCAGAAGCAGAACACGAACACAACAGCGGTCAGGCTTCTCACAGCGCGCATATTACAGCCCCAGCCCTAAGGAGTGCTGGTATCACCTAAAATTTGGCAAAGAAGCTAAAAGATGCCAATCACCATGCTCTTTCAGTTCAAAAAAACTAGTTCTGAGGCAGGCAACGGCGGCGTGCACCTGCCACACGAAGACAAGCCGCCTTTTCTTAACTGACCGAAATACTAAAGTCCCATTTTTAGTTGACACAGGAGCAGATGTGTCTATAATTCCTCCAAGATCTGGGGATAGGAAAACAACGCCCTCAAAATTCTTGCACGCAGCGAACAACTCGCGCATAGCTGTTTACGGGCAACGCAAACTAAAATTGGACTTTGGACTTTCAAAGTTATTTCATTTCTCATTTCTCATAGCTGACGTCTCCAAACCTATAATCGGATCCGACTTCATCACACATTTTAATCTTTTGGTTGATTTACCCGGACAAAGAATCGTCGATAGGAACTCATTTCTTCCTCTACGTACATCCGTTTTCCAATGCGACATCGAACCAACAGGCAGAATCAGCATAATTGATCCAATCGACCCTATAAAAGCGCTACTTAAAACATACGGTTTAGACTCTCCACCCACTTTGCAAGAAGTCACAAAAGTGAAGCACTCAACACAACATCGCATCGAAACTAAAGGAAACCCCGTGAGTTGTAGACCTAGAAGATTAGCACCTGACAAACTACTGCTGGCCAAAAACGTATTTGAAACCATGGAATCTTTAGGTCTATGTCGCCCTTCGAGCAGTTCATGGGCTAGTCCCTTACATATGGTGAAGAAAAAGAACGGGGAAAGGTGACCATGTGGGGATTATAGATTATTGAACTCGGTTACCATACCCGATAGATACCCACTTCCCAATATCCAGGACACGTCTAATTTTTTACACAACAAAAAAATTTTTTCTACCATCGACTTAGTACGAGCTTACCAACAGATTCCAGTAGCACCTGAACATGTCGAAAAAAGCGCCATAACAACCCCATTTGGTTTATATGAATTTCTTTTTATGCCATTTGGATTGAGAAACGCGGCTCAGAATTTTCAACGCTTTATTCATAAAATCCTTCACAATCTTCCATTTTGCTTCATATACTTAGACGACATCCTCATAGCTTCAGACAACCTAAATGAACACATGCAAAACCTAGAAACAGTCTTCCAACGTCTAAAAGAATGTGGCATCACGTTAAACTTATCAAAATGCGTTTTCTGCAAACCGTCGGTATCATTTCTGGGCCATGAGATTTCGGAATTTGGCATTAGACGAGAATAAAATAAAATCAATCAAGGAGTTTCCGCGCCCCAATACAATCTCACAACTCCGCAGATTTTTGGGTATGCTTAACTTCTATAGAAGATTTATTCCACATGCTGCACATAGTCAGGCACCGTTAGATGCCATAACGGGGGCAAAAAACTCCGTTATTACCTGGACAACCGAATTGGATGCCGCTTTCCAGGAAAGTAAACAAGCCTTGGAACGAGTGGCGCTTTTACATCACCCAAACCCTTTGGGCACGCTACATCTGTACACGGACGCTTCTGATGTAGCAATAGGCGGGGTTTTGCAGCAAATAGTTAACGGCGTTATACAGCCACTCGGGTTTTTCTCCAGAAAGTTGACCCCCACAGAGGTTTTATATTCCACATACGATAGAGAGTTACTCGCCATTTACTGCGCCATAAAACATTTCAAGCACATGTTGGAAGGGCAAAGTTTTGCGTGTTTTACAGATCACAAACCTCTTACTTACGCACTGCGACGGGACATCAGATTCAGCTAGTCCCAGACAAACACGACAGCTCTCTTATATCTCGGAATTTACGTGCGACATACGACACATATCAGGAACCAAAAACATTGTGGCTGATACCTTGTCCAGGATAGAGTCCATCTCACAACGCATCCCTACATCTGAAGAACTCGCTGCAGCGCAGCAGAACGACAACGAATTAAACTATCTCATACAAAGCTCGAAAACACCTGGCCTGACACCAGTGCAGTTAGATACATCATCAATACTGTATTGCAAGGTATCCAGTGGCAAACATCTTCCTTATGTACCACAACGATTCCGGCAAATAATTTGCGAACACTTACATAATTTTTCCCACCCAGGTCGGACGTCAACCTTAAAACTCATTAAGGAGCGCTATTTCTGGCCACACATATCTAAGTACATTACAACTTTCGTCAAGCAATGTATTGAGTGCCAAAAAGCCAAAATAAATCAACATGAGAAGACACCTTTGATGCCATTAAAAACACCCGATCAACGTTTTGCCTGCGTCCACCTCGACATCGTTGGACCACTGCCTTTGGCTAAAGGTAACAGGTTCCTCCTTACCTGCATGGATCGATACACCCGTTGGCCGGAAGCCATTCCTTTACCTGACCAAACTGCGGAAACAGTCGCAGCAGCTTTTTGGGAGCACTGGATTTCTCGTTTTGGCACACCCACTCAAATTATAACCGACCAAGTACGAAATTTTGAATCGAACCTCTTTCAGGCGTTGTCACACAGAATGGGTGCTAAAATACAGCACACTACGGCTTATCACCCTCAGAGCAATGGGCTCCTCGAGAGATGGCATAGATCCCTCAAGACGGCTCTTACACGCCGACTTCAAAAAACCAGCAGGCCTTGGACAGAGCATCTGCCGGCCGTTCTTCTGGGTCTGCGCTCATGCGTGAAGGAGGACTTACAATCCAGTCCTATGCTATGCATCAAAAGGCAACTACTGCATCTCCCATTAGGATGAGGTGGTTGAACTTTACCTCGCAATTTTCTACAAACATAGAGCATGTTGACGGCAAGGACAACCAGGTTGCGGATGCATTATCTCGTGTGGAAGCTCTTCATCTTACAAATGATTTGGAGATGCTGGCAGCTTTACAGAAGGAAGATCCAGAGGTTGAATCGCTGAAGAAGCAAAATAACTTACAGTTAAAGTTAATGGATCTACCAGGTACAACCGAGCCTATACTTTGTGAGACATCCCAGAAACAAGTGCGTGTATATGTTCCGGCAACCCTTTGTCGTGAGATCTTCGAATCTCTGCATAATTTGAGTCATCCTGGTGTACGTGCCTCACGAAAGTTAATAGCCCAAAAATATTTTTGGCCGAATATGAACAAGGACGTCAACGAATGGGCAAGGGCTTGCATTCAGTGTCAACGAGCTAAGGTCGGGAGACATACCGTAACAGCTCCTGGTAACTTTGTATTCTCGGAGCGATTCGACAATGTCCATATGGATATTGTAGGACCGTTACCACCGTCAAGAGGAAACCGATACTTGGTAACAATGATTGATCGTTTCACACGTTGGCCAGAGGCAGTACCAGTTAGGGATATCACGGCTGAAACCATCGCTGATGTTTTTTTATCAGGGATGGATTACTAGATTTGGAGTGCCATCGAAGTTGACGACAGATCAAGGCAGGCAATTCGAAGGCGAGCTGTTTAGTTGCCTTACTCGTTTTCTTTGGATAAACAGGATTAGGACGTCCCCATACCACCCCCAATCCAATGGGTGTATGGAGAGATGGCACAGATCCCTGAAAGCAGCCTTGATTGCGCACTTAGACGCAGACAACTGGACAACTCTTATTCCTACTGTACTTCTTGGATTAAGGACAGTCATCAGAGAGGATACAGGCACCAGTGTTGCAGAATCGGTGTATGGACAGAATTTACGGCTACCCGGCGAATTTATAGTCCCAACTCTCGGACATTCCAGAGTGACAGACTTTGTACGGCAGTTGAGAGCTGATATGAGCCATCTTCGACCTGCACGATTCCGAGCTAATAAGATGCTATTTGTCCATCAAGCCCTGAAAACTTGCAAATCCGCATTTTTGAGGGAAGACATGTTAAAGAAGAGTCTTACCCCGCCTTACTCCGGACCTTACCCTATTCTAAGGAGAACAGATAAGCTATGCACGCTTCAGTTACCACCACAGAATACAGAATATAATAGAAGCGGTGGGTAGGTGGGGGAAGATGGCTCCCGGCAAGGAGCGCTATCCCCACCACCTCAACCCCGGCTGTCCCTATCAGTACCACTGTTTTCCCCGTGTTTTTTTGGAACAATTGCTAATTGTTAGGTCTCTGTTGTGTGTATGTGTTTTTTTTTTTTTTTTTTTATTTCTCAATTGGATTAAATAATGTCGTCTTGTGCCGCGTTTGGATGGATGTTCTAGGAAAGAGTCCAACAAGGATTTAAACCCTCCAATAACGCTTCACCGGTACATTTTAAACGTACACAGTTTAGTTTTTCAATAAATTGAGAAACAAATCTTCCTTCCCTTTCGCCACAGTAAAAATATGTTTATTGTGGAGCTTTTTTAACTTTATTGTTAAACTCCCCTATATTAACAATAATAGATATTGTAACCACATAATACAGAATATTTTGTATATTCAATCAGGATTGATAAATTAATTGCTAATTCTATTGAAATTATATTTATTTGAAAACTAGTTTCGAATGTTAAACATTAAACCTTAAGAAGAAGTTTTACATCAATAATATAGTTTTAGATTTGAATAAATCTTTAAAAGGTAAACAGTTCCAATTTTACCTTTTATTTTTTCATCAGATTCCGTTCAACTGAAGAGGAACGACATAAGTGGGTTCAAGCCCTGAGGCAAGAAAAATGGAAGCCAACAAATACAAGTGTTATTTGTTCAAAACATTTTAAAGATGACGATTTTGACAGATCTTCTCCATTTCGAGTAAATCTAAAGAAAGGTGCAATTCAGTCGGTTTTTTGATTTCCCAGATCATTTGAGACAGACGATTATAAAGGTATACTAGCATCCCTGTCGCGGCTTCGCCCGCCTTCCATAAGTAAAGCTAATTTCAACTAAAAATTAATTAAGTTTTATTTGTTTATCGATAAGATTCTTGTATTTTAGCATGTGGTTCAGCATTATCTCTTCAATGATTTTTTCACGCATAGCAGTAATTATTAATCTAGTTATAATCGCACTGATTAGGCAGTTGGAGATTGCGTAAAAGCACCATTAGACATAAAATTTTTAATTTTAATGTATGAATTGGTAATCAAGTTGGATAAAGACTAAGAAACTTTGCGGAAAATAAACTGCATTATCAGTGCTAACGACAGAAGGCCCGTGGATCATATTTTTACACACAATATAAAAAAGTAAAGGATCGACATTTTGATTTAGTAATAATTTGTATTCGGCAGAAATAACTTTATTGATTTCATCTGGTTGGATGTTGATTTCGAACTATAAAAGTATATGACAGTGTGGCAAACCTCAGTCCTGCCTCCAACATTGTACATTTAAATTTTAGTTATTGTAAATTTTACCATTGCAAAACCTTCCTAGAATTATTAAAATTATTTATTTAGATGTCGGTACAGATAGGTTCAGTTTACCATTGTTAACTCTATCGTGGGATGGTGCTATACACAATCGTTCGATTTTCAAGCTTCACTGGGATCCACATATCGCACACCATATTTAAATCTTTTTTAAGAATTTTCTTTATAGTTTAATAAGTAAATTTTATCATCGATTTCAAGCTCTTTTGTAACCTCTCGCGTAGAACCTCTCCACCTATCGGTCAATTTTCAAACTTCACTGTTGTCCACATATTTTCTTTTTTTAATAAAAAATAAAAGAAAAATCAGTAAATTTTAATATTGCTAAACCTTCTTGGAACTATGAAGATGATGTAGTTAATATTTAGCACAGATTGGTTCAGTAGTATTCGTGGTTAGTGATCACAAACGTAAAATGACTTGTCCTTTTATAGAATAGTATAGATTATTATTATGGTAAACTTTCTAATTTTAAATCTTTCAAGAACTGTGAAGATGATGTAGTTAAAATTTGGTTCAGATAGGTTCATTAGTTTTACTAAAACGCTATTGTCGCTTGCCACATATTTAAAGCTTTTTGGATAACAATTTAATTGAATTAAGTAACTTTATTATCAATTTCTAGCTATATTTAACACCGGATCGTTGTAACCTCTCTTAAATGGCGCTCGCTTTACTGCACTCCACATATTTATCGCTTTTTAAACAGTTATTTAATAGAAAATATATAAATTTTATTATTGCTAAACCTTCCTTGAACTATGAAGATGATATAGTTATATTTGGTACAGAATAGTTCTATAGTTTTCGCGGTTAGTGATAACGAACGAAAATGGCTTGTCCTTTTATATATAACTTTATCATCCCCCGTCGAGGCTTCGCCCGCTCTCATAAGTGAAGATCTTAGATAATTTTAACTAATAATTAATTTTTTTTTAATATTTATCGATAAAAATCTTGTATTAAAGTGAAGAATTGAAAATTTTATTTTTGATGATATTTTCACGCATAGCAGCCATTATTAACTGGGCTAAATTTAGATTGATTAGGTGTTTGAAGATAACAAAAAGCATAATTAGACATCCAATTTTCAATTTTAATATATGAGTTGGTAATTCAGATGGACAGAGACTATTACGAAACTGCATTATCAGTGCTCACAACTAAAGGTTCAAAGTTCATATTTTTACACACAATATTAAACAGCTGAGGATCGGCATTTTGATTTGTAATAATTTTCATTCGACAGAAAAAATTTTATTGATTTGATCTGGTTGGATTTTAATTTCTAACCATAAAAGTATGTCATAGTGTGGCAAAACCCGTTTCTAACACTCAACATTGTACATTTAAATTTTTATTGTTGCTAAACCTAGAATTATGAACATGATGTAGTTAAACTTTGGTATATTTCACTCCATATACCTGTTTTTATAACAATTTAATTGAAAATAAGTAAATTTTATTATCAATGTTCACCTCTATGTAACACTGTACATTTTAACCTTTCATGTAGATTGCAATTGCCGCCATTTTTGAACTTCACTGTTATCCACTTATTATTTCATTTTTCAATAAAGAATTAGTTGAAAATTATTAGATTTTACTATTGCTAAACCATCCTATAAAGATGATGTAGTCAAAATTTGGTAGAGATTGGTTCAGTAGTTTTTGGCGGTTAGTGAACACAAACGAAACATTGCTTGTCCTTTTATATAATAGTATAACCTTATACCGCCATATGTTAGAATCGTATAGAGCTAACAGATAATTGTGACTTGCAGATAATATACAAATAATATTGCGACTATAAATTAAGATATAAGGTATCCTATCTTTTTTGTTGGATCAAACTGCACACGGTGTGCAAATTTGATTAAAATCGGTTCTGTAGTTTAGGTGTTAGCCGGCCCCTAGGCGGCGACACGTAATTTATATATATTAAGACTAGCATCCCTGTCGCGGCTTCGCCCGCCCTCCATAAGTAAAGCTAATTACAACTAAAAATTAATTAAGTTTTATTTGTTTATCGATAAGATTCTTGTATTTTAGCATGTGGTTCAGCATTATTTCTTCAATGATTTTTTCACGCATAGCAGTAATTATTAATCTAGTTATAATCGCACTGATTAGGCAGTTGGAGATTGCGTAAAAGCACCATTAGACATAAAATTTTTAATTTTAATGTATGAATTGGTAATCAAGTTAGATAAAGACTAAGAAACGTTTGCGGAAAATAAACTGCATTATCAGTGCTTACGACAGAAGGCCCATGGATCATATTTTTACACACAATATAAAAAAGTAAAGGATCGACATTTTGATTTAGTGATAATGTGTATTCGGCAGAAATAACTTTATTGATTTCATCTGGTTGGATGTTGATATCGAACTATAAAAGTATATGACAGTGTGGCAAACCTCAGTCCTGCCTCTCAACATTGTACATTTAAATTTTAGTTATTGTAAATTTTACCATTGCAAAACCTTCCTAGAATTATAAAAATTATTTATTTAGATGTCGGTACAGAGAGGTTCAGTTTACCATTGTTAACTCTATTGTGGGATGGTGCTATACACAATCGTTCGATTTTCAAGCTTCACTGGGATCCACATATCGCACACCATATTTAAATCTTTTTTAATAATTTTCTTTATAATTTAATAAGTAAATTTTATCATCGATTTCAAGCTCTTTTGTAACCTCTCGCGTAGAACCTCTACACCTATCGGTCAATTTTCAAACTTCACTGTTGTCCACATATTTTCTTTTTTTAATAAAAAATAAATGAAAAATCAGTAGATTTTAATATTGTTAAACCTTCTTGGAACTATGAAGATGATGTAGTTAATATTTAGCACAGATTGGTTCAGTAGTATTCGTGGTTAGTGATCACAAACGTAAAATGGCTTGTCCTTTTATATAATAGTATAAGTTATTATTATGGTAAACTTTCTAATTTTAAATCTTTCAAGAACTATGAAGATGATGTAGTTAAAATTTGGTTCAGATAGGTTCATTAGTTTTACTAAAACGCTATTGTCGCTTGCCACATATTTATATAGCTTTTTGGATAACAATTTAATTGAATTAAGTAACTTTATTATCAATTTCTAGCTATATTTAACACCGGATCATTGTAACCTCTCTTAAATGGCGCTCGCTTTACTGCACTCCACATATTTATCGCTTTTTAAACAGTTATTTAATAGAAAATATATAAATTTTATTATTGCTAAACCTTCCTTGAACTATGAAGATAATATAGTTATATTTGGTACAGAATAGTTCTATAGTTTTCGCGGTTAGTGATAACGAACGAAAATGGCTTGTCCTTTTATATATAACTTCATCATCCCCCGTCGAGGCTTCGCCCGCTCTCATAAGTGAAGATCTTAGATAATTTTAACTAATAATTAATTTTTTTTTAATATTTATCGATAAAAAATCTTGTATTAAAGTGAAGAATTGAAAATTTTATTTTTGATGATATTTTCACGCATAGCAGCCATTATTAACTTGGTTAAATTTAGATTGATTAGGTTTGAAGTTTGAAGATAACATAAAGCATAATTAGACATCCAATTTTCAATTTTAATATATGAGTTGGTAATCCAGATGGACAGAGACTATTAAGAAACTGCATTATCAGTGCTCACAACTAAAGGTTCAAAGTTCATATTTTTACACACAATATTAAACAGCTGAGGATCGGCATTTTGATTTTTAATAATTTTCATTCGACAGAAATAATTTTATTGATTTGATCTGGTTGGATTTTAATTTCTAACCATAAAAGTATGTCATAGTGTGGCAAAACCCGTTTCTAACACTCAACATTGTACATTTAAATTGTTATTGTTACTAAACCTAGAATTATGAACATGATGTAGTTAAACTTTGGCATATTTCACTCCATATATCTGTTTTTATAACAATTTAATTGAAAATAAGTAAATTTTATTATCAATGTTCACCTCTATGTAACACTGTACATTTTAACCTTTCATGTAGATTGCAATTGCCGCCATTTTTGAACTTCACTGTTATCCACTTATTATTCATTTTTCAATAAAGAATTAGTTGAAAATTATTAGATTTTACTATTGCTAAACCATCCTATAAAGATGATGTAGTCAAAATTTGGTAGAGATTGGTTCAGTAGTTTTTGGCGGTTAGTGAACACAAACGAAACATTGCTTGTCCTTTTATATAATAGTATAACCTTATACCGCCATATGTTAGAATCGTATAGAGCTAACAGATAATTGTGACTTGCAGATAATATACAAATAATATTGCTACTATAAATTAGGATATAAGGTATCCTATCTTTTTTGTTGGATCAAACTGCACACGGTGTGCAAATTTGATTAAAATCGGTTCAGTAGTTTAGGTGTTAGCCGGCCCCTAGGCGGCGACACGTAATTTATATATATTAAGATATAACTTTCTACGCTTTCCCCCTGCTTTACCAACATACGTAGGTATTTAAACCTAAAAGTTTAATGTTGAATTATTTTTTTTTTAGGAAAGAGGACCAATAAAAAGGCTTGCGACCCCGTGGAAAAATATTAGGTTTCCAAATAAAATGAGATTTAAAAAATGTTAGAGATCACTAATAAAAACATGAACGAGCTCAAAAAAACAACTTGATGAAAGATCTGTACAGCTTCGAAATACAGCTGATTCATTAAGCTTCACTGAAAATTCACTTTCTAACCACAAAAAAAAAAAAATACAGGTTGAAAAAAAAAAAAAAACAAATTTAAACCTACGCCGAAACGTTTTGCGGTATAAGAAGAAAAACTGTGCCTACAATTACAGTCTACTAAACCGTGCGAAGAAAAAGAAAATTACTAATTAAATAGAGAATAGAAAATTTGCTTTCGTTACTTCTAAAACAATACTTTGGGAGAAACTCTTTTCTAGATTTTCACATCTTTTAGAAGATGGCTTTCATTACTCATTGTTAATAAGATCGATCGGAATGATATTTTTTAAAGCCCGAATCCACCATTTTTTGAAAAATATCAATGATAATATTCATAAAAATAAAATAAGATCGAAAATTAAGAAATTAGTAATTTTCTTTTGGTAATATTCTGTTTTATTTCCGTTCTTAAACTACCTACCTATGCATGAATGTGATAAATTTCTGAACAATTAGATGGAATCCAATAAAATTTCTAAGAGTTGAAGCCTAAATATTACATGATAAAGTTGTAAATAAGTCTGAGGTGGAGCAGCCCGGGGTGGAGGTGGTGGGGGGAGAGCCAGCTGAACTGGAGCCACGGGGACCGTACGGCTTTGCTGTCTCTGCCGCTTCTACTATATTCTGTATTCTGTGGTTACCACACAGGGAGCTCACCGTTTCACTAGACAGAGTGAAGCCGGCTTTCCTGCTATGCTATGCTAATCCAAGTTGAAACTGTAGATGAAAAGTGATTGTTTGCATGTGAGGTTATAGGAAAGAGCTATCGATAAATGTAAACTCGAAGTGAAGCGTAAGCATCGAACTGGTCGGTGTAGCGCGGGTCAAGCCAGTTTGGTGCCCCCTCTTAAGCCGACCGTTACCTAAATATGTTTATTTTCGTTATACTTGCTACATTCCTAATGTTTCTATATTTATTTTAATATGGCCTCTGAAATAATAAAATTAAATCTTCTAAACTGGAATGCTTATGGCATTTTTTCACTAAAAAGTGAATTTAAAATATTTCTAGCATCAAACTCTAGCGATATAACCTGTATTTCTGAAACACACCTATCAAGTAATATTAAATGTAATATACCAGGGTATTTAGTCTTGAGAAAAGACAGGAACAGCTCGACAGCCTCTGGTGGAGTAGCACTCATCATCAGAAATAATATTAGCTTCTCCGAAAATATTATTCTCAACATATTTAATATCGAATTTATATCCATCCGTCTCAACTCTACTCCCAGCACTGTTATCACAGCCGTATATAAGCCTCCAAATAAAAAGCTCAAAGAAGAAGAAATTCTTAAATTATTACCTCCGAATGAATTAACTTTAGTATTGGGTGCATGGAGACTAGTACTATAACTCCATGATTGGGTGATATGAACTGTAAACATATCTACTGGGGTTATCGTAAATCAAACTCGAATGGTAGTAAATTACTAGACATTTGTTCTAGAAACAATAATCAAATTACGGCACCTCCTGAACCTACATTTTTTAGAAAAGGGTGTACACCTGACATATTAGATATGTTATCAACAAATATCAGCCTACCTGTAACAACGAAAACAATAGCCGCTCTAAATTCGGACCACATCCCAATATTAATTCAGTTCTCAACCGAAACTCCTGAAATTATCATTCGGAGTTCCATGTTTAAAGGATTCATTAACTGGGATATGTACAAACAATTGATGGAGGAAAATATTTGTTAAAAAAAAATTTCCAACATATACATGAAATTGACGAAGCCATAAAACAATTTACAGAAAACATATCAAAATGCATAAATGAGTCTACAGTAAAACCATTCCACAAAAAAAGAAACAGTTTTTTAAAAAACGTCCCAAATTCTATTCTATCAAAAATAAAAGAAAAAAATTCTGCTAGAAGACAGTGGATACGAACTAAAAATCCAAATTTCAAAAAAATGTGGAACAAAGGAAGACGAACTGTCAAAACAGAATTAAAAAAATTAACTTTTTCACAATATAAAAATTGAGTTGCAAACCTGGATCCAAATGATCAATCCCTATGGAAGGCTACGAGACGTCTCACACTGGGGCCATTAATAGGGCGCTCGCGCTCAAAACCCCAAAAGTCGTTTTTTTCTTTTTGTAAATTTCTTTTAAATAATAAACTAAAGAATAAAGTTGTAATAGTATTTAATAAAAGCCATGTCTTTAATTAATAATAATTTTTAATTTAATCTTTTAATAATGTACTTATATTTATTTGATTAAACTTTCATTGAGAGAATTATTCTTATGATAAACAAAATTCTATATATTCAAAAAAATACGAACAATCCACTTCTAAATTATAAACAAAATTACAAATAAAATACATATAAATAGAATAAAGGCATAAAAGTAATACAATTTAGGTAATATATACAAATAGTATAAAGATAATAAAATATTTTAGCTACACATATTTTGTTCAATATCTTCACATAACAATAACAATACAATATAATCAACGTGTATTTAAAATATACCTATATAACATTTTTATATAATTTCTGTGAATTTTTTATTTAATATTTACACAAATTTTGAAAAATAATTTTAAATTTTAATACTGATCAATCAACTAATCAATATTAGTTTTAGCTGATCTCTCCAAAAAAGTTTATTAAGACTCTAATCATAGTTATCCGAATCCGAAATATGAAGCTCCTGTAATGATGTTGAAGCTAAATGGTCCAAGTCCATTGTTAACATGCCACAAACATCGGGGTCGAATGATTTTCTCTTTAATCTTGGCATTTTTCTGAGATTGGTTATCAATGGATCGGACGATACTAACAGCCGATTAAAAACGTCCGTAATATTATCAATTCTAGATGTTTTCCGACTAAAATGTTCCCTGTAGGCCTTAAAATCTTTGTTTCTTGCGGGCCTCTTGAGCTTCTTCGCTAAGTTGCCCGATAGGGAATAGTGCATAAGAAATAATTTTCGAGCCATGTATTAAAATCTTGTGCACAGTAGGACTCATGTAGTTCCAAGGATAAAGTCGTATATATAATTTGGCTGTCTCTAAACAATACACATTAAATTTCTTTTCATTTATATAAAAACCACTTGATATCGCTTGCAGGATCATATATAATCTGCGTATTAGTTCCTTGTCAACTCCAGATATAGCTGCGGATTCAATATAATTTTGAAAAAATTTTCTAGCTACATTTCCATCATTACTATTGCCATAACCTGGCTTAGGTTGATCGACGATAAGCGACATTTTCTTATTGAACTCTTCCTGTATTTTTGTTTTCTTTAGTGACTCGCCAAGATTTTATGGGCAATTTATACGCTAGCTGCAGTAAAAATTCAAAAAATCTTATCCAGGAATGTAGGACTAAAATTCCAAACGGCAAGAAATCGTCATTTACATTTCTCATCAGCATTTGGTTTAGGTCATTAAAATCTTTAGATGCGGCACCACACAAAAAGCACCGGAGAGTAAATTTTGTTTCTGTTATAGCATTGCACAATTTTCCGTCGACCATCGTGAAAATAGGCTTATGTGCTACTGAATATTCCTTAGTATCGATGGTTACTTTTGTAACTTTTAAATTGTGAATTTGTTCATCTATATCTCTTTTTTTATCTTTGGCAAGATCTTCACTCTCTTTCCGATACTGGAGACTAATTGGCCTGCAATAACGAGAAGAAGACGGTCGAGGATTATTCCATACACAACATTATTTAGATTACTTTGTGATTCCAATCGCAATGGAACTAGAGATGTTAGGAATATATACTTATCATCATCGAGTTCTGAAATAAATTTTTGTTTGTACTGCATATGGCTAGAACTACCATCGAAGCCCCACTTTGAAACTAGAATTAGATTAATCGATGGGTCTAAACATTTAACTATATCTGTTTGAGTGGACAAGAGTCGACTGGCAGTGTGGTCTAAAATAGACTGTAATAATACCGTTGCTTCACTCTCTGTTATTGTAATATTTTCTGGGTAACATTTCGATTTTTCTTTTTGAATCAATTTATAAGGAGGGAATATCTCTTTGGCATAGCTACGGATTACGTTATATTGTTTTTTTGATAATTCTGCCTCCAATATCATGGACAGGACATCATTTAGTGGTAGATATTTTAATGGTTTAACAAAACTCTTTTCTGGGAATTTTTCTACACCTTTTTCGGTCGCTTTTTTGACAAGACTCGCTTGGATTATTATTTTACCACTCGCTCTCAATTGCATTTGTGCAGCAAAAGCTAACACATCTGCGGAGTTTTCGTCACGCAGAGATGCGGTTTTCTTGCGCTTGGTTTGCACACTGCTTGTTTTAAAATCTATTGCCGGACGACCTCCTATTCTTTTTCGGTTGGTTGTGAATATGCAATGTCCATTCATCCGTCTCTTTTTATTTTGCATAAACCTTTCTGAATGCCTATCGCATGCCATTCATTTAAACTTCAATTGATTTTTGAAGTTATTCAAAGGGTAGTTGCGTATATTGAGACCTGAAGTTTTTTGAAGAATAAACTTTCTAACTTTATTAAACTTTTCATTAAATGAATGACTTTTAGCGCGGATAAAAATTTCGCACATTTTTTCCCTCTTAATGGAAATTTGAGGACAAGAAGCGTCTAAAAATAAAAAATAATACTTAAACTTTTCACATTAAATTAAAAAATTTTAATATCTTAATTTTGCGCAAGGGAATTGCACTTTTGTATTCATATCTATTTTTACAAAGGTTTCTATTATCATACCACAATGGCAGTTTTGCAATTCCCTTGCGCTAAATTGAATTAATCAAATTCAAAGATTTTTTTTAATTTAAAGATTTATTTTCAATTAATTAATTCTAAGAGTTTTCCTACTAAACTTTTCTCTGTAAGCCATAAAATCTTTGTTGTGGACCTTTCATTAAATTCAAAATGTTCAATATCTTAATTTTGCGCAAGGGAATTGCACTTTTGCATTCACATCTATTTTCACAAAAGCTTCTATCATCATATGACAATGGCAGTTTTGCAATCCCCTTGCGCAAAATTGAATTAATCAAATTTAAGTTTTAAAAAATTAAATTTTGAATTTCATCCTTAATATTTTATTTATTAAGATTTTTTATTACATACCTTCACTTGAACACCACATAGTATTTATTAAAATATAAAACTTTAAAAGAAAAAAAAATTAGCGTGTTGAAATGCTTCGCACTTTACAATCGACTGAATAATGCTCCCTAATAATCCGTAACATAAAACGGATTAAAACAATGAAAGTAAACTAAAAAGATCGTGTGTTGTTTACCATCTGATTAGCCATATCATGTATATTATTTTAGTCACAAAAAATAGTATAAATACCCAAAAATCAAAAATTGAGTTTTGAGCGGTGTTAGTGAGGAGCTGGCCCCAGTGTGCGTCTGTTAAACAAACACGAAAAAATTCCAAGTCTATTAGAAAATGGTGATAGGATAACTAGCGATGTTGAGAAAACTGAAGCCTTTGCATATATTTTGAAAAAACATTTTCTATCCCTACAAGTAAAATAGGTCCGTCAAGAAGAAATTCTGCATATAATGAGATAAATGAATTTGTATCAATACCACTAGCAACAGCACAACGTCCACTGAAATTTACTACTCCGAAAGAAATTTTCGAATTTATTACAAGACTTAAAACAAAAACAAAATCCTGGCCATGATCTAATTCCTGCTATTGCCATTAAAAAATTACCGAAAAAAGCTATCATTTTAATAAATCCAATTTTTAATAGTTGCTTGTGGACTGGTTATTTTCCTGATAGTTGGAAAAAGGCTGAACTGGTTGTTATTCACAAGCCAGGGCAAAACGTCAAACAAATCAGCAGTTACGGGCCTATAAGCCTCTTACCAATACTAGGAAAACCTCTGGAATCAGTTATAAAAAGGCGCCTAACTTCATTTTTTCAAGAGATATAAACTTAAATCAATGGACACTCCAAAATATCTATACGATATTCTACATAATTTCTCAATAACCGAACCTTCACTGCCAGAATAAACAACACAATCTCAACCACCAGGCCTATCAGTGCTGGTACTCCACAAGGATCAGTTCTATCGCCCATCCTCTTTAACTTTTATCTTCACGATATCATCCAATCGTCCGAAACCTCCATAGGTATGTTCGCTGATGACACGGCAGTTTTTTCGCAACACGAAAATATAACAATAGCTAGAAATATGCTTCAAACTCACCTTAACGAATTAGAAAAGTACTTTGACAAATGGATGATCAACCTAAATATTCAAATATGTATTGCTAAAATTTTTACCCTCAGACCCTCCAGTTCTACATGGAAACAGACTTCAGTGCAATCCCTCTAATGCGGCAGTAAAATACCTTGGTGTTCATCTAGATCAGGGGTCTCCAAACTTTTCAGCCTTCGGGCCACACTGACTACTTCCAAGGGCTCCGCGGGCCAACACCATTTTAATTTTCCTGCCGGTACCTATAATTTCTAGACCAGTCTCCGAGTACGCACCCGGAGCGAGCATACGCTAGTTAAAGTCGCTAGTTCAATCATTATTGTGTTGTAATGTAATGTTACGAAGTTTTGGTGTATTCCACTCATTTCTAGATGGCAGTAATTGACGTATAAATACGCTAATAGAGATGCTATAGTAATAGTGCGTAACGCCTAAGCGGGTTTGTGTGTGTTTCAAAAACATCTTTGTAACAGAATTTTGATTTGACTTATAGTTTATTTACAATTTACTAGTGTGGAAAAGAAGCGGAAAATAGAAACTGTCAGCTAATCGACGGTCGCTGATTACATGCCTTGGAAAGATGAACAATCCTGAAATCTGGGTTTCTTTTGCATGCAACGATCACCAAAAGAATCATTGGCGTGAATATTTGTTCCTTATTATTATTGTTGGAGCATAAAGAAAGAAGAAAGAAGAAAATAAACTTATTCTGTGACAGCTTGTCCCCTATAATTAAAATATGAGTGCAATACATAGGGCAATCGTCTCGCTATGACAATTGATTAATAATTGCATTATGAGTTACAAAATAAAAAAGATAAAGACAAAACAAATAGAACATACGTATACTATAATCATATATATTACAAAAATATTCATATTATATATATGTTCGGAAGAATGGTAATTGAGAAGGTAAAGAAATATATGATATTTAAAGGAAGTTATAGTCTGAGCGCTGGCTGATGGCACTTGGGGAAAAGTGAAAGGAGAGAGGTGTGGCTGGTCAAGGCCAATGAGAGTGGTGCAGGGTTCCTGGTTCTCTCTCCACCTACCTTAAGAGGTACCCGACCACCGCAACCTGGGTCTCCCAACTCTGCGCCGGCCGGATATTTGTTCTATTAGAATTTATTTTTGTACCGACCCATCCGACATCCGCACGAGGTGTCCTGCCCATCTTAACTTCCCTGCCTTCATGATAGCTACAACATCAGGCTCGTTATAGAGACTATAGATTTCTCTATTACTACGCCTTCTCCATAGTCCATTTTCAAAGGTGTGCCCGTATATTCTACGGAGGATTTTCCTTTCAAAAATAAGGCCATTTTCATCAATCTTTGTAGTGGTCCAGATCTCAGAGCCATAAGGTAAAACAGGGCGAAGGGGGTCTTGTATTGGATAACCTTAGTGCGGTGAGAGACGAGGCTACTAGAAAGATGCGAGCGGAGTCCATAATAACAGTGATTCGCTAAGATAATTTTTTTCCGGACATCAGTTAGGTTCTGTTGTCACACGTCACTTATGAGCCAAGGTATACAAATTCAGAAACCTGTTCAAACATATAAGTACCAAAAGGAACTTCAGTACCCAATTTTAAGTTGGTGTTATGAAATGCGTTAACTGTGACAGCAGAAGAAGTTCTGGGACTCAAGGGCAAACAGAAACAAACAAGACCATGGTTTGATGAGGAATGCCTTGCTTTAGCAGATAGAGAGAACAAAGTCTATAAAAACATGATTCAACGGAGACACACAAGAAGTTCGGTGGAGGAATATAAAGCCACAAGGAGACGCGAGAAGTACGTTCATCGAAGAAAGAAGAGAAGATGGCGAAATAAGCAGATGGAGGATATGGAAAAATCTTTCAAAAACTAAAATTCCTTTCAAATGGTGAATGAAGGTTGAAAATTATTTAAATCCAGGACTCCCACATGCGAAGCAGAAGATGGCTCGCTAATCACGGAAAAGCAAAAATATTAGATAGAGGGGCTGCTTATTTTCAAGCTCTCTTAAACAGACGTGAGCAAGATACCATCATCGCAGGGGGGCTGGCTGGAGGAATAGAGATTGAACCACCAGACGAAGAAGAAATCGTTGCAGACATCGAAAAACTAAAGAATAATAAAGCCCCAGGTATTGATAACATACCAGCGGAAATATATTGACATTGTGGCCCTCAACTGAATACTTTTCTGCAGGATCTATTTATGGATATTTGTAGAGATGAATGCCTTCTCAAGGAGTGAAAGAAAGCGACTATACACCCAATGCAATAAGAAAGGGGATTCTTTGAATTGCAACAACTATAGAGGTATGTCGCTACTTCCATGTGTATACAAATTTCTCTCCAGCATATTATACAAAAGATTGATTCCATACGCAGAGAAAAAAATTGGAAAATATCAGTGTGGCTTCGTTAAGGGTAAATCAACTATTGACCAAATTTTTACCCTCTGGATGATCCTGAAAAAGAAAAGAGAGTTCCATATTAATACCCATCATGTTTTCATAGATTTTAAGTAGGCTTGTGACTCGATTGATAGAGGGAAAGCACATATGGCCATGACAGAAATGAATATAACCAAGAAGTTAGTCAGACTGGTGAGAATGACAATAGAAGGCAATAAATGCTTTCTAAGAATGCATGGGGCTTTGTCAAGAGGTTTTGACACGACAGCAGGTGTAAGATTGGCTTGCCTTATATTTAATCTCTGTTTGGAAGAAGCCATTAGAGATTCAGGAACCCAAACAGGAGGCACAGTTCAAAACAAAAGTGTACAAATTCTTGGATGTGCTGATGACATAGTTCTAGTCGTAAGATCAATAGAAGCAATACAACACGCATTTGCTGCAATAGAAAATTCGGCGAAGAGACTATCCATCAATGGAGACAAAACCAAGTACATGTGTATCGAGCCCCTAGTCAGTCATTGGATATGTAAAGTTTGGGCAACATGGCATCGAAGTGGTCTAGGCATTCGTATACCTGGGCACGCAGATTAATGTCCGAAATGACATCAATGACGAGATTAAACGGCGTATTATGGCAGCCAATCGATGCTATTTTGCTCTGCAGCAGCACTTGAGGAGCAGCATCTTGTATCGGAATGCTGGACGATTTCAGAGGAGTTGTCGCTCTTGAGGTTTGAAAGAAAAGTCCTTCGGAGAATCTTTGGCGGTGTATAATCGGAAGGAACCTGGAGAAGAAGATCCAATGCAGGCATACAAAGTCTGTACAAAGATATGGACATCTCCAAGTTTATTAAGCTCTCCCGGCTACGATGGGCAGGTCATGTTGCCAGAATGAGTCCGGAGGAGATACCCGCGAAAGCTCTTACTGAACAAATCTATGGTACGAGGCGTATTGGAAGACCTAAACTGTGAGGGAAACATGGTATTGCTACTGAAACATTAACTCTATTTGGTGACAGAAACTGGAAGGCGGCAGCACTAACCGTGAGGATTGGAGATCAGCCAATTCTCTACTATCAGGAATGTAGTGCTATGTTAATATATAATAATCTAATAATAATAATAAGTTATAAAATGTTAGGAGAAAGCAGCACATCAAATCGTAAGGTGCTCACATCGCAAGCTCGTGCAAATAAATTTCTTCAGTGTTCCCATAATTTATTTACTTGGGATAAAATAGAATTTAAAAAAATATTATGGGATTAGGTCTCTTAAGAATTAAAATTATGAATAGAAAAAAACAAAAATCGTCCCTGGTTACGAGACTTTTTGTGTATATATTATATTGCTAAGAAACAAAAATTACGTTAAATGAAAATTAAGAAAAAAAAAACATTGGTTTAAGATAGCACAAAAATGTTTAAAATTTAAATATTAGATTAACCAAATATAAAAAAAATCCTAACTACGACCCATAAAATGGCCAATCTGCAGTTAAAATTATAAAAACAAAACTAAAAAAAAAAGCAATACCAAACTAACATAATAATAAAAAAATAATTATGAAAAGAAGTTCATTATAGACAGGGCGGACCCGTGTGAGGAAGGAACTTGACAACACTAGAGTAGTCCAGTCAAATGAGTTTTATACAGCAAATCTCGGAAATGAACCAATGAAGCTGAATTTTTGCATATACCTTTGTTTTGATCTTTTAAATAAGTGGTAGAAAGTCACCGATCTCAGCACGTTAGAATAATTAGATATTCAAGGTCAAAGGTCACAAAAATCAGGGTTTTTTTTTGTTTTTTTTTTTTCAAATATCTCGATTTCTATCCATCGGCCGTCAATCAAAATTGTTACAAAACTTTTAGAGTAAAATATTCTCAGTATTTTTGGTTCTATTCATTTTTATTTTTGGATTAACCGATTTCGAGACATAGCGCGGAGAAGGAGAAGCGGGTACCAGTTCAGACAAACACTTGCTACTAGTGCCTTCCAGGATCGTTTCACAGAAATATTGTCAGAATCAAAATTTTAGATCATTAAATTTACTTTAATTTCATATGTACGTTTCTTGCACTTGAATCAAATGTTTGATAAAAAGTGAGGTAAAGATTTGTTTTCTCGATAATTATCGATTTTTAATAACTTATATCTCGAACACCGTTGAGAGTTAGACAAATATGTATAGAAACAACTTTATAGGAAATTTAATTAGCTTTAATTTCGATCTATGGATTATTTTTCTAGAGTCCACGGTTTCCGAGATACAATCGAAAAACCTAAACATGGGATTTTCTCCCCTTCCACCACCATAAACTGGGGATTCCCGTACTTCAGGGACCGGAACTTTTAGTATATTTACCTTCTAATTACTCCTAACGAAGCTATGAAATCAAAAATAGACGCATAATTCATGCATTCTGCACCCCTAATTTCTGCACTAGGGTCGCGCTTTTCCGCGAAAACACGTTTTTCGGCACTTGTAGATTAAATTTTGATCTAGTCCCATAAAATATCGATGTCAGTAGGGGTCACCTGTGGTGTAGTGGTTAGCATAGCAACCTACTAAACCCAAGATCGCGGGTTCGCAGCCCGGCAGATGACCTTAGGATTTTTTAAAGGGAGTAAAAAATCCTTAGCTATGCCGTCCTTCGGAAGGGACGTAAAATGGGGGGTCCCGAGCCTGTGCGATGTCAGGTACTCGTTAAAGATCCCTATCCTAATTATACCTGGATAGGTAAAATTTAGGACTCCTACCGTAGCATCGTCCGATTGGCCATAGCAGCATTCAAATATATTTAGAATGAGAAGTATTGTAAAAAAAATGTAAAGAAATCGATTCTGTTGATAATTTACCCCAATCAGGTCGCCCTCGAGTATTTACTGAAAGAGAAATCATTCGAAAAAAATAAAAAATAAAAATCCTAAATTAAGTCTTCCAATGATCGCTTCTGAAATATTAGGAATATTTTATATTAGAAGAATTTAAAACTGACTATCCTAGACAATTGCATTTTTTTGGTATAAATCTTTGTCTTTAAGCTGCGTATTATACATATTATATAAAAAATAAAATAAAATGAAAAAAAAACGACCACTACAACCTATGAAGGATCTCGGGTTCAGTATTTACAGTGGCTCCCAGTCAAACTGATACACCAAGATATTTAGATAGATAGATAGAAAATAAATTTTATCCTGGGACAAAGTCCCTTAAAAATAACAACAAATAAATAATAAAAAGTAAATCACATCTGGCCAAAATATTTTAAATGAAATAAGATATTATAAAGTTAATACAAGCTTATAATAAAATAACTTAAAGAAAAAAATATATAAACAAACACAAAAAACCATATATACAATCAATAAAGGAAAAAATATATATAAAGTTGATTGAACGATAAAATTTCTGAAGTTACACATAGTAAAGTATGAAGATATATATTATTAAATGAATATATTATTTATTTGTTGAGAGGGAATACAAAGAAATGATAAAGAAAAAATAAAAAATATCTGAGTAACAGTGAAAACATTATCATAAGAAGAAGTGAGAAAGTTTTATATTTAATATGCTAGTATGAAATTCATTATAAAGCATCCATATAATTAAATAGCAATCATCTGGAGGGAAATAAGATGGTGGAAGAGGTGTGTTTTAAAAATTTCGAGGGAAGGTGTGTTACGAATAGAGGAAGGAGGATAGCGGAACGGGCAAGAAAGGAATGTTGGAATGCAGTCGTTCTGTAGGATGGATTGTAGAGAACGGAGAGAAGGGATCTTGTATGTAGTGATTGGACTGAGGACTTGAAATGTAGGATGTTATGGATAAAAGGAGGGTGATGTGTGTTAATAACCTGGAACAGGAATATATCAAGGTAGTAATCTCAACGGAAGAAAGGGGAGGAGTGGTTTTTAACAGAGGAGTGGAAAGCTATAGGGTGGCCATTTAGTATTAGGTAAGTTGGTATTTGGTCGAAGGAGGGAATGGGATCCTATTGCAATAGCCTGAGTTTTAGCTGCGTTTAACGTTAATTTATTCAGGCTTGCCCAGGCACAGATTTCATCTAGGTCTTCCTGAATTTTGGAAAATGCAGTTGGTAACTCGGATGGAAGAAAGGAAAAGTAAATTTGGGAATCATGAGGAAATGAGGTTTTTTGGTGAGTATATGATATGTAGGTCCAACCAAGTGTCGGACTCACGGGAGTGATAGGTGGGGTTAAATGGGACAATGAAGGGGTGAAGGGGAAAAAAGAGGTTTTCTAGATACATTTTGTCGTAGGAGTTAGAAAGGAGATTGGTATTCAGTTTACCAGAAATGATTATATTGGGATGAGAGGGACATAATTATAGAGGTTTGATTCAAAGGATTGGTCAAATGGAACATGTGGGGGCGATAAGCCACATGCTGGAGAGAATTGAAATTAAAGGTCATATCAACGAATAGATAATGTTTGGGGGATTTGAAGGAGGTGAAAGAGGACACGGGACTTCAAGCTATCATAAACATATAGCGCTACTCCACCTCCGGTACGATTAACCCCGTCGTGACGGATGATGGAGTAGTTAGTGCGGGAAACCGAGGAAGAGGGAATGTAGGGTTTAAGCCAGGTTTCAGAAACTGAAAGATTGATGTGGTAAAAATTTTGGGTGAAAAACTCTAGGAATTCATAATAGTGGGCAGGGAGGGATTGAGAACTTATATGACAGGCAGTTAGGATATTTGTCATATTGGTAAGGAGTTAGGGAAATATAGGACAGTAAATAAAAGATTGACGCTATAAATGAGATTAAGTTGTAGATGCCGAGAGAAAGAATAGCATATTAATAATAGGAGGTGAACTAAATATGATAATGTAAAAAAGAGATATATGTAAATACCTTAATGCATATGATAATGTAAAATTAAAATATAAGTAGTAATAAGCAGATGATAATTAGGGTGTATCATTTTCATTTTGATGTAACTTTAAACTAAATTTTATAAATTAACCCATAATTTTTGTTTAAGTATTTAATTTCTATTTCTCTTGTTAATAAATAATTAGGGGAATAAAAAAATTGGGAAATATAGAAATGGAAATAGGTGGTAAATAAAAGTTTTTTTTTTATATCCATTTATTGAAATTTACAACTGTATAAAATATATACATCTAGTAAATGAGTTGATTATGATTACAATAACATGCGAAACTTGAAGAGAACTACTCATCAGTAGCCCTAAAAAAAAAAAAAAAAAAAAAAACTTTACACTAGAAGGTCTCTAGGCCATCTTCTTTTCAGACGCCTCGGAGGGTTATCGGGAATAGAATGGGAAGCAAGTTGAAGGACTAGTGGATTTGTGTGGTTATGGAGTTTACTATGAAAGGATAGGTATCTGGTTTGGGCTAAATCAGCAACATATGGGACCTTAAGATCTAAGTTTATTGTAACAAAGTAAGGAGCATTAAGGATTTTTCGAAGGATATTGGATTGTAATGATTGAATACGGAAAGAATTAGAAGGTTTAGTTGAGCCCCAAAGCTCAACTCCATATGTCCAAATAGGTCTGATAACTGTCATGTAAATGAGTCTTTTGTAATAAATCAGAAGGTTTGAACGTTTGTCTAGCAAATGTTGCAGAAGTCGAAAACGACGAGCAGTTTCCTGACGTTTTAGTCTCGTAAGTGGATTCCAGGTTATAAGTTTGTCTAGTTGGAGTCCAAGATAGCGGATCTGTTCAACAGGGATCAGTGGGATATTATTAAAGGATATTGTAGGACAAGAAGACGTAGGTTTACGGCGAAGAGTAAAGGTTATTTGGTGGGATTTGCTTAGATTTATTTTAATTCTCCAATTTCGACACCATTGATAAATAAAAGTAAAGAAATAAGAATAATAAAAGTTAAACAATTGAAAATAACAGTATAGCTAAACCGCTGGGTAAAAAATTGAAAGCTTTCTTGAAAATGAGACATGATATAAAAAAAACAAAAAATACTTTGAATTCAAAAACAAAAAGCATAAAAGGATGTGGAGGCACAGGTAGAGGACAGTACAGGATGAGTACCGAGGGCTCAGCTGAAAACATCTAGATCCAGAGGCTGGTCTATGTAGATCACGAGCTGACCATAATCCTTCCGGCACCGAACTTGTCCTCCCGCGAACCACACGTACTTCAGTTTGCCGTCTGATCCCTTCTGACGGGCGAACCAATACAGATGCCTGTTGGTCGGGGTCGCTAAGATATATCCGGTGGGAATCATTCTCCTGCCAGCCGATATCGCGCGTAGAGAAGTCCCTCTTGACGTTTCTTTTCTATACTTATTCGTCCTTCAGAGATTGCCGAACGAAGCGGGCTATCCCGGGCGGAGGTCGCGGGTCATCTTTTCTGGGCCTTCAGCGCTCTACCAAGTCAAAGTCTTCGACACTAAGCTTAATGCCGATCCCTGCACCTACACGTCACCAGGGCTGCGGGGTTCTCCTCCGGGCGTACTGGGGTGCCGCGAATTTCCAATGATCTATTTAACAGACCCTTCTCTGCTTTGTTTATTCTTTTAGTTTAAAGTTTTATTTTCATTGATGTTGAAGAATACTGCAAGATAAGACCGGAGTCCATAAAATAAATGGTCTACTCCATCCCCAATAGACTAAAAGAAGTGGTAGAAGGTAAACACTGGCTTTCAAGGTGTTTAACTAAATTAATACTAATAAAAAATTAATGAGAAATAAGGTTTATCATTTTGACTGTGAGGTGAAATTCTTGTTCATATTTTGTTTTTGTTTAATTAATCAAAGTTAAATATTTTAATTTTTTTTCGTACTAATTAAAATTGATATAATGAAATGGGTTGATAATTTTCTGGTATCGTTTCCCTATAGCTGTTAAAGTTTTTCTTTATTTTTTCTTCTCTGTACAGGGTTTATCAATTTCACTGTGAGCCACTGTATGTAAGGATGTACTGTTTCTAAGCCAACGGTTGTAAAAGGAGGAGGTTTGGCCTCGCCAACCACCAGGATTTCCCAAATTAAGGGTACCCATTTTATAGAGGCTGTATGTGATCCCAACCTCGAATCCGAGCCACAGCCGAAGTAACAGAAAATAAATTTTCTATCTTTACGGCCCCCCGCTCACTGGCAAGTTTGTCAAAGCAACTATTTAGTGGCTTTAAAGAAATTCAAGTGAAACACACTGGAATCGAATGCCGTCCCGCGCACGGGAAAATTTTAAGTTTCCTTGACTAAATAATTGCGACTAGACCTATTCCAAGGTTTACTAAACAGTTGCCGACAGAAATGAATCATGTGGGTTTCTAGTAGAAACGTTATACGTAACCTCGCCCACTGTCATTTAATTAGTTGCTAGACGGCCCTTTTCTGGCATGCTCATTCTAAAATAATTAAAGAACTTGTTTGGATGTTCATTCAATCTGGAGAAGAGCTTATAAAATTGCCCGTCAAGAAGTCGGGAATTAATTATTGGATATACCCAAAACATTTTGTTTGTGATTATTTTTTCGACGTCTGAAAATAAGCGCAACAGCACAGGTGACTTCCACGAAATCCATTGTAAACTAAGCTGAGAGGCAACTATTTAGTCGCCAGCGCGGTGGTAGACAACTCATGGGTGAGTAAACTGTTTAGTTGTTGGTGATTAAAGTTGCCAGTGCGCGGAGGCCCTAAGTCGGACCCGAACTCGGGCTCAGGAACATGATAGTCAAGCGCCTTACCCACTGAGCTACCGCGCCTTCTCATATTTTATCAACAACTTGTTATTCCAAAGAAATTGGACTTCTCTAGCCAATCATTTAGAGATACCGTAAATTAAATTCATGGAGTTATAGACAAGTGGAGGGGGCTTACCTCTCAGTAGCCAGGGCAGGCAGCCATTTTGGAGTGCACCGTATTATCAGTATATTAACCTCTTATCAGTTCAAATTTTGGTTTCCTAGGCTTTATTCTGCTGTTATTTTATTTAAGTGATTTACTTATTTTATTTATTACGAACCCTTTCAATTACCCTAGCCCAATGTAATACAAGTCGCCAGTTGGGCATAGTAGGCGTGGTCGGTTAATGTTTTGGTCTGGCCCCTCACTGAACAATATACGGGAAGGGCCTCTCCATAGTACTGTAACTCCATGATTAAATTATTCAAACCATAATTTCTAGGTTTGAGTGTTAGTTTTTTTTATTCCGGAATTTAGTGAAATTGTCGATAACATTTTTATAGCATGCTATGTTAATACTATTTATATTCGATGAACTATTATTACTTGGAAATAACTTAAGAAAATTCTTGAAAATCGTCTATTCACAGACATGAGTTTGTTACTTCTAGCTGAAATGACCATTGTTAATTCCAGAATGTCAGCTGTTAATGCATGCTGCAGCAAGTTTGTAGTAACTATAGCGATATTTTCAGTTTATTTTGAATTTGTTATTGGTTATAAACCAGTCATAATTGTCCATGGTGTTATGACAGGAAATGAAACTATGTTACCAATGGCACAAAGAATTCAAGAGGTATGGAAATTTACTGAATGTATAACAATTAAATCTTTTATAACAATTTTGTACCTAATTTTATTCCCACTAACTTCTTGTTTTCTCATTTAATATTGTTTTGATTATCATTTTCCCTTACACCTCTGTTATTTACTGTTTGTCCATTATAGAAAAAGGCTTCAAATACACATAAACAGAAAATTGTATCCCTTCATTCAATTTTTGTAATTCCAAAAAACCATACCGTTAAATGAATTCAAAGAGAAAACTGATTGTTTGGAGCGATAAAAATCATTCTGGTGGATATATCCCTTAAGAATTGGATATATATCAAGTTCTTTAATTAGGAGTGTTAACATCTTTTAAAGATGCTTTAAATAATGTATTAAAAACTCATATTAGCTCTCTATGGTTTCATAATGCAATTAGACATAACAGCAATTTAATCAAGTTGTTAAATTGATTAAATCTATGAGAATAACAGTATTTAAACAATGCAAATACAGTAAAATGCAATTGTTTTGATTGATTTCTTTTGTCAGATAATGATGCAAATAAATTATATATTTGATATTAGCAGATGAACTAATCCTTAAAAACCAGATTTATTAAAAATCATGATTTAAAAAAAAAAAAAAAAAAAAAAAAAAAAAAAAAAAAAAATTAAATAGATTTTTGTAAATAAATACATAATATTTTTCAATTTATTTATTAGTTTCAACTTTTTATCATTTCAACAACTTACTAACCACTTTATCTACATGTCAGCCTTAATTGTAAAAGTTATTATTGCTTACATCAATATTATGGAGCCAACCTTGGATTCTAATAATTAAATATGAATAATAATATTATATGTAGTTCTAAAATTAAATCATTGATACACCTAATAATAGTATTATATATATATATATATATATATATATATATATATATATATATATATATATATATATATATATATATATATATATGTGTGTGTGTGTGTGTGTGTGTGTGTATATTGTATAATAATAATAGGCAATTAGTTATTTGAATGTTTATAAATAATAATATTTTTGAATCTTTCTAAATTCACCCAGGATCATTTGTATAATCCACACTCAGGAAAATGTTGGAAAAGCTGGACGAAATCTCAAACAAATATGTTACCAGAAATTACTGTGAAAGCCTCTATCTCTGACAAATATACTCTATCTCTCTCTGAAAAATATACTCTAAATCAAGGGGAAGAAAATGGAGTCTTAAGGATTTTTCAATCTTGTCTACTAAGTTCATAAAAGTCCTTGACTGTTTTTAAAAATCTGAGATTTTTTAAATTAAAAAATTTTTTTTTTATTTAAGTAATTAAATTTTTTTTCATTAAAATAAATTTTTCTTACAAGGGGACGTTTGCAGTTGTAACTCTGGAATCTGAAAATAATATCAGTTTTTAGTTAAAAAATTTTCCTCTCCTCTATTATATAAATGATACTGATATAAAATGATCTTTTTCTATTATTATTTTAGTTTTTACACAATAAATTTCAAATAAGACCATTTAAAAAATATATACATTTTTTTAAACCAAAACCTGATATTAATTTTAGATTATTCATCAATCTTAGGATTTGCAATTTGAAATAAAAATATGTCATTTTAAAACTTTTATTTATATAATATAGGTGAGGAAAATTTTTTAACTAAAAACTGATATTAATTTCAGATTCCTCATCTCAAAAAACATGTAGAAACTTAATTTTGTCGAAATCAAAAATAATTTTTTTTTACCTTTAAATTTTGTAGGATTTTAGAAAGAGGGGCTGTCAATTTCTGAAAAAATGTAAATAATGTGCGATATCTCACATATTTCGCAACTGATTAAGACAAAATTTTAAGGTCATCTAGAAGCCTTAAAACTGCATAGTTTAGCCTAAATCCGGAGGTTGTAGGATTTCCCCTTATTGAAATATCTCAAGTTATAGCTGACCTTGGATTTTTTCATTCACATCAGTTTTTGTCCACTAAAATCGGGAGTAAATCCAATGTTATAGGCATGGATAAAAAGCAGAATGTATGCTGATTCTAGTGATGCTATTACTATTGCAATCGGTTGAACACAGCAGTTATGGCCGGTAGAAAATGTTGATGAAATCTCAACTTCAAAATGTTAACCTCCTCGATAGGTCAATATTTTTTTATTTTGATAATACTTCACATATAAGGGTTTTATGGTGTGTTAAATCGAGATTTGAGGTCAGTTGTTCATAAAAAAAAGTTTCCACTGATTTACAGCGGATTTCCTTGGAATTTTGTCATTTTTTTAGAGTTTTTGAGCACCCTAAAGCCGAGTGGTGTCTTGAGCATAACGAAAGTATTTTTCTATCAAATACCTTACATAACTGCAATTAAACGTGAAAGAATCATTTCTCTATCTTGACTGAGAGCTGAGAAAAAAAATGAAATGTGATTTTCATATTTTTTTTTTTTCTTGGCTCCTTATGCCCATTGGCGGCTATAACTCTAGTTTTGCACTATTATAGGTCCCTACTACCCACATACAAATCGGCATTCAAATCTGTGAGTTACAACTGCAAACGTCCCCTTGTTAGTAAAATTAATAATATACATGGATTTATTAATTGTTTCATCTTAATACTTAATCAAATATGCACTTTTGCTGCAAGCCTACCTTTATTTTAATTACTAATATTTCTGGTCAAGAGGAATCTTCACTGGGTGATACTCCTTGTCATGCTTATCAAGCCACATTTTGTATGCATTATTTATTCCATCAAATCTGCTGATTGTGCTATCGGCTCGGGCATAGATTCAAAAATAAAGAGAAAAAAAAAATTGCTAATATTGTAATTAAAATTAGTCAACCTAGTAAATATTAAATATAAATGAATGATGCAAGTGTTTAAAAATTTTAATGCATTCAATAATAATGATGCTCTATGTTTTGTTTTTTATTTTAATGATATTAGGAATTCCCCATACAATGGAAATATTCAGAAAACACTTAAATGTTTTTGAAGATAAAGGTCTTCTATTAATCTTTAATCTATTCTCCCTAGCACTTATTATTTATTGTTACAGCCCTTCCTTTTCTTAATTTAACTGACCGATTCTCCTCTGTGCCTCAAAACTCAGAAATCTCATCAATAAAACCAATTTCTGCAGGAGTCCTTCAAGGTTCAATACTGGCCCCACTTCTATACTTGATTACAAACAGATAACAGCATATTTACTGCCACCTATGCTGATAATACTGCTATCAAGAGAAACCTAGACCCCATACAAGCCTCCCTAGTTTTCTACACAATTTGAAAAATATACAGTACTGGTGTAAATCGAAATAGAAAATGATGAACCATGACAAATCACAGAATGTTACATTAACGTTATTTATTTACGTATTTATTTATAAAGATAAATATTTATCATACATCTTTTCCTCTTCTTGCACATTCTGAGTTCCAAATAAAACCATGATCCTTTCTTCCAGTATCTTATAAATCAAATACTGGAAACTAAGACAGTACTTTTTAAAATAAGTTATTGAGTAAATTGCATCAACAAACAATGTACATTGCATTAGTGTGTGTTATCATTGAACTGTTATATAATAAAAAACAAACTGGGTTTTCATTTCTTCACTAGTTATGAATGCTCAGGTTTAACATTTTGTTAGGTTATATAATAAAAAACCTTTCAAAGAGAAAAAATGGCACAAACTCGTTTTGTGTGTGTGCTTTCTAGTAAATTATATATTTACTTAAAAGGAGACTTTAAATACCACTTTTTCTTAAAGAGACTGATCAATATGATATATCATAGTGAATAATGTGATATATTGTTAAAAAATTACTGCTTTTCAACAAAAAACACTAAATCAACATTAAAAATATGGCAGTTTGTGATTTATAAAAATAAAATTTAGCATAGCATGACACTTTTAAAATCTTGTGTTTATAACTAATAGTATTATATTAATTCATACATCTTGAACAAATAGTTTATTATAAAATCTTTATATATTTAATATATTTTAATTTAATTTTCACTAAGCTCCATCCTGGCACCAAAGTATTTGTGACTGACCGATTTGGTGGATGGTCAAGTTTGAGACCAATGTGGCATCAAGTTACTGAAATTGGTTCAGATATACTTCAATTTATGGCTTTTCATCCAAGTGGCGTTCATTTGATTGGTATATTAAATTTATGTTGATTTGTTTTTTATATTTTAATAAAAATATATATAGATATTGATAAATATATAGATTTAATTCAATATTTTTTCTTTTATAAGTTTTTTTTTAAAACAAATTTAAAATCTAAAGATACAGTCAGACTCAAAATTATTAGTTCACCAGCTATAAATCATTAGAAATAACAAATTTTAGCATTATTTAATAGGATTTCTTAAAAACAATAAATCCATTTGATGTCTACATCAAAAGGTTTATTTTTAAATATATTTGTATTTATAGAACATTTCACAAAAATAATACATGAAGAATAACTGAAAAACAAAAATAACATCACGAGTCAAAAGTATTCGTACACATGATAAAATTTCTATTTAATATTGACATTTGAGAACAATTAATATTTAGTAGGGCCAACTTTGGCTTTTAATATACTCTATATGCTTTGTGGCAATGAATTCACTAATTTTTGCGTCAGAGTAACTATAATTTTGTAATAATGTCGCTTAAATTTTGATTGTTAGAAACACACATTTCCATATGTGATCCTTTAGATATTTCCACAAATGCGCTATAGGGTTAATATCCTGTGATGGGGGGGGTGTGGCCTCCACTTTGATGTGATGTACAGGATCCACATTGTGGATTTTCAAGCTGTATGCTCGGGATCCTGCTGAAAAATTTAATTTTCTCCGATCCCAAATTTTTCAGCTCTGGTTAGGAAATTTCTTTTTATTACATCGATGTATTTTGTATGATTCATTATGTTATCAATAAAGTCAAGACACCCCACTCTGGCATCATTCAGACAAGGAGTCACTTTCCACCATTCCTAACAGTTGTTACTATATTTCTTATTTCCATTACTATATTTTTTTCTCCATACTTTTTGGTCCCTCTGAAGATTAAACATTTCAATTTTACCCTTGTCGGTAAATATTATCCTATTCCCAAGGTAACAATCTTAATTTTTATAGTCTTTGGCCCATTGATATCTTAATATTGCTATAGATGGTTTTCTCCTAGCTGTCCTGGGTGAAGCTCGTTCCGTCTGAAGCATTAGTGCATTGTTAAAACACTCCTCTTTCAGACAAATGTTCATCCACTAATTTAATGGCACTAATTCTTGGTTTAACTTTTCTCGTGATATGTCTTTCATATTTGGAGTAAATTTTCCTTATTCATCCTGTTCTTTCTATATATTCAAAAGTTTTTCTTGTTCCATACCTTTTAATAGCATCTTGGACTGTTGATTGAGGTCTCATCACTTCTGTAAGCGACTGTAACTCATTATGTAGGCGTAAAATAATTTGTGTTTCCTCTTCAGTCGTCTGTCTGGTATATGTCCCATTGTATCGCTAAACCTTTACAAATGAGTCAAGGTAAACACTGATTGCAGGTTATCCTCAAAATATTAAGACAGGGCGTAGAAACAACAGTTAAAGTCTAGTGTACGAATACTTTTGATTCATAGCAATGAGGCATCTTACTATAATGTATAAGATATTAAGCTAAATTCAGTCAATTTTCTCATGAAAAAATACTAACTCTATTCTATAATCATGAATACAATATTATATGTGTTTTAATTAAATAAATATGTAATAAATACTGAATTAAACGAAAGAAAATAAAACTTATATTAGTGTACGAATACTTTTGACTCTGACTGTTTATTGTGATCTGCCTAGTTTTTTGTTTTTATTGTAGAGATGGATGATAGCCAATCATTCAGATTAATCATTGTTTTGATAACATCAGACTATAAATAGTTTGTATTTTCTTGAATTTTAATAGGGAGAGGGAAAATTTTAACATACATTTTGCACAATTAAAACAAACATTCATTATTTAATAAAAAATACAACTATGAAATACCTAGCTGAAAATTCTATTTGATCTAAATTATTTAGGTTTGTAGTCTATTTAATAGCTTTTCAATGCACTTAAAAGTTCTCAAAATTAGCATTGAAATGAAATTATCTACCACCGTTGCAATGTTCTATTATCTTAATTTTTTCTCTCTGCAGATAAAACAAACAAAATTGTTTAAGTATTAATAATTATGTTCCAGATGGAAGGCCAGTGTGCCTGAGTGAGTGAATCTACTATTTGTAGATTATAGATCGCTGACAACTGTCTGTACATTGATAGTTCTGCTCACTATCACCTATTTGATAAGTGATCACTTAGTTCCTACTTTCATGAGACACAATCAAATCATATTCTTTTAAACTAAAAAAGAAAATTTGTGGATCATTCCCTTGAAAGTGATCCAAAAATATAAATTGGTTGGTTGACCAGTTTTAAAAATGATCAAACTTTAAAATTTGTTTCCCCAATATCTTAGCACTATATATATTTTTTTATTTTAACTTAAACAGTTTATTTATGGTGGCCATTTTGTTTTGGTGCTCATGCTTAATTTTGGGATTATAAGGGTTTATATGGACATTCATAACTTTAAAAATATTTGTCTTTGAATAATGAAACAAAAACCATCTTGTTTATTATTTTGTAAAGAAAAATAGAGGTTCAAAAGTTTATTTACCTACCATTCTTTTTTTCTTTATGAAAATCACAGGACAAATTGAAGGTAAAATCCATCGAAAGTTGGAGATGAAAATCTGGAACTTACACAAATTGTAGTTCTTATTTATATATTTCAAGAGGATAAAAAAAAAAATTCTTTTGTATTTAACCAAGAAAAAAGTAATAATACCTGAAAAATAAAGCAATGGATTTCAACAAGTACTTCCAAGCATTAAAAAACTGATATACTTCACAAATGAAGCTGTAAGTCAGTATAAAAACAAAAAGAACTTTGCAAATCTATGCATTCATGAGAAAGATTTTGGTCTCAAAGCAGAATGGCATTTCTTTGGTTCATCCCATGGGAAAAATGCGTGTGAAGGTGGGAGAGGAACAACAAAACGAGATGTGGCGAAGTGGAATCTGCTAAAGCCACTTAATAATCAGATTTTGAAACAGATGATTTTTCTGACATTTGGAAAAGTTTCCAACTACCTTAGGCTATATATTTCTAATATTTCCTATTTAGGTGTTACTATAATAGTTAGGTTTGCCCCGATTATAGTATTCCTCACATGCTCTTTTATTATGTTTTTTTTAACAATTCTAAAGTACCTTATTTGTTTTAATATCTCTCGTGTTTAGCTGTAAGTGTCCATTAATCGCTTTCAGAGGTTAATATCAGAAGCTATGTGTTTCTATTGGCAAGTTTTTTAGTGCAAGATTTGTTTCTTCTTCAAAAACCCTTTTATATAAATAAAAATAAATTTTATTCTGGGGTTGCTGCCCATTAAAAATAATAATAATGAACAGTATTTGTAGTAGCTATGAATGTATGAGGAGAAGGTGGCCAAGCATGGTTGAGTGTCTGGTACTTTAGCATTCTCTTAACCTCGGGGTCTCCAGTTCAAATCTATTCTGGGAGATTGACACTTATTTTATAGAGGACCTGAAGAATCAATCTCAATCCATCCAGTCTGGCTACAATATAATATATTGATAATCTGTCCTTTTTGCCTTAATTGGAGTACTCAAGGGCATTGTTAAGCCGAAAAAACAAATGATTGTATATATAAATAAATAAAACTAATAATTTGAGTAATAACAAAATTATTTAAAAGTATAGTAATAAGATATGTTGTATTTTAAATATTTATCAACTGTGTATTTCAAAAAAAAAAAAATTCTAGAAATGGCAAGGGAATTTTGAAAAAAAAAAAATAGTGTCAGTGAAATCAAATTTAGAAATAAGAACATTATTCATGTTATTATGTAAATTATTATCACATTTATTGGATGCATGTTTTATGCACAGTTATAAATTTCAATAAATGGATAGATAAAAAAATAAATAAATAAGAACAAAAATGTTTCTATTGTCAGTCATTTTTGGACAATTTTAAGATTTTGGTTGGAGATGAGGAATAGATGAAGATCTGTTGAAATATTGAATTACTGATCCAAATTGAATTATTGAAGGGATGGCTGAGAAAGCAAAATTCTTCTCTGATGAATAGAGATCTGAAACAAGGAGATTGGCACCAAAATTTGGATGGATTGAAAAGGTTAAAAAATATTTGGGAGAAACAATATAACCAATTGGTCTGGTTAAAGATGCAAACATAAAAGGAAATATCCTGCGACTAAGTCAGGTGGATGCTGAATGGAAGTTAAGAAACAAAGAAGGATTTTACAAACAAAATAAATAAAAAATAGAACTTCTATTAACCTCAGTGAACAAAATAAGAGCTTGTTTATATGGTCATCATTTTAATCTGAATAAATCCAGTCTAACAAGGAGGATTTTAGAATTTTTCCATTTAATTTTTTAAGATCTCAGAAAATTGATATCAACTTGTATAATGTTTAGTTACAAAGGAAATTGTTATGATGAGATTTAGAGATTGTTACAATTAGATATATTACTATTCCATTATTAATATTAAGATATATTTCTATACCCTTAGTAATATTAGATATATAATATTAGGTACACTAATATCTGAATGAGGCTGTTAAAAATTGTGCTTCTGGTGTCAAACGCCACTCTTTTTACAATTACATTTAGTACTATATTGAAAAGGAAAGGTTAAATTTTATTAAGGTTAAAGAGATAGAATCCCATTTACCAGGCCATTTCAAAAGTCCTGTCATTTTTTCATCAATAAGGATTTATTTGATCTGCACCATCTTTGTTATAATTCTATTTTCAATTCAACCTTTTCCAATGCAAACAATATTGTTTACCTTAGGGGATAGGGATAGGGATTACCTTTTAATCCAGTCACTACTGAATGTTTAAAGAAACATATTAAAATGATGTGTGCTGAAATTCAAATTTGGTCAATTTTATTATATGAATTTAAAGTTGGTTTGAAGGCAACGGAGGCTGCTTGAAAAATATGCTCAGTGTTTGATGAGAAGTTACTCTCTGAGCGTAAACCTCAATTTTGGTTTTTCAAATTTGGCTTTAGAGATAAAACGCTTAAAGATTATGCTCCTTCTGGAAGACCTCAAGTTGCTAATGAACAGAAAATTTGATAATTAATTTATTCCGATCCATGTCAAATATGTGCGAAAATAGGGTAAGCAGTTAAATATTTCTCAAGTAACTGTGTGTAGATAGATACCTTCACCAAATCAGAAAAAAAAAAAAAAAAAAAAAAAAAAAAAAAAACTGGATAAATGGGTCCCTCACAAGGCATCAGAGGGAAATAAGATTATTTGACTGGGAACAGCTTCATCTTTTGTTTCTCGATTAAAAAATGACACATTTTTTGACAGAATACCAAATTCTCCCGACCTTTACCTACTGATTATCACCTTATCAGATCTCTGGACAATTGTCTCCAGAAGGAATGTTTTGATAACCAGTAAAGCCTTGAATTAGAATTAAATCTGTTTTTTACCAGCAAAGATCATTGAGAGCAAAAATAGTGTTTGGGATCTTGCATCACTGTGGGATAAAAATATTAGTTTAACGGAGAATGTTTTAATGAATAAAGTTATTGGTTCATTGAATTTTTTAATTACCCCCCAAAAAATAGGACTTTAGAAGCTACTTGTGGTAAAACAAGTTTCCCGCATCTCGAGTTTGATAACCTACCGGATGTTTTTTTTTTTAAAGGCTGCAGTGATAGAATCCAATTTAACCCTTAGGCTGCTGCTGACGACTATATGAGTCCAGCTGGTTTGATGTCAAGCTGCTACTAACTCATATTGTAGTTCTTTTTCTATCACCATCTGTGGACTTTTCATAGAAGCTGCAGTGCCTCTTAAAGCTAATAGATGGCATACAACTTCATTTTTGTCAATTTCAGGGACCTTCTGTGTACCTGCTTCGACCCTTATTTACTTCCATGTACCGTTTCTTTTTACCTAAAATTTTGCGTGCATATCCTTCAGTATGTTTTCTGGTTTTGTTGATATAGTTATATGCCTAAAAAAAATTATTATCCATAATTATTATGGAGAATCTTCAGATCATGAGGAGGATTTTTTTTATCAATCTGGTATTGTATCTATTGGATAAATTCCGGCAGCTAGTGGAATATAAAATATAAGAGAAAAGGAGGATGGGAACTCATGAATAGAAAATGTAGAATAAATAAAGAAAACGAAACCACTAAGTGTAAAAAGTATGCCATACACAGGGCACTGCAGGTGCCTAGACTATCCCGCACCACTGTATCCTCCCACCTTATGAGCAAAGGTTGAGTTTGTTTTGAGAGGGTTTAATCGAAGGTTGAGTTAGTAACGGTATTAACAAAAATTTTTTTTTGAGAAATTTTTGAAAAATCAGAAAAAAGTTTTTTTCAACGCTCTCCAGCCTAAAATAAACATAACAAGGTTTATTAGGGTAGATTGATGGTATAAGCTAATTTTACTTTTTCATTCAGTTTATTATTATGTTAATTGTTAATTTTTTTTCTTAAGTTTTTCTCAAAATTTTTATATCATTCCTTAATTAATCGCAACTTTGATTTGTCAATAAAAAATGTGCCTAGAAAAAAATTGAAAATTTAATTCATGCTCATAATAAAAAGCTCGACTACAAAAATGAATAATTTAATAAATTCATTGTTGCACTTCAACAGTTTTATAAAAGCATTCCATAAAATTTAGAAATAGTTTAAATTATTAATTGAGTATTTGTGCGACTTGTATTGGTTAAAATGGGCTGAGACCATGGGTGGAAGATGACTGGTTGCCAATAGACCACCAAAATAACATCTTTTTACTTGATTAAAATTTAACAAACTCAGGAATGTTAATCTTTTACTATAAAAAAAATAAAATAAAAACATGTACTCCGTTTGTTTGGAATAAAGAGTGAACTTTTGAAAAAAAAATTTTGTTTTTAAAACCCCCCTTTTGTGATTAGTACTTATACTTTCTTTACAAATCATTAAATTCACTGGGAGGCAACAGAATCGGTTATCCAAGTAGCTGTTATTACCATAAACCTATCAACCAAAACTAATTTATATTCTTGCTAAGTAAAAAAATCAAAATACAATTATCTCATTTGTATGCACATTTATTAATTTCTCAGATTTAACATAGAAAATTGAAAAATTATTGGATTTTCCTGGATGGTAGACACCGTGTTTATTTATAACAGTGTGATCCTCTAATATCATTTACGAAAAATATGCTGTAAGACCAGGATACTGTTCCAAAATCCTGCTCATACATTATTTTATTGACTACCATCTTTTGGTTCAAGGGTTTAATATTTTTTGAATCTCTACCTCCAAAAAAGTTTGAAATTCTGAGAAATATAGAGCTTCTCCTACTAAAGGAGGAGCTTCTATTACACAAAGATTCAGCCGAAAGTGGCAATTTAAGAGATGCATTTGATGCAAAAGTATCATATGGCAGGACCTACCATAATCAATTACGGTAATTTCTTTTTTTTTAATTGCTAAGTATTGAGTAATAAGAACCTATCTTGTGTTCATAGTGTCTGAAAAAAACCAATTGATTGGATCAAGCTGATTCTTCTGCTAAAAGCATCCAACACCAACATTCATAAATAATCTATAGTAGCTGTAAATAATAAATGCTATGTGGTTAAAAAGGTAAAAATAGATTTATTTAATTATCAGTGATTTAATTAATGTGATGTTATTTCTTACTAGCATATCCCATTCGGGCTACGCTCACTCTCAAAAATAAAGAACTAAGATAATTTAAACTTGTATCTATCTGAAGTTCCATTTGTTTATTGATAAAAATCTTCTATTATACTATGAAATGAAGTATAATATCTTCAATAATATTTTCATGCTTCGTAGTAATTTTTAAGCTGATTAAAATTACACTGATTAGATGTTTAAAGATTACATAAAAGTATAATTAGACATCCAGTTTTTAATTTTAACTCATGAATTGGTAACCCGTATGGACAGAGACTATTAAGAAATTCTTGCGGTTAATGGACTGCATTATCAGTGCTTATAAATAAAGGGCAATGGGTCATATTTTAACACACAATATCAAAAAGTAAAGGATCAAAATTTTGATTCAGTAATGATATTTATTTGGCAGAAATAATTTTATTGATTTATCCTCTAGTTGGATTTTAATTTCTAACCATAAAAGTTTATGACAGTGTGGCAAAACTCATTTCCTTCACTCAACATCGTACATTATTTTATTTTTGTATTGTTTAACCTTCTTAGAAATATTAAAATTATGTAGTTAAATTTGCTTCAGACGGAGTTAGTTATTTTACCATTGTAAACTCTATTGCGGAATAGTGCTAACCGTGTATTGGTCGATTTTTAAACCAATGGGATCAACATATTGAACCACATATTTTTTAATAATTAAATTTAATATAAGTAAATTTTATAATTAATTTCAAACTCACCGTACTTTTGTAACCTGACATGTAGAATGGTGCTCACCACCAATTGGTCAATTTTCAAACTTCACTGCTATCCACACATTAACGCTTTTTTTAGTTACAAATTATTTAAAAATTAATAGATTTTATTTTTGCTTAACCTTCCTGCAACTATAATACAAAGATGGTGTGGCTATAATTTGGTAGAGATTAGTTCAGTAGTTTTTGTGGTTAGTGATCACAAACGAAAAACAGCTTGTTCTCTTATATAATAGTATAGATTAATCCCAATAAAGCAATATAGGAAGGCTTTATTGAGATTAATAAGCAATAACTTATCACATTTATAAACCATTTAGAAAATAAGAGTGTGAACTGGGATTCTCTATTACCTTTCCAATGTTTCTATTCAAATTCTTTGTCGAAAACTTCTAAATTTAGCCTAAGCAATAATTATCACTTATAATATAACAATAAAAACTGTTAGCCAGTTATAATTACCAGATTTGTATTAAATTAAATATTAAATATAACTTCTTGTTCTCTTTTGTGTTTACAACATAAACAAGATTATACATTATTTCTTATAACAGTATCAGGAGGTAGAGACGATGCATAGATAACTGGGAAAATAGAAATATGAACTGTAGCTTCCATCTCATTGAGTAAAGACACTGAGATAACAAAGTGAATAGATTCAATGGGATCCTCTCTTATCAAGGGGCAATGTGCTTTGATGTCATAAGAATTCTTTTTGATTTATTTAATTGACATATTTATATAGCTATATCAGGTTGTGCATTGTATATTACTGTTTCAGCTATATTACCCAATTTTTCCTGCTATTACCATTATTACTTGCCTTGGCAGTTTTGTTCAGGATTATGGAGTTTAAAAATTTCCAGTTAGCACGAATCAATAGTATCTATTGTCTGAAGAGAGAAAGAATATAAATTTCAACAAAATGAAGTGCTTCTGGGAGAACTAAAAATAATTATGCATAGAACTATTAAGAATAATATGCCTTAGGTTAAAATAATCTACTTATCTCTATATTTACACATTGAATAAAATTATTTATTTTATTAAATGATAAAAGTCTATCTCAGAGGATCTTATTATGAACAAAGCAATTCATTTTATATAGTTCTATTTAAGGCTAAATATACCCCTTTCAGCCAAGCATTGGAAACAGTAGAATTTATTTCCGGAATTTCTCTGAAACGGAATGTCCGATTTTCAATCTGTAAAATTCTTTGTGTATATGGTAAACACAGAATTCACACTACAAAGCGTTTTTTTCTATAAATTCAATAATTAGGAAAATAGACAGTAAAAATAGGTGTTAAATATATATTTTTTAAAATATGAGCTTATAGCCAGTTGTAGAAACTTTTACCGAAACGAATGACACATTCCAACTAATCATAGCATGCATATTGCGATCATAATGTGAAAAATACGAATTTTGTTTACAACCGGATGGAATTGCGTCACCGGCTGTCTATTTATTATGAAATAAAAAAAATGACATTTTGTTTATGCAATCCTTATTTTATTGCGGTATCTATAGGAAACATTGGCCCTTTTCACTGACTAATTATTAGGAAGAAACAGACCTAGCTACAATAATTTGTAAACTTTTATTTTCACTCGAAGCGTTTGATGGTCCAACAAGTTGAATCTCAACTATAGTAATAAAAATATATTTAAAAACAAACAAAAAACTTTTACTATAATGTGTTGTACTCAACTTTGAAGATTCGAAAATCTGAAAAATCATGAATTGATAATAGCTGAATAGTTAACTTATAGTTGTGATAATTATGTCTTTTTATAAAGTCAAAAAATAAGTTATTGTCTATTTATTTTCAAATAGAGAAAAAGTTTTGTTTACTTACTGCAGGAAGTCTAACACTATCTGACCCTTTTCACCGGTAATGTATTTGGGACAAATAATATAAAATATTCCAAACAAATTCCATAAGTTACCTAGCCGATAGATACCTATGCAATTATATATAAATTTACATATGTAAATTAATTACCTTGTACCTAATATAAATTTAGGTAGCATGTCGGTATATGAAGTCAATCCGATAGTACAGAAACCAGGTAAAAGATATTCCGGAAAATCCAATAACAATTGAAAATAATTCCTGTTCAGAACAAATTGTATTTCCGTTCAATTTCTATCGTTGTAAAGATAGAACATAACAAAGAAGAACAATCTATTGGATGTAGAGATTTTTATATAAATAGTTCTAAATCCAAAAAGAACTGAAAAGAAGAGCTGATAATGAAAAAGAGTACTTACCCATATAATATTTATTATGATGTAATTTAAAAACATAGTGTTGTTTCGCTGAGTTGTTCAAATTCAAATTTGAAAATCAATAATTTTACATTAGTTTATTGTAAAAATCGTAAATAAAATCAAACAATAACTGATAAATAGAATCAGTTTTATAACTGGCTCCTTGGAAATGTTTTAGAATTACCGTAAACTAAGGTAATTTCATTGTTTCCAATTTTCGTGGATATGTAATTTTTCCATAGTGTATACCATAATAATTAAAACATATTTTTAAAAACAACTGGGAAAAGTAATTTTAAAATGTAATTTCCTACTATTGGTTGGATATAGGTACCTACAAAACTGTTTATCCTTTTATATTTGTATAATTTGATTTATTTGGTTGTAAATACAAGTTGTGGAAATCAATTGAAGAACGTGATTTTTTTCTGATATCTCATGGCCACATCACATTGTGGGATTCGTTATTTTTTCTTAGCAAAATATAAACAATATATCAATAATTTGTGTGAAATCGGGTAAAAAAGCTCATGAGTTGATTTATTACAGATGCTGGGACTATAGCGGTAGTCAACATGAATCAGAGTCAAACAATAATAATCCCTATACAATCATTGTTTTTAGAACATTTATGAAAGGGTTGAACATCGTATGTTTTTAGCTGTTTCATCAAATAACTCAGAAACCGCTACTCTTAGCACATTTTCGTTCTATGCATTAATAAAGCAAATCTAATATGCAACAAATTTTGTTTTATATATTTTTTTATTAAATGTGCTTATTTTTGAATTGAAAGTATTCTTTGTTTTGTCAATCTGTTTTTTCAAGAACCATACCCAAACACACCTGGAATCCTGACACTCTAATTCATAGAATATCTATACTTTTTTTTTTTTACATTTAATGAACAATAATTAATATTATTTATTGCAAGGTGTTGAATTATTTATTATTTTTTTTCAAAAGAGCTAAAATGTACGTATTGAGTTAACATTTAATTTAAAAGAGGGTTTGCATAAAAGTTTTAGTTCCTACTACTACTAACGTTCGGGCTATATTGTAAAATAATCATAAATTATTATAGAACTGCCAGTGAGAAATTCCACCAAAACTCCAGTCAAATAAGGATTTCATCTCAGAAAGGAAGAAATGAAGCTAAATTTTTGCATATACCTTTGTTTTGGCATTCTAAATAAGGGGTGAAAAGTCACCTTTACCTTCCAAAGACTCCTAACAAAGCTGTGAAGTCAAAAATAGTCGCATATTTTATTTGTAGAGTGCACACTCTACATCCCTCATTTCAGCACTCTTGACTGGGGTCGCACTTCTCTGCGAAACCAAGTTTTTCCAAAATTTTATTGATTTTATTTGAAAAAATGAAATTTCAGATCGGACAAACAGTTTTGGAGTCATAACGAAAAATGTGCAAAAAAAACTTAGATTTCAAAACAGTGAGCGGGTTTTAGCATACTGGCGTGGGTATTTTACGGAACTTGATCGAAATTTAATATACAGGTTATTATAGTAAATTTAACCAGCTTTCAGATGGAAAAAAATAACTTTGGATCGAACTATTAGTTTTGGAGCTATAGCTAAAAGAGTGCCGACAAAAGTGTTTTCGCGGAGAAGTGCGACCCCGGTGACAGTGCTGAAACGAGGGGTGTTGAGTGCATGTAATGTGCGACTATTTTTGACTTCACAGCTTTGTTAGGAGTAGTTGGAAGGTAAAAATACTAAAAGTCCCCAAACCTGAGGGAACGAGATTCCCCAGTTTACGGTGGGGGAAGTGGAGAAGATCTCATATTTCAGTTTTTCGATTATATCTCGAAAACGGTGGACTCTGGAAAAATATGATACAGATCAAAATTAAAGCTAACTAAATTTTCTATAAAATTGTTTCTATAAACATTTGTCTAACGCTCAACGGTTTTGGAGATATACGTTTTTAATAATCGAGAAAAACAAATTGTTACCTCACTTATTGTCAAATATTTTATTCAAGTGCCAAAAATGTATGAATATGAAATTAAAGAAAATTTAATGCTCTACAACTTTGATTCCGACATTTTTTCTGAGAAACGATTGATGAAGGCACTAGAAGCGAATGTTTGTCCGAACCGGTGCCCGCTACTCCTTTTCCACACTATATCTTGAAAACGGTTAATTAAAAAAAAAAAAAAAAAATGAATGGAAACCAAAAAAATCATAGAAAATATTATTATCTACAAGTTTTGTAACCTTCTCGATTGACGCCCGAGGCAAAGACATAGAGATATTTGAAAAAAAACAAACTGATTTTGTGACCTTTGACCATGAATATCATTATGGTAACATGCTGAGCTCGGTGACTTTTCACCACTTATTTAAAATCCCAAAACGAAAGTATATGCAAAAATTCAGCTTCATTGCTTCCTTTCCGAGATTTGCTGTCTAAAACTCCTTATTTGACTGGTCTAGTAGTACTCTCAAGGTATAAATATCCTTATTGCCCAATGTTTTATTATTATTCCGAGATATCATTTGTTATTTGAATTATATTTTATTTATTAATAAATAATTTTCATGGATCGAATGAAACAAATCGGTTAGAGTGAATTTACACTTACTAGCCCAGTCAATAAAAGGAAGAAATTAGCCTTTGTCGCAACTAATTAGGGGAAAGCTGAATTTTTGCAGGGTGTTAGTACATAAAGTATACACTAAAAAAACAAAGTCCCGACCCCCACCCCTCTTGCTTTCTCCCCCACCCCTTCAGCAACATAAGAAGCACAGAAGTACAGAACTCTGGTTATATGCCGACAGCTCGAAACCTATTTATGCTATCGGAGTGTTCTTTTTTTTATTTTACTCCTAATAATATTACAAAACTATTTGTTTGATTCGAAATTTATTTTACTCTTTCAACGCTCTCTATGAAGCCATCGTTTTAATGTTATGTGCTATGAGACACATCATTTTAAAGTTAATTATATTATCTATAAGTTTTGTTTAACACTTTTCTTCCCAAAATGTAATGATAAAAATCTATAATTTGTTGAAGTTACTTTTTGTTTTTTGTAGTCACAGTTTTCGGTATATGATTAAGTATTACGGCGAAACTAAGCAATCAACATAAAAAGTGTATATAACATAATTTGTTTGTAATATTATTAGGAGTAAAATAAAAAAAAGAACACTCCGATAGCATAAATAGGTTTCGAGCTGTCAGCATATAACCAGAGTTCTGTACTTCTGTACTTCTTATGTTGCTGAAGGGGTGGGGGAGAAAGCAAGAGGGGTGGGGGTCGGGACTTTGTGTTTTTTTAGTGTATACTTTATGTACTAAAACCCTGCAAAAATTCAGCTTTCCCTTAATTAGTTGCGACACGAAACCTTTATTGACTGGGCTATTACTGAGTCCGATAAAAGTTTTTTAAAGTTCTTTTTTAATTCTTTGCCGAAGTAGTTAGTTCAGGACTCTTATATTCCAGATAATTTCTATTTACATTATGAAGTTCTAATGAATAATTAAGGTAATTTAAGGTTTTTAGTAATAACAAATGTTCATATAAATATTATGTTCTCCTAATATGTATGTTTTTACTTTGAAATTCTTAGTAGACATGCAAGAAGCTTGATTATCAAATTTTATAAATATCAGCTGTAACATTCTATATTACAAATGTGTTTTCATGTTGAAGGGTTTAATAAAACAGTTCTTAGGAATTGATAAATTATTAACAGTTATATATTTCTTAGTTAACTGTTATCAATAAAATTAAAAATTTCACTTCTTTAAATAAACAGTTATAGTTTACTCATTATCTCTCGATTTATTTACGTTTATATATATATATATATATATATATATATATATATATATATATATATATATATATATATATATATATATATATATATATATATATTGTAATGATATTTCGGAGTCGAGATAAATTGTATTCAAAAGTTTTGAATTTGGCGCCAGCGAGAGTTCGCCGCCGATCTAATTGTTACGTTGATTTTGCTTATCAATTTAAATTAAGATATGTTAAAAATGATTAGGATTTTTAAAATGTTTTTTATTGTATAATTTGAATTTTATATAGTTATTGTAAGTTGAGACGTAATAAATATGAAGGCCATGATGAAGCAGATTTGGCCGTTAACGGTTTTTTGAAAGGACGCTTGGGATGGCGTCTTTTTAGCTCACTATGCTCCTGGATTCCGATGAATCAACAACGCTCTCTTTTTAGTGAGATATGCTTATGAAGCCGAGAAGTTTACACTGTGCTCTCTCTGATTTGGAACTATGAGGCAACAACACATCTTGCTCTCATCTCTCGCATTTTGAAACATCACATCTCTCTGAGATTTAACAAGCCACATGTGTGAAGAAATAATAAATTATACTAGCAGTCTGGATGATAGGATTGTTTGAATAAACTGGCGAAGGAAGAAAAAAAGAAGGAAGTTTCATGCAAGAAGGACAAATTGGGGAACATTTGGGTTGTGAGAACCTACAGTCACATTGAGAAGAAAGAAGGTATTTTAATTATAACTACGTAAATTAAAAAATGTAATATATTGTAAAAATGTTTTTATTTCTTATATTTGAAAATATATATTCTTGAGTCAAAATCGTTATCTTTGAAAAGCTGAACCCTTGATATTCCCTAAAATTTTATTTACAAATTAAATTAACTTCAAAATAATAGAAATTAAAGTAAACTAACCTACAACAAAGATATAAACATAACAATATATATATTTTTTATTTTTGAAGAGAAAAGATTTGACCCGGTTGGGATTCGAACCCAAGTCTCCACTTCTCTAGCATGGTGCCTTATCCACTAGGCCACCGAGCTTGTATCCGAACCAGGGAAATCCTCTCTCTTTACTGATCCATACCCCCGGGCACTCGCAATTGCAATGTACAAATCGGGAATGAATGTTCATTTGAACATTGCTGTTAAATGGATCTATTGACATACGTCATATATATTATACATATGAAATAATTCTTAGTTGATAAATATTTTTTAAACATAACGAAATCCTCTCTCTTCACTGATCCATACCCCCGGCCACTTGCCCGGGGGTATGGATCATATCACGGGATCAGGGAAAAAAAATAAAAATAAATAAGTTTACAGATTGTATTAAACATAATTAAAATGAGAACACGAAATTTCTATTTTTTAAAAACTAGTTCGTTCATTTTGTGATTTTCAAATTTCAGCGGTCCTTATTGTAACTACACTCATTTCATATACTGCAGGTGGGAAATTCCACCACAGGGTTCTGTTGATTTTTATAGTACAGGGGTCTTAGGCCTAAAGAGGCCAACTCAATTGGTGACATGTATATGGAGTACAACAAAACATATAATAAAATGAAAACGAAACTTCAAAAGGGGCGCTGCGGTGAAATTTCCCACCGGAGATATACGAAATTAAAAAAAAAAAAAAAAAAAAAAAAAAAAAAAAAAAAAAAAAAACTAATGGATTCTGGGTATATTTATACTTTAGTAAGTATAAATCTCACACTTTGGAATTTTTTAATACTTTTTCTTGGCGACGAATTAGATAATTTTATTAAACAAAACATTTTTTTTTTAAATACAATTTTTTATTCTTTAAAATATTCTTATAAAATTAAAACCAAAATTTATAACTTAAAACATATAAAAACAATACAAAGTGATATGATGTTCGATAAATCATAAGGAAGAAGAAAGCTTTGAACCTTACTGTAAACTGAGTTTTCTCAATTCCTACTGAACCCTAATTCATCAGGTTCCAGAGAATATAAGAATCCAGGGCATTCGTGATATTGGAAATCAGTAAGAAAGTATAGTACCGAATTATATGCAGTTGGTTCAGTAGCTGAAAATTTTACCTAAATATGGAAAACTAAACACATGTTTTGGTCCTTTTGATTACTTTAAACTTTGAATTCTGTTGTTCGAATATAATTATCAGTGAAATAAATTCCTCTTGAACAATGCCATTGTTTAAATAATTAAATGGGTATTTTTAATTGCATAAAGTAATCATATGTTAACTCGTTATTTGTTCCAAATATCATTTTTTGTCGGTTTATTATTTTTAATATCTCCTGGGTTTAAAAATGTTTATAAATTTCATAGATATTCTAACTATGCTTTAAAAGAGTTTGTTTTAGTTTTTTTTTTCTTTTTGTTATTTTGAAATTTGCACACAGGTTCGTTTTTAAATATTATTTATATTCTAAAATGTATATCAAATTTTGTTGGCCTCTATTCTGTCGTTTTTTCCACTATTGGGGAGACGTTATATCGGTAGCTGACTGTGAGCTGGCCCTCACAGCCCTTCCCCCACTACTACAACAGCAGGTAGCATACTAATCTAATCACCCGCTTCCTTACAAATCGTATTTTTCAAATTACGATCAACCTATGCAACCAAAAATGAATCTGTTTGCATAATTTTGTTCAATTAACTTATGACTAAGTGGCTATAACCAGCTTTTTTAAAAAAAATCAATAGTTCGCCTGATAATTTTTTTAAATTTTAAAATAATTGACAAAAAAAAATTCGGAAAACGTAGCGTGAATTTAATGGGGTTTTTATTACCAAATCCGTTTACAGATCTAATATTGATGATTCTGTTCACAAATGAGAGCCAAAATAAATTCGCCCCAAAAGTGCTGCCATCTCTTGGAAAAAAATCTTACTAAAAATCGGTATGTTTAGCCTTAACAACTGGATCAGAATGATTTGAGGTTCTAGGTACATTTGAAATAATAACAGTACTGAAAACCTTTAAAACTAATGTTGAAATCAAACAAAACAAAAGCACAATTTACAATTAATGTAAAAATGATCTGGAGTACTAACTATGATTATACCATTATCTAAAAATAATAATAAATATAGCTGAATAGTTATTACAATTTCAATTTATTAATAAGTAAAGATAACACCACACCAATGCCACCCACATCATTTTAATAATTTCCTCCTTACTTTTTTTATATCTTTAGAAATATTAATTTAATAGATTTCATTATTAGTTAGTTTTTTTTTATTATGACTGCTTAAATTAATTCTGTTTTTAAGGCTGTAAAATTGTTTTGTTTTTTTTAGCAAGATAAATCAAGTATTTTGATAGACGTGTTTTCTATTTATAATTCAAGTTTCAGTCTGTCGTTATTTAGTAATATTGCCTTACTAAAACCGATATCATTAGGTTAGGAATGATGTATGTGACGATTGAGAAATGACGTTTGTTTACAGACATTGGACTTATTTAACTCCTGCTTTTACCGCCAGAGAATTATGGTTTCAACTAATCATTTGATGCTTTCAGAGGTAAGAAATTTAAAACTATTTCAAAATTTAGGTCGTTCTTTTCAGTTATCTTATTTTTTAAACTCATTAATTTAACTTTTAAACGGGATGGAATCAGATTATTGAAACATCTATAATCCTCTTATTGTTTAAGGCAAAACCTTTGTCAACCTTGTTTACATCTTGCATGTTGGTAGGGGGCTGGATTTGTATTTGAAATGTGTTCCTAAATATTTAATTATTTTTTCTTAAATAAAAACATAACATTTCATATTAAGATTATTAAGCTTGTGTGGAAGTTGAAAAAAACTTTTGATCATCTATCTACAGTTTTCCTAAGGAAAAGGAAAATCATTTTATGTTGTATGCCATCAGATCATAGTTGCCATTTTTAAATAAATGGGCAATTACTGCATGGTTACATTTTCCAAAACTTTTATAGTAAAAGATTATCTTGGTTTTTTTTTTCATTTAACATTTTTTTCCCACCATTGGCTATTTGAAGAAATTATATGTCTATTTTGTCTATGCAAATTCCCATTGGCACCTAAAATTATGTATTTTTAATTGAGTTTAACTTTATAAATCCGAGAGGTAATTTTGTCTGTTCTTATTGTCAGCTGAAATAATTTAAGATGATATACTTTTCTAAAAATTCTTTCAAATATTTATTATATAATTTATAGAAAGATGTATTAGCTTTCACAAAAACAATACTATTCTGTGTTAAAAGTAAGTTCTGCTTCAGGTTTTTTTCTTTTCCTCATTTTACTTGTATTAGTGGGGTGTTAAGATATGTTGTGCTACATAATGTCATTAACAAAAATTTTTCCATAACTGTCATGAAAAAAATAACATCTCTCTGCCTATATTTGCTGGTTCTGTGGTCCATGAAGGACCTTAGCCTCCTCAACGCCTGTTCTTCACTCCAACCGATCCTGTCACTCCTAGGTCCTTGACATCTTCCTTCCACCATAGTCTAGGTCAGCCTCTTCCTCTTGTTTCAGCCGGGTGTCCTATTATCTTCCTTGGGATTCTTTCCTTGTTCATGTGATGCACATTTCCCAACAATCGTATTCTTCCTTTCTTGATGCTTGAGACCAAATCTGGACCCCCGTACTGATCCATGAGTTCCCTATTTGTCTCTATTCCATAACCGTTTTCTACTTTGGTCGGGTCATATATTTTTCTAAGAATTTTCCTCTCCCATGTATTCTAGTACCTTTCCTGTTGCTTTATTATTGTCCACGCCTCACCGCCATACATCGCTACTGGTCGAAGGATGGTCTTATATATTTTAACTTTGATAACTCGGGAAATGTCATTTTTTGCCATTTTGGATTCTTGCTATGTCTTTCTTCTATTTGGTTGTTTTCTGTGATCATCATGCCAAGGTACTAGATTTTTTTAGCTCTTTCAAAATTACATGTCCCACTCAATGATGAAGATCCATTGTGCCTTTTTTGGATGTTATTGTATATTTTGTCTTATTCTCATGTATTTGTAGTCCTATTTCAATAGCTGTGTCTTCCCATTCTTAGTATACTTCTGTAAGAGAATGTGGTGTTGTCCATGTCATTAGCGTACGTCAGACATTGTGTCCTGCCTTAAAAATAACATCACGTTTAAAAGTTTCATTTGGAAAATCATGAATATTTTTCATTTGTGTGGCTTTTGAGTTTGATTTGAGTTTCCCATTTTATAAATGAAATAAACAAACCTTTCACTAATTGTAAGACATATCTCAAAACTAATTGTGATAAATTATGAACAGTAAACATTGGTGGGGAAAATAACTTTTTTGACCTTTGGATGACCATACGGTGGGGAGGGAGAGAAGGTCACATTTTTGTTTTTTTTCGATTATATCTCAGAAACGGTGGACTCTAGAGAAATATGTTCAATCATTCCACATCTTTGCTCCATTGTCCTCACTAGAATGATCAGAATAAAAGAAAATATTTAGATATTTTTTAAGGTTAACTGTATACCATTGATGGGACGTCGGTAAATTTCGTTCTTCTTTACTGATCAAAAAATTCTTACTGATGGAAGATAATTAAAGAATGAAAATGGTAATGATTGTGGTACCACAGATGTCACTCCAGCACAGAGGAAAACAGCAATTCCAGGAGAGCAAAAGTCAAAAATCAAAGTTACGATTTTGAGCCCAAAATGGTAAGGAATGTAAACACAAATGTCTAATGGAATGAAAACAAGAACTCCCAATTAGAAATTCTTTGTTTATAAGTAAGAGTAGATAAACTATTTTTGATGTTGGCATCTCAGTTGTGATTGTAGCACCCATGACCTAATGGCCAAGTTTAATAAAAACTCGACTATATTTATAAAGTTTTCCTGGAATTGTTTAATAATTGTTTTAAATATGCTTTTTTAAATTAAGAATGATATCTTAAAGCCAAAGTAGCAGGAAAAATAGACTAAAAAAGATAAATGTACAAAATGATTTTATAATTCTTCCGTTTGTATTTAATTCATGCACTCACAGTAAGATTCGCCTGCATTCGCTTTGCCGGTTATGCAGACTTATTCTTATAGAACCAAAGAACAATATTTGCAAGAATTAGCTGCTACTATTTGCAACGTTTAAAGTTATGTATTTTACATCAGAAAAAAGAGGCTTTTCCAAAAGGAAACTTTTTGAAGTTTAGCGGAAAACATGCTCCAATAAAAATGACAGAGTAAGAGAATGCATACTCAATTCATTAAGGCAAGACAAAGATACTGAAGTAGAACTGTTGAACGAGTCGTTAAAGGCTATACAAAATTTAACCTAATAAGGTGGTTTGGTGTAATAATAAATACAATGTCCAGTGGATTCAATACTGACACCGATATAGTCCAAGTATATCCAAATGAAACTGCAAAATTGTTTGTTAGTTTATATTTTTGGTACCTTATGCCATTCAGTATCTACCGATTTCTGACACATGGGGCAGATTGTCGAGTCTGCTATTCTTCCTATTGGGTTGCTCACAGTACAAGCACTCGAGTCTTATAACAAGGACCTGCGAAGGTGCAGACAGACAACCTAACTGGAGAAAATGTTCCCGTCTTAGTAATAAAACTGATTTGTGGTATTCATTATTTATTCTTCATACCCTGTTTTATATTCTATGTTCAATTAAAATAATACAACCAATAATTTTTGAAAATATTGGTATTTGAAAAGGATATGAAGCCGGAATCAGACAAACACGATGATGAATAATGAAATTGTTTTAAATATTCATTTTGCTTTGTTTATTAAATTGTTTAATTGTTATTAATACATTTAATAGTTTTTTTAATTTATTAATATATTATGTTCATTTTATTTATAAAATAATTAAAGATAAACACTTTCTTTCGCTTAATTTTTCTTCCAACTTCCTTGTCATTTTATCTGCTATTTCTTATATTTTTTCAATAAAACTGCAAAATTTTATTAAATCTAGTGGCATCAATACCTTCAAAATTTTACGTTCATATTAATTTTAAAAAAATTAAATAATCTGATAAACTATGATACTTTTACTTAATTTAACATGTTTAGAAGACATGAAATTTCAAAACTTGTGGTTTTGTGGAGAACACTCCTATACTAGCTGTTTTCCCCACTGTGCAGCAATTTAAATAGAAGAACTTGATTGCTCGAAGTTTATATATCCATATTTTATAAGTTTATATTTGGACCCTGATTATAAATACTATTCATAACATTTGGAGACTAAAAATTAAGAAAATAAATTATAGTTTAAAAAACTAAAAAATACACGCTGAATAGCAAACCGAGCTAAAAAAAAGAAAATAATTTTTAGTTCATGAATAATTTGTGTTATGGCAATAAAAAGTCAAACAATCAATTATGATTAAATAATTTGGAATTACATTAGAGTAAATCTTATGTTATTAAAAAAATAATTTAATTTATAGTAAAAAAGCGTGGGGTGTGTGAAATTAAATGTTACAAAAATTTTATTGGTAACTATTTGTAAAAGTAGAGTTATTATGAAAACAATAATGATAGTAATAAAATCTCAATGGTGTTGGTCCATCCTTCCGTAACAAAAGTTTATCTACTGGACTTGCTCACCACGCTTTTTTACTATAAATTGAATTATTTTGTTAATAACTTTAGTTTTACTTTAATTTTATTCTAAACTAGCATCCCCCATCATGGCTTCTTCCACTCCCATAAATAAGGAACTAACATTATTTTAACTAATATTTGAATTTCATTTGTTTATCAATCAAAATATTGTATTGAAGCATGGAATTTAGCATTATTTCTTCAATGATATTTTCACACATCCCAGTAATTTTTAACCTGGTTAAAGTTGCATAGATTAGCATAATTAGACATCCAATTTCATAGATATAATTTTATTGATTTCATCTGTTTGAATTTAAATTTCTAACCATAAAAGTTTATCACAGTGTGGCAAATCTGGTTTCTGGCACTCAAAACTATTTTAATTTTATTATTATAATAATTTTATTTGTTATATATAATTTTAATTATTATTTTAGTAAAATTTGTTATTATAAATCTTTCTAGAACTATAAAGATATTTTAGATAAAATTTGGGTTTAATAGTTGTACAATTTTAAACTCAGTTACAGAATGGCCACAAATCGGTCGATTTTTAAACTGCACTAAGATCCACATGTCACTCCATATATTTATAGCTTTTTAAATAACAATTGAATTGAAAATATGAAAATTTTATCATATTCCTACCTCAATATAACACCGTACCATAGCGTATAGAAGGGAAAGTGTGATCACTCCATTAGTTCCACCTAGGCTGCCGCTAGGTGCGCTAGTTTACATTTAGTGGCCAAGCTTCTACCAGAAGCATAAGATTTTAAGTAAAACTGAATTGTTATTTATATTTATTACCTTAAGTTCACCTAAATGTTGGTGTTCTTCAATATTTTTTTTTTACTATTTTCACTGTTTCATCATAGTTCTATTCACTTTTATGATAAATTTTTCTAGTTTCAGATGATAATTCTGAAAAATTTAATCAAGTTTAAAATTTAAGTGATCGGGCTTTCAACTTGCAATCTGATGATAAAATATAAAGTTTAAAAAAATAAAGTTTGAAACATCTTAATAAATAATAATTATTACCTACTGAGAATTAAATACCTGGTTTTCTATTCATTGTGCAGTTTAAAGAAGCAAGAAATAGTTATTTATTTATTTTTTGTTTACCTCACTATGGGGCTATTTAATTATCTTATTTAAATTTAAATTAATTTTTGTTATCTTAAGTATGTATAGACTAGGCTTTCCATGAATGCAATTATCTCCATTAAAATATTGAAATTAATTATTCTATCTTTGCAGCAGCTATTTGTCCTCCTTGTAGCATATTTAATGAGCCTCCATCACACTTTGTCTAATTGTTTGCATTGATCTGTATGATAACATCTTTGTTAAATTTAAGATTGTTCTAGGTATTAAGTACTCCTTTGGTTAACTGATTAACAGGCGATGTATCCTGGAGAATACACATATTTAATGCCTTTTGCTCAATAAATGACATAATGTCCGACACATTATCCTACTCATTATCGGCTAATATCCTTTATTTAACCTTGAATTTCATGATACATTAGTGCGGGTTGGCGTGGCTATGGCCATTCAAAGATAAAAAAAGAGAAATGTATAAAAAAATTCCTGGCCTGCCCGTTAAAGGGTTAAGAATAATCCAACTTACTTTAGTTTAAATGGCATTCTGATGTTGAGTTTTGAATAAATATTCTTATTTAAAACTTTAAAATGTTTTTAAAACTATTATGTAAAATTCCGAAAATGATGCTGACGAAAGAGCTCTACGGGAAACGGTGAGCTGGACTACCAAGCGTGCAATGAATGGACTTGGTTTCTGCGGTCCCGTAGGCCTTTCTTGGAGTCCGAAAGTGGAAAGCTGTGGCAAACGACCTAGAGAACTGGCAGAGGCATTTGGCGGAGGCCCAGTCTCGGTGATAGAATGTCGTGCAACCTATGATGATGATGATGATTATATAATTAATAAAAATAAATTATATTTTATGAAATAAAATTTATAGAAATAAATTAGTTGATTTCAATTACTTTTTTTTTTTTTTTTTTTTTTTTTTTTTTTTTTTTTCAGGATACTCCCAAGGTGGCTTACTTTCAAGAGCAATTTTAGAATATTATCCTGACCACAATGTTAACACTTTTATTTCCTTAAGTGGTCCTCAATGTGGTCAATATGGTAGTAAGTAATGTATGTTATATGATCTATTTTGGAATAATCATGTGTTGAAAAAGAAGAGATGTGTTGAATGACTGGATGAATATCAAATGGAGTATGATGTTGAGAGAGATCAGTCAAACAAATTTAAGCATTTTTTGATGATATTAACAAACCAGACTTTAATATATCGCCAACATTTCAGCCATATATTTGATGCCCATCATCAATGCAGATGGAAAATGAAAAAAAATAAAATATTGAATCAACATAACAACACTGTCATGAAGAGAACTTCATTCAGTTCTCTTGAGCGTAGAATGTATAGAATATATAGACAATTTTTTCAGTTTTCCATCTGCCCTGATAATGGGCATCAAATATATGGCCAAAATGTTGGAAATATGTTAGAATTTGTTTGTTTTTATATCAAATAATACCTACATTTTTTTTACAATTAGGATTGATGAATTAAATGCCACTTCTATTGAGATTATTTTATTTGAAAACTAGTTTCGAAAGCTAAACATTCATCTTCAGTTCTAAAACATACAAAAAAAATTTTTTTTTTTCTTCAACACATCAGTACTATGTTACATAGATTATATATACTAAAGTTTTTTAAAAAGATAAGACAAGAAATTTTTTTGCCTAGTCTTAACATCCTACTTTATATTTTGGAATAATTACATTCACAGTTGATGTTTTCAAAGCAATATTAGTATCTTTTATTTAGTTAGTATGGGTCATTCCATGTCAAATCAACCAATGGTTTGGACCTTGACATTTCCGATTTCTATGATTTTTTGTGTTGAAGTTGTACTTACCAAGACTGGCTAAAATGTATAATATTACATTTTTCTGACTTTTCGGTTTTCAGTTATAAGTAGAGACCGGATTTTTGTGCAGTAAAAAATCAAAAAACGTGCAGTAAAAACCTCAAAACATGCAAAATCGTGCAGTAAAAAACTCAAAATATGCAAAATCGTGCAGTAAGAAATTCAAAACGTAAATCTAAAAACTTAATACATGCAGCAATCCATTTATTTACACAAATATGCAAAACTTAACCAGCCTTGAATAAACTTAAGGACATTTCGACAAATGTTTCGTTTTAGGGTTAATTCAATCTAAAATACTTTAAAATTTTGGGAAAAAAGGAGATGAAAAAAATTATTAATTAAAAAAAATATATAAAATATCTTTATTAAAATTCCTTTTACGTGGAAACATAATAAAATTAAATATTTAATATAATTAAATGTTTTTGAAAATTAAATTTGTTTTTAAACGTTTCGTGAAAATGTAGGACATTATAAATTTCAAAATATTTCTCAGTAAAATTACACTTAATAAAATGATCTTTAGTAAAGAAAAGGAACGTTCTACATCTATGGACGTAACAGGACAATTTTTGTAGCATGCGATTGTGGATCGATCCAGATTATCAGCTTCTATTTCCTTTCCGTTGATACAATAATTTAATTTTTTTAAACAAATTTAGCCGTAGTTTTTTTTCTCAAGGATTTACTCAAATTTTGAAAATAAACATATTCCCTTTTCATTTTCAATTCGTTTTAAGCTTTCTTCGAGAGTTTCAAACAAATATCAGCTCTGGATATTCATTGGTCCATTGTTTCAATTTTGACAATGAATGAAAAAAATACTCCCGGACGTTTTTGGCATTTTCAAAGTTGATAGTTTAAAATCTTGTTAACAACTAGCCCTTTGTGCTAAATCAGAAGTGGGGAATGAAATGGGAAGCGGGGAGTAAAATTTTCTGAGGAAACGTCTTAGTTCTAGGAAGTACGTCGATCCTCAATGTTTGCCTAAATCCTCAAAGCTCCCAATTCAATACGATCATTTAATATTAGTACGTCACAAACACATTTGATTTAAGCGGCTTTTTAATTTCAATTTAAAACTAATCAACCTATTTAATATAAATAATTGTTATAAATGTTGCCTAATAATCGTAAGTAAAATTTTCAAAAAATAAATGGTTAAGTGGATAAAATTAGATGAATTTGGTTCAATTGTGCAATTTCGTGCAGTAAAAACCGAATTAGTGCAGTTAAGCTCAAAAAGTCAAATTCTAGTTCAAAGTCTAGTTGGCTACAGTTCCTCTCAGATTTGGTCAATAAATGGGAATGCTAAAGAGATTGGTTTTTCAATGCCATTTATGGAGTATGAGGACACCTGCTACCCCAGTTGGCGAGGCGTCACAAGCTAGAGAGAGTGAGAGGTCTGGATTAAAAGGTGTTAAGACTATCACTAGAAATTTTGTTTTTCAATTATGTAAAGGCCAATTCTAGAAGACCAGTAGAATTGTTGACCCTTTTGTAAAATTAATCTCAATGGGTATGTTAGTTTAGAAATATTTGGAATGAATTTGGCATAATGTCACCATACCCAAAAATGTCTTGACTTGCTGGTCTTGGTGCCTTCGAAATGGCCTTGATTTTAGCTGGGTATTGTGAAATTTTACCTTGTTCGAATATATAACCTAAGTATTGAATTTTTGTCTTGAACAGCTTACACTTTTCTATATTAAGTTGCAAATTGAACTGTTGTAGTCTGTCAAGGCAAGCTATCAAATTCTATAGCAGTCCTTTTTTGTTTTCCCATGAATTATTATGTTATCGAAATATGTTGTGACTCCTTGTAGGCCTGCTAGGACTTCGTACATGACAAGATGAAATTCATTTGGTGCGGTTTTGATACCAAAAGAAAAGCGATTAACTGTATAGGTTCCTTTATGTCTAATGATCGTTTGAATCTTCACTTTCTTGGTCTTTCCTGCTATAAGGACACTGTTTTACAGATCTGCCAGGATTTTTTGAGGCCGAAGGATATCCTTGGCCACTCACTCCTTCCATAATTATAAACAGTTTTCGTCCTTAAGGATGCTGTTTTAAGATGGCAGAATTTTATTAGTTTTTCGTCCTTAAGGATGCTACTGTAAGGATTTTTAAGTTATCCGAAGGATAAATTCCGCATTGTTGTCCTTGAGGATACTGTTTCGAAATATTAAACAATTTTAATATGGCGAAAGTATAACTTCCGCCATTGTTGTCCTTATAAGGACACTTTTTTGAAATATTCGATGATTTAACTGTTTTTAAGATGGTGGAAGGATATTCCGCCATTATAAACGGATTCTATGGGAGGCTGGAGATAGATTTTCAACATTGACCCCTTCTCCTTTATTTAGGCATATTTTGGATTTCTCCAAACCTGCCTTATGCCATCATACCACAGCAGCATATAATATGAGTTTTACTACCATTGTGTAGATCCAATAAACTACCTTTGGTTTCAGACCCCAGGATTTTCCTCTTGCTCTCTTACAGGCCCATAGGTTATTAAGACTCTCTTGGAAGACACATATTCAATGTGTTTATTCCATTTGAGTTTGTTATCCAGATATTTAACATGTGTGCTGATCTTGATCTGGATCCCATTTAGTCTGGGTGACCTAATGGCCACCTTCTTTTTATTTGTAAAGATGCATGGATCTACTTTTTCCAGATTGATGTTAAATTCCCTCATGTCACACCAATCCGTCAGTATCTATGCATGTTTTAAGCAGGTTTAATATGGTAGCTTGATGTTTACCACCCACCAGGATAGCAATATCTTCTGCATATCCTTTTGTATAGAACCCTGCTTTGTTGATGTTGCACAGGAGGGAGTCAACTACCATACTGTAGTAGCTGTTTACTGCCCATGTTAGTTTTTTGTTATTTTAGCTCTTTTCCAGTTCTCTTTTATTAATTTAGAGTTTTCTATTCCTGGGAAGGTGTTTTCTACTCCTTTCCGTCCCATAGCGAACCCAACTTAACCTGTTCTGGCTGTTCTGATAAAATTTTATTCATTCTACTAGCTTCAGCTGTGGATTCAATTTCTTGACAGTACTTTCTCCAAGCCTGTCTTTTAGTTTTTCTGACAGATGTGTGGCATATTGCTAACCCTTTAACTGGCGATGTATATCCTGTAGAATACTCATATTTAATGCCTTTTCCTCAATAAATGACGTAATGTCCGATGCATTATCCTACTCATTATCGTCTAATATCCTTTATTCAACCTTGAATTTCATGGGGGTTAGCATGGCTATAGCCATTCAAAGGAAAAAAAAGAAGAAATGTATTCAAAAATTCCCGGCCTACCCATTTAAGGGTTAATAGCGCTTACTTTTATTATTCTCAACACCACAACTGACATTTTTGGCTATATAACATTTAGTTATGGTTTCTGTTAGTGTGGTGTTGGGTTTCTCTAATTGTCATGTGTTATCTGTTCTTTTAGGGCAATTATTGATTTCCTCTTTAAGCTTATGAATATATTTCTCCCAGTCTCCAGTCTGGGGTTCCTATTGTTTGTTTTGCTTATTGAGACATATACTATATCAAATCTGATGTATATGTGATCTGAGCATGTTTCTTCATTTGAGACATACCAATTGTTCACCTTATGGCTAGTCTCTATGGTAGCCAAGGTTATGTCGATCACCTCTTGCCTATTCTTATTTATAAAGGTTGGTTTATTACGAATTAAGGATTTCAAGATTATTACCTATAAAGTAGTCTAGTAATTGAGCACCACTTTGATTTGTATCGGTGCTACCCCACACTGTGTGATGGGCGTTGGTGTTCAGGGCCATGATGATATTGCTGCTGGCTTCTTCCACGAATTTCTTTGTGTTCACCCCTATCGGTGCTGTCTCGTATGGAAGATAAATGGCTGCCATGCTAACCTCCATCCTTTGAGTCCTAGTGGTGAGGCTTATTTTCACTGTTCCCAAATCCCTAGAACATAAGTGCCATAATAGCAGCAGTTTTAAGTTTCTTTTATATAGTATGAATGCCCTGGGATTATCAGTCGAAGAAATGATATTATAGTCCTTCATATTATTCACATTATAGTTCTGAATACTCCCTGGCACGCCTTTAACTAGGTATGGTTCATGTAATAATATAATATCAATATTCTTACCTCTTACCAACTGCTGCAGCAATCCACACGCTGCTATTCAGTGATGAAGATTAATTAGCAGCAGCCTAATCATGTTAGTATTTTAGTTACACAAGGGCACCCTTGGGCTCCCCCTCTGGGGACCACTCCAAGGGAGCCGCATACCCAGAAACCTTTCTAGGATCCTTGAGCGCAACTCTCCCCGCTACTCCCTTTGGATCCACCCTGGGTGTCCCTGTGTTTGAGGCTCCCTCGGGCATTGCTACTTTTAGGCTTATTGTTTTACCTGTACCAGCCGCTTTCTCCTCCTTCTCGGCAGCTGATTTCTTGATCTCCTTCAGGATCACCCTATACCGGCTATAACCGACCTCCATATTGTGATCCTTCAGGTACACAGCGCTATTCCTGGGTAACAGTAGTACGGCGAAGCATCCTCTCTCATCCCTTGAGGCTCCAGCAATTGTCCCGTAGTCCACATCAGGTATTTCTTTATTTCGGTTGTGAATCCTCTTCACCAATTGGTCGTCCTCCAGCCTTTTTCCTGGAAAATAACCACCCAGTCTGGTGACCGAAAGGACCCCCTTCGCATCGACTATGTGGAGGGCATTTCCCTCTGCAGCCCCAATGGTCAGGGCCCAATGGATCTCCCAAGCCACTTCCTGGTTCTTTCATTGTCACAATTAAATATGCTAGCTCCAAATTTGAAGGATGAGTGTTCATCCTCGGACGAATTATTTATGTTTATTTTATTATTAGTTCGGTTTGTTGGTTGCATATTTGTTCCCAGGAGTATGGGGACAGTCAGATTACACTACAGGTAAGCCCCCTATCCCTGCAGTGGGCTATGTATAGATGTGTCCCTATTATCTTGCAGTGTCACCTGGTGCCCCAAGTGGGTTGATCGTAGAAATTATATCTTTAGCCACCCTCTGCCATGCAGCCTCAGCTCTAGCTCCCTCCACCTAGCTTGGGTGTCCTAGAGGCACTTGGCAGTTGCCGCCTCTGTTGTTCGTGAATCCCATCAGATTCTCCAGGGGACACTACTTAGAGGTGGTAGTAGGCATTGATAGGGATAAGGAGAACAGGAATCTTGCTTGCAGTGAGTAAAGCACTATAGCTTGCTTTATTCACAAAAAGGTCAGGAGATCCCCCACCTATCTCCCTCTGTAGTTCTCCCATTGCCATACCCTGTTGACAGTTTAGATTATCTATTCTGGAAATGGCATTGAAACTATGTGCCGGCGGCTGTTCCTATGTCATCTTGGAAGAAGAGAGCTTATCGAAGAACAATTGGCTAATGTAGCGTACTTTCTGATCTATCTAGAACACTGGCCATAAGAATTATCAAAATTTTGCCCTAATATCGAAGATGTACAGTCTCTATAGAGTCGGAGCTATGGATGGGGCAAACTCTAAAATTTAAGTATCATCGAGAAAGCATTCAAAACCCTGTATGACAAATGATCGTGCAGAATGTTAAAAAGCCATCTTTCATAGTGTACTTTGTGATCATATCAGCTACCAAATTTCGAAGTTTATTTTCACCTCACATTATTTTATAAAATATGTTATATGAGGGTGGTTTGAAAAGTTCTCGGAATGTACTAGAAAGAAGTGTCTTACCTCGGTGGAACTGCTTTTTTTTTTTTCAACATAGTCTCCCTTTAGACTAATGCATCTGGTCCAGCGATATTCCTATGCCTTGATCTCATCTCAAAAAAGAGATTCCTCCAGGCCTGCAAAATACCTCTCCGATGCTCTCCCGACCAAATTTAAACTCACTGGTCCACTTGGCTACAGTTGAATATGAAGGAGCAGAGTCCTCCAGTGTGTTCTGAAAGTCGGCATGAATTTCCTTTGCTTTCATATCTTTCTTTACAAAGTACTTAATCACTACCCAAAAAACAACAATAAAGAGTCGTCACTACCACTCGTGCCAAGTGTTCACTCACAAAGGATGTGTGATTATTGCGCCGGAGCCTCGTTGCTCTAGCACTGACATCTAGTGGTGATTCCAAGAACTTTTCAAAGTAGTATACCCTCGTATTTTTATTTTATATGTTAAACTAGGCAAAATAAAGTCACGGAAAGACTATTCTTGATAAATATTAATACTTCAAAGGCTGATTACAGAAATGTTTAGTTCCTTATTAAATTTTTTGAATTAAAAAATTGTTATATTGATGGGGTATTTGTTGACAGAAGTATTTAAAGATGTAGGTTGTTGGGGAATGCAGTCATTTTAATTTACAGATAATTTAATTTACACAACAATTAAAACTAAATTAAAATTTACTGTGCTTTTATGACTGCATATGAGTTCATGAAATAAAACTATGTAGTAGGTAGGGATTTCCTTAAACAATTATCCTTTGCACTCACAAAACCATATATTGGCAGTAGGAAGAACTTTTCAAGTACTCATACAGGTTTGATTATTCGAAAACAGTTTATAAAAAGAAATCCTCAAACACCTTAAAAACTAAAAACTTTGGGAGGGAGGAAACTATGCCATTTTTGTCTACAAAAAATGAAATGAAAAACCGCAAAATAATGTAATCCCTGTACATTATTCACATGTGCAAAACACACACATGTACTTCGTCAAAATTGTTTTAAAACCTATTCTTCCAAAGCTTCAGAAAATACTAGTTCTGAAAATGAAAGTAAATAAGAAAAAAATGAATATGATAATATTTGCTTTATCTTTAAAATTCTATTTGAGAAGATAATTACTTCTTATAAAAATACATTTTGTATAAAATTCTGTTTCTTTTAAATGCATAAATTTGGAAAATATGTTTTTTAGTAAATGTGATTGTCTGTAAATAGTCTTAATAAGCAATATAAAATATATTTTAAGTATCTCTTTGACGAATTGTACATAGAAATTACAGGTGTCACTTGACAGGTAGCAAAATATGAGCGCACTACTGAAGGATTAAAAGCACCTTCTTTCAATTAAAAAGTTTTTGTTTTTTTATCAGGAGATAAACTAGCAATATAAATTACCAGTTGAACCATGTGAAGTGAAGGGTATAATGCAGGAAAATTAAAATAGTCCTCATATGAGAGATGTCCATTTATTGGAAGTCTTTGTTTTGGGAAGTTCCATGATAGTGAAAAGCACTTTCCTTTCCAATTTCAGCAGTGAAGTCTTTTGATTCATGTTTTGTATCAAACTTAAGTAAATCATCATGTGCTGGTTCTGCACTTTGAATCATAAACATAGTCATCTAAAATGGTTTGTCTATCAAACTTTTGTTGTAGCCAAGGATCTTTATTATTTTGAATAAGTTTTTTTATTTTATTCCTGTTTGATTTTAACTGGAGCCAGTATTATAAAAGATGTGTTATTAATGGGAGGCTGTTACCATTGCACATGTGGCATCTAGGTGCTTCCAGACAATTTATTGAAAATCGTGAATAATGCTAGAATTTTTGTCACAGGAAATTTCATGAGATAATAAAAAAATAGGATTTATTTATTTATTGTCAATTTAAATTACAGTGAAAATAACAGATTATAATTGATAATCAGGTGCATCAACATCTATGCTTGATTGTATCTAGAGTATTAATATTGATGTTGAAACACGGGCTACCGAACACTAAATGTTAATGCTTCATTTAGTTTAAAATTCACAATCTCAAATCATTTTTGTAATTAACTTACATTTAAGATTTTCTCATATAAAAAATAAGATTTACAGGAGCTGCTCTATTTTGATTGCAAGGTTATATATTATGTTCTTAAAATTGAGCAGTTACAAAACTAAAAGTAGAGGACTAAGAAAAAAAAAAAAAAAAAAAAAAAAAAAAAAAAAAAGATAAAAATTAGATTAGTGAAGAACCAAATGATCAGATAGATATAATTTAATAGAAAAATAAAGCAAACTAAAAATATTGAACTGTAATATACAACAGAAACCCGCAGCATACATAATTTTATACTCCTATTTTATTTTAAATGTTTTCTCAATTTGTTAATTTTTTAGTTATTCTAAACAAAATCATTGATAAAGAAAATATTTAAATAATTGAAGCAATAATGATTTCCAGGATGGAGATAGATGGAGGATTAGGAGAAACAAGGGAGCTTTATGATCTGTATATGGATATAGATGTGATCAGATTCATAAAGCTGGGGAGACTCAGTTGGGCTGGCCACTTAACAAGAATGAGAGACGATGAGATCCCTAAGAGAGCCATGGACACCGTCTTGTACAGAAAACGACGTGCTGGTAGGCCAAGACTAAGATGGATCGATGGCGTGGTAGCGGATGCACGAAGCCTGTTGGGAGTCAGGTGCGGAAGAACGGCTGCACAAGATCGAGCCGAATGGCGGCGGCTCATTAAAAAAAATAAATAAAAAAATAAGAGGAGGCCAGGACCTACCAAAGGTTGTAGCACCATGGAGAAGAAGAAGAATAATGATTTCCAAAATTTACTAAATAAAATCAACAAGAATGATGCAAGAAAAAGACGGATCCAAAGTTTTATATTAAAATTTGACATGAATTTCATGAAAAGTAACCTGGAAAACCTTAAAGTTATCATTGAATTTATTTGACTTAGTGGCCACCCTGAGCAAGGATGGTTCTCCAGATGCTGCATTGCGATTGAAGAAGTCTGGAAAGTTCCAGTTCTCTTTTTCTAAGAGCTGAATTATGTCTAAAATACTTTACAGCATTTTGCAGGCTGTTCCATATAGTTTTGCCCCATAGCCAATTTTGCTTGTAATTGTTCTCTAACAATTACATTACGGACAGATGTGAAATGCACTTCAGCAGTCCAATCCTTTTTTAATATTAGGATTGATGAATTAATTGCCACTTCTATAGGGATTATTTTATTAGAAAACTAGTTTTGAATGCTAACAAAATTTTTCAACACACCAGTATTATGTTACATAGATTATATACACTAAAGTTTTTAAAAATGTAAGACAAGAAATCAAACATCACTACCTATTTTCTCTTAGGGGGTCTAAGAGGTAACTGAAATAGAAATGGACTTCTCACTGAATTTGTGAGAAGTGGAAGGGGGCAGGTAGGTTAAATTTTTGTGATTTACTATGGGATTTCCCTTATGAATTATTGGATTTTTCTGTTCCTATGGGAAACAAATTTAAAACGGGGCTATTGGATATTATTATTATTATTAATATTGGATATTATATTATTATTTCTAATGATTCACAAATATTTACTTTTAGGCTATTTTCTACTTGATCTAGTATTTTTACTCCCAAGTCTTTATTAAATTTGTGGTTATTTTCATTTAGATGGATAGCGAAATTGGAGTTTTGGATCTTATTAGTGTATGCTCTTATATGTTCTTTTACTCTTTGATTTACCGATCGTCCAGTTTTTCCTGTGTATCTTGCTTCACAGTCATTACATTTTAGTTCATAATGACCTTTAATGTTCATCATTAGCTTTTTTAATACAATACAAATTATACCAGGTCCTCCAAAAAGTCCTGTCGTTGTTTTTAAGTGGGCTATAAACAGTCAGCTGTGAAGTATGCAAACATTTTATTCATTGAAATATACAATATTACATTCAGTTGTTTTCTCCCAATACGATGCCAGGTCCCAAATTCCTTCTTTTTTTTAAATCTTTTGTTTTATTACGGAAAAAGTTGTCCAATTCCATTGCTAAGCTCTGATGATTGTTAAAACATTTTTTTCTTAGACTATTATCTAAAGCCCGGAAAAGATGGTAATCTGTTGGCGAAAGATTAGGAGGATAAGGTGGATGAGGCAAAGTTTCCCACCCTCACTCCATCAATTTCTGGTCACTTTTGCTCTATAAGGTCGAGCGTTGTCTTGAAGCAGCAGTGACCCTTTCCTGTTCACCAGTCCGGGATCAAAAGTTTTAAGTTTGACATCGCAGCGATCCAATATTTCACAGTACACATTGGCAGTTATCGTTTGTCCTTGATTCAAGAGCTCATAGTGAACTAACCCCTTTCCAGTCCAAAAAAAACACCAACAGGATCTTTTTTGGGTGGAGGTCTGGTTTTGGAAATGTTGTTGGCTTCTCATCTGCACTCAGCCATTGATATGATCGTCTCATATTGTTGTGCAATACCCAATTTTCTTCACAAGTAATAATTCAATCGAAAAATGGATCAATTTTTAATCGAAACAATAAAGAAGAAGTCGTTACTCGAACCAGTTTATTGGCATCCCATAGTTGGTCAGGTACCCATTTATCCAACTTTTTTACTTTTCCCATTTCTTTTAGGTAGTTCCAAACTGTAGATTCAGAAATGTTGAGCTGTTCAGCGATTTCTGAACATGCTTGGCGTGGATCTGCTGCGATTAAATCCCGCACTTGTGCTTGTTCAACCACTTTTGGTCTTCCAGACCTATATCCGTCTTCAAGCGATTCCATCGCCCTCCTGAAATTTTGATAACCAAAATTGTGTCTTCTGCTCACTAAGACTATCTTAGCCAAAGACGTGACAAATATTACGAGCGGCCTCTGTTGCTTTTGAACCGTGTTTGAATTCATACAGCAAAGCAGATCTAATTTTAATTTCAGTGCTCACCGCACTTTTTAAAACACACAGAGAGACTGAATTAAAGGTTGCCACTGTTATTGTGAAGAGTAAACATTATTGTTTACATAAGAACAAATGGGATTAGGGAGAAAGGAATTTACATGGTGTTAAAACAAAAATATAAAATATTGTATTAAAAAACGACAGGACTATTTGGAGGACCTGGTATTTCCAATATACTTTCACTAAGGTGCATAAAAATATAAAACGAAGATTGAGTTTTTTTCAATTTTGATAAAATTGCAGTATACATTTAGTAGAAGCATGAGCTTTTCTGTTAGTTTCTAACAAAATATTTACTATCTATATTCAACCCATATTAATGCCCAATTTATTGCTATTTCTTTTCTTCCTAAATCATTACTCACATTTTAGTGTAATTTGAAATGTTTAACTTTTCCGACTGGTTTAAATTTTATAACAAAATAAAACAATATAAAGAAAATAAGCAAATGATTTTAAAAAATGAAATAATTTGTTTGTTTTGTCACTCCTCATACATCTAAACTACTAATTATCATTGCATGATTGTTCAGTACTATTTCCTTCCCATTGTGGTCATTTAAAATAAATTGTTACAGCAAAGTTTCTTCACATTTTCTTTCCTACATTGGCATGTGAAACAGCATATGAGCTTTTCTACTCATCTATAGGGCAGCATACATCTGTTGGAAATTATTGGAATGATCCATACCATCAAAAGCTTTTCTTTGAATACAGTGCTTTTCTTCCTTATGTCAACAACTTGATTATATCTAAGAATACAAAGTCATTTAAGAAAGGATTTACAAAAATAAAGAAGCTTGTTTTGATTGGTGGACCTGATGATAGTGTTATTACACCATGGCAATCAAGGTATTACAATATATTTTTTTATTTACTTATTGAAATATTTGTTATCAGATTTCTTATGGGCTATACCTGATAAGCTGAACCTGCAACAGCTCTAAACATTATTTCTTACCAAAAACTTGTGAATTTAAATCATATTTCTAGTCACTGTGTTTCCTAAGAAAGGCATCCTTGGTTCTGTTAATTTTCAATTCTTGAATTTTTAAAGAGCTATTTTTCTATTCATTAAAGTTTTTTTTAGCTTTTTAGAATTATAATCAATGGAAGTACTCATGCAGTGCATTGGAATGCTATGGCAATTTGTTAATCTTAGTTATTTATGAGTATTTGTCAGGTATAAATCATTTATTATCTGTTGAAGATAAGCATTGAAATTTCAAGTGTATTAATTTTTTTATTATACTATTATAATATTTTATATACATTATATTATGAAAGTAGAGTCAAAAATACATTTTTAAATTGACATAAATAATTTTTATCAGGGATGCATAGATTCTTGATATCAGCAATTCTTGAGGAAAGAATTGGTATTGAGAATCGATGATCCAGAGTCAATTCTTACGAACCAATCTACCTCACTAATGTTCGGCAATGGTTTTGTGATATCTAATTATGTAAAAATTATACATTGATTCTTCTCCCTAGTTATAAAAAAAAAAATATATATATATATATATATATTTATTTATATATATATAAATATATATATATATATAAGCTCTTAATAAGTTAGATGGTTTATTTGCTTTTCAAAAAAATAGATAAATTTGCTGAAGAAGATGATAAAAAATTTAAGGAATGTATGAAAAAATTTGAAGAAGACGAAAAAGATTTAGAAGTTCAGGCCATTGAGATAAATGTTTTTGAAGATGAAAAAAGCAATGGAGCTGAAGAACAAATAGAATTAAAAGAAGAAGAAAAAATGATAATATGGATGAAGATATAGGATTGACAAACAAAGAACAAATTGGAATATTAGGAAAAGAAAAAGCTACTGATAATTTGGATAAAAAAATAAAAGTGATAAGTGTATAATTATTGGATTATGAAGGAAAGTGTACTAATGAGATTAAAGTGTTTGAAAATGAAATTGTTGATAATTGTATTAAAATTGAAGAAGAAAAAATATAAGAAGGTATTGATGAAAAAATAAACAATCGCTTTGAAGAAAACAAACAAGTGCTAGAACTAACATCCGAGCTTCCCACAGATTCCAGGGGGGGGGGGTGGACAAATATTGTTGTGGAGTTCCTAATAGAACCTAAATTGTAAGTTTTGGTATGCAAAAGGTCAGGTAGTTTTGATTTTTGTGTGTTAGAGTTGTGCTTGTATAAGAAAATCCTTGGGTTTGTGACCTAGATCTCATTGGAAGATTCTTGAAAGAAATTTGTAAGGCTTTCATTACACCTCAGTAGCTAGGCTCGAACTTCTGGTCCACATTGATAAAACAAAATAAATGCTTGTTTAGCTGATCCCAAATGAAGAGGGCTCAATTTTAATTTTGTCTTATTGAGCTCCTACTTACTACTGACTGCAAAATGGAAGATGGGGTTAATAGAATAATATTAACTTTGAACAATGTTACTTCTCTCTTCCTGAGGTATTTAACAAATAAAGCTCTATCCAGAAAAACAAAAAAGTACTTTATAAACTCTTAATCCTCCGATTATTACTCACATATGAATTTAAGTCCTGGATTATATCTCAAAGCACTTAACTGTTCTTGCCAACGTTTGAGGGAAAGGTACTATGGCGGAAATGTGGTGGAATTCATATTCATTGAAAACATCTAGAGGAGAATTAATAGGACTGAAACAAAAGGGCACTGTTTGAGATCAATGTCTGCTTTTTTATTAAATTATGTAGACACAATGGGTAGGTCATGTAAGCTGAATTAGCAAAAGTAAAGTGCCACTGACTTTTTATTACTTAATGCACCCTCGAAATGTAATAGCTAGAAAACCAATAACACCCTCCTACACATCAACTACTGAATAATCTCTGTAATTTTCATGTTAGTTTTGTAAGAATTCATAAAAATATTAAGGCATGAATAATTATTATTTTGCCCTTCTATGTCAATATATTTCTTTTAAAATTTAATTTTATTAATTTTATTTTGTTTTTCCAGTCAGTTTGGTTGTTTTAACAGCAATGGATCTGTCGTTGAGATGAGGGATCAATTATTTTATAAAAATGACTCATTTGGACTTTTGACGATGGATTCCCAAAAAAAAATTGATATTATTACATTAAGTGGCCTGGATCATTCAGACTGGCATACAAACTTGACTGTTTTAGATAATTATATTATTCCATATTTAGATTAGGTTTTTATATAAAATGAAACAACAGCAAGTTTTGTCAGTACTCTGTCTATAATAACATTGTTAATTTTTAATGTAATACAAACTTGACTATTTTTGATAATTATATTATTTCATATTTAGGTTAAGTTGTTATATAAAATGAAACAATATCAAGTTAGGTCAGTACTCTGTCCACAGGAATATTGTTAATTCTTAATTTGTATATCCTTTATAATTATTAAAATATAATTATTTAAACTATTTCACATTATTATAGTATATGCAATTTGTTTGTTCCCTATAAATAAACTGGTTTATTAGCAAGATATCTTCTTTGTTAAAATTTAATGTCTTTATGTATTCCAACTAGGGCAGGAAGGATGGATTATCTTACATTTTACTGATCTATTTTAGCCAAAATGGGAACATTGAGATTCGTTATGTGGGTCCGCCACAAAGTGAATTTCAACCCTCCCATTTTTAATTATTACTGGCACGATATAAGGAAAGAATAAAAAAAATGTATTGAAGGTTACATAGGGATGGTGGAGTCATTATCTGGGGTGGTTGGTTTTCTTACAATTTTACGATATTTTAAATACCTGGTCTCAGCTATCCATTTCCGTACTAATCTGGCATCACATCCAAGGTTAAATCGCTTCACAATCTGGGCAGAAGAATCAGTTTTTGATATTTCTCTTAAAAAAGCACATTTCACGTTCTTTGAAAATCCTGGAGGCCTTCAAGTTCTTTTATTTCCCTTATAGTAATAGTGTTCTGGTCCTAAAATCAAAAAGTTTTTAACAACAATCTGGGAGTAGTTTAACTCATGTGCAGCAGTTTGCCTTTTTTTTTTTTTTTTTTTTTTATGCCTTTGTGTCATACCGCCACTTTTTAAGTCAATAATCCTTTGCTGCTCAATTGCTCTTATTTGAGTCCCACACAGCATATTTTAAAAGATTAAATGACTCTATCAGTCTCTTTTTGATGTGAAAAGTTGACAGTCTTTCATAATCATAAAATAAATAAAAAATAATATCAATACTCCGGGTATATATTTATTCACAACATAAATAAGATTTGTTTAAATGTTTTGTTATTGTTGAGAAACTAAGGCAATGGCTCTTAAATGCTCTCTGATTTTGTGTTTTATATGGAATTAAGTTTGTAATAATACTTTGGTTACGTATTGTTTTAGAGATTTTGAAATATTTCAACTTTATCTATTGAATTTATGCTTATTCAAAGGACTGTATATGAGGAATCTCAGTTCAATGACTGTGATCTTGTTTTCAAGTTTTTATCATAGCTTTCCCATCCATGTTGCTGCATTGGAAGAAACACTGATTCAAATAGCTTAGATTTGGCCTCTTTATTTGCTTGCCTATGATTGTCCTTAATATTTGATAGAATAGTCCATTGTCCTTTAGCACCTGATTTCTCTCAATGTCTTTCATTCCTTTCTTATAATGATGAATAATTTTCTTTTTTCTATAAAAATCTTTATAATGAGAAGAAAAATAATTTTTAATTTACTTCCTCTCACAGCAACAGATATTAGAACAATAAAAATAGCTCAGAAGAGTACAATGCCAGTAATTCTCCAAAGGATTAACAAGTTTTGATTGGCTATTTTTGACACGAATAGTGTAAACAGACATTCTTGGCATACATTTTCTTATTAAATAACTATAACTAATTAAATTTATTAACAAAAGAAAAACAAAATTTTTTTATGTGTATGAGTTAGGACATTCATTTGAATTACATCCATAAACAAAATTTCCCAAGAAAGCTACTTCAATTAAAAAAAAAAAAAAAAAAAAAAAAAAATGAATAACTATTTCAATAATGGGTGTTAGTCCAAGAGTGGAGGCTTAATTTTGTGAACTATTTGAAGAAAAGTTTTAGTCATATAGCCATAAAATATCCATCCTCTGCCATCAATTTGCACTTGTCTGCCAACTCAAAGCATTCAATTTGTAGAGAATTTAATTACTTTAATTTAGTAAATAGTCATGTTTTGCGTACGACGCACCGTTTTCCAGATATGAGCGAAAAACCGGGAACCTTTAAAAAAATTAAGACCTTCTGCCCTCCCATTTTTCCTGTCCCCAGGCCTGAAAACGCCAGGACTAGTATGTTAACTTCTTAACTCCCTGAACATGTTTTCGAAGAAAACTCTTGGATTTCAGACAACACACTCGATAACCAATTTTTGGCCTTCATTGCCTGATAAACGGACCTACCGTTTAGGAGCTAGATCAGTTTGAATGAAAAAAAGTTTTGTTTGAAACCTCTATGTTAATGTCTAGGCACTTTTTTTGACACGCTCTAGCTCTGTTGTTGCTCAGATCAAAAATTAGCTTAAAGTTAACTTATAAGAAATTAATTGATTTGTCTTTTAACTGGGGGTCTGTACTTTTTTGGTGTGACGTACTTTTTACACTCAAAAATGTAACATTTTGACACGCTCTAGCTCTGTTGTTGCTCAGATCAAAAATTATCTTAAAGTTAACTTATAAGAAATTAATTGATTTGTCTTTTAACTGGGGGTCTGTACTTTTTTGGTGTGACGTACTTTTTACACTCAAAAATGTAACATTTTGACACGCTCTAGCTCTGTTGTTGCTCAGATCAAAAATTAGCTTAAAGTTAACTTATAAGAAATTAATTGATTTGTCTTTTAACTGGGGGTCTGTACTTTTTTGGTGTGACGTACTTTTTACACTCAAAAATGTAACATTTTGACACGCTCTAGCTCTGTTGTTGCTCAGATCAAAAATTAGCTTAAAGTTAACTTATAAGAAATTAATTGATTTGTCTTTTAACTGGGGGTCTGTACTTTTTTGGTGTGACGTACTTTTTACACTCAAAAATGTAACATTTTGACACGCTCTAGCTCTGTTGTTGCTCAGATCAAAAATTAGCTTAAAGTTAACTTATAAGAAATTAATTGATTTGTCTTTTAACTGGGGGTCTGTACTTTTTTGGTGTGACGTACTTTTTACACTCAAAAATGTAACATTTTGACACGCTCTAGCTCTGTTGTTGCTCAGATCAAAAATTAGCTTAAAGTTAACTTATAAGAAATTAATTGATTTGTCTTTTAACTGGGGGTCTGTACTTTTTTGGTGTGACGTACTTTTTACACTCAAAAATTTAACATTTTGACACGCTCTAGCTCTGTTGTTGCTCAGATCAAAAATTAGCTTAAAGTTAACTTATAAGAAATTAATTGATTTGTCTTTTAACTGGGGGTCTGTACTTTTTTGGTGTGACGTACTTTTTACACTCAAAAATGTAACATTTTGACACGCTCTAGCTCTGTTGTTGCTCAGATCAAAAATTAGCTTAAAGTTAACTTATAAGAAATTAATTGATTTGTCTTTTAACTGGGGGTCTGTACTTTTTTGGTGTGACGTACTTTTTACACTCAAAAATGTAACATTTTGACACGCTCTAGCTCTGTTGTTGCTCAGATCAAAAATTAGCTTAAAGTTAACTTATAAGAAATTAATTGATTTGTCTTTTAACTGGGGGTCTGTACTTTTTTGGTGTGACGTACTTTTTACACTCAAAAATGTAACATTTTGACACGCTCTAGCTCTGTTGTTGCTCAGATCAAAAATTAGCTTAAAGTTAACTTATAAGAAATTAATTGATTTGTCTTTTAACTGGGGGTCTGTACTTTTTTGGTGTGACGTACTTTTTACACTCAAAAATGTAACATTTTGACACGCTCTAGCTCTGTTGTTGCTCAGATCAAAAATTAGCTTAAAGTTAACTTATAAGAAATTAATTGATTTGTCTTTTAACTGGGGGTCTGTACTTTTTTGGTGTGACGTACTTTTTACACTCAAAAATGTAACATTTTGACACGCTCTAGCTCTGTTGTTGCTCAGATCAAAAATTAGCTTAAAGTTAACTTATAAGAAATTAATTGATTTGTCTTTTAACTGGGGGTCTGTACTTTTTTGGTGTGACGTACTTTTTACACTCAAAAATGTAACATTTTGACACGCTCTAGCTCTGTTGTTGCTCAGATCAAAAATTAGCTTAAAGTTAACTTATAAGAAATTAATTGATTTGTCTTTTAACTGGGGGTCTGTACTTTTTTGGTGTGTGACGTACTTTTTACACTCAAAAATGTAACATTTTGACACGCTCTAGCTCTGTTGTTGCTCAGATCAAAAATTAGCTTAAAGTTAACTTATAAGAAATTAATTGATTTGTCTTTTAACTGGGGGTCTGTACTTTTTTGGTGTGACGTACTTTTTACACTCAAAAATGTAACATTTTGACACGCTCTAGCTCTGTTGTTGCTCAGATCAAAAATTAGCTTAAAGTTAACTTATAAGAAATTAATTGATTTGTCTTTTAACTGGGGGTCTGTACTTTTTTGGTGTGACGTACTTTTTACACTCAAAAATGTAACATTTTGACACGCTCTAGCTCTGTTGTTGCTCAGATCAAAAATTAGCTTAAAGTTAACTTATAAGAAATTAATTGATTTGTCTTTTAACTGGGGGTCTGTACTTTTTTGGTGTGACGTACTTTTTACACTCAAAAATGTAACATTTTGACACGCTCTAGCTCTGTTGTTGCTCAGATCAAAAATTAGCTTAAAGTTAACTTATAAGAAATTAATTGATTTGTCTTTTAACTGGGGGTCTGTACTTTTTTGGTGTGACGTACTTTTTACACTCAAAAATGTAACATTTTGACACGCTCTAGCTCTGTTGTTGCTCAGATCAAAAATTAGCTTAAAGTTAACTTATAAGAAATTAATTGATTTGTCTTTTAACTGGGGGTCTGTACTTTTTTGGTGTGTGACGTACTTTTTACACTCAAAAATGTAACATTTTGACACGCTCTAGCTCTGTTGTTGCTCAGATCAAAAATTAGCTTAAAGTTAACTTATAAGAAATTAATTGATTTGTCTTTTAACTGGGGGTCTGTACTTTTTTGGTGTGACGTACTTTTTACACTCAAAAATGTAACATTTTGACACGCTCTAGCTCTGTTGTTGCTCAGATCAAAAATTAGCTTAAAGTTAACTTATAAGAAATTAATTGATTTGTCTTTTAACTGGGGGTCTGTACTTTTTTGGTGTGACGTACTTTTTACACTCAAAAATGTAACATTTTGACACGCTCTAGCTCTGTTGTTGCTCAGATCAAAAATTAGCTTAAAGTTAACTTATAAGAAATTAATTGATTTGTCTTTTAACTGGGGGTCTGTACTTTTTTGGTGTGACGTACTTTTTACACTCAAAAATGTAACATTTTGACACGCTCTAGCTCTGTTGTTGCTCAGATCAAAAATTAGCTTAAAGTTAACTTATAAGAAATTAATTGATTTGTCTTTTAACTGGGGGTCTGTACTTTTTTGGTGTGACGTACTTTTTACACTCAAAAATGTAACATTTTGACACGCTCTAGCTCTGTTGTTGCTCAGATCAAAAATTAGCTTAAAGTTAACTTATAAGAAATTAATTGATTTGTCTTTTAACTGGGGGTCTGTACTTTTTTGGTGTGACGTACTTTTTACACTCAAAAATGTAACATTTTGACACGCTCTAGCTCTGTTGTTGCTCAGATCAAAAATTAGCTTAAAGTTAACTTATAAGAAATTAATTGATTTGTCTTTTAACTGGGGGTCTGTACTTTTTTGGTGTGACGTACTTTTTACACTCAAAAATGTAACATTTTGACACGCTCTAGCTCTGTTGTTGCTCAGATCAAAAATTAGCTTAAAGTTAACTTATAAGAAATTAATTGATTTGTCTTTTAACTGGGGGTCTGTACTTTTTTGGTGTGACGTACTTTTTACACTCAAAAATGTAACATTTTGACACGCTCTAGCTCTGTTGTTGCTCAGATCAAAAATTAGCTTAAAGTTAACTTATAAGAAATTAATTGATTTGTCTTTTAACTGGGGGTCTGTACTTTTTTGGTGTGACTACTTTTTACACTCAAAAATGTAACATTTTGACACGCTCTAGCTCTGTTGTTTGCTCAGATCAAAAATTAGCTTAAAGTTAACTTATAAGAAATTAATTGATTTGTCTTTTAACTGGGGGTCTGTACTTTTTTGGTGTGACGTACTTTTTACACTCAAAAATGTAACATTTTGACACGCTCTAGCTCTGTTGTTGCTCAGATCAAAAATTAGCTTAAAGTTAACTTATAAGAAATTAATTGATTTGTCTTTTAACTGGGGGTCTGTACTTTTTTGGTGTGACGTACTTTTTACACTCAAAAATGTAACATTTTGACACGCTCTAGCTCTGTTGTTGCTCAGATCAAAAATTAGCTTAAAGTTAACTTATAAGAAATTAATTGATTTGTCTTTTAACTGGGGGTCTGTACTTTTTTGGTGTGACGTACTTTTTACACTCAAAAATGTAACATTTTGACACGCTCTAGCTCTGTTGTTGCTCAGATCAAAAATTAGCTTAAAGTTAACTTATAAGAAATTAATTGATTTGTCTTTTAACTGGGGGTCTGTACTTTTTTGGTGTGACGTACTTTTTACACTCAAAAATGTAACATTTTGACACGCTCTAGCTCTGTTGTTGCTCAGATCAAAAATTAGCTTAAAGTTAACTTATAAGAAATTAATTGATTTGTCTTTTAACTGGGGGTCTGTACTTTTTTGGTGTGACGTACTTTTTACACTCAAAAATGTAACATTTTGACACGCTCTAGCTCTGTTGTTGCTCAGATCAAAAATTAGCTTAAAGTTAACTTATAAGAAATTAATTGATTTGTCTTTTAACTGGGGGTCTGTACTTTTTTTGGTGTGACGTACTTTTTACACTCAAAAATGTAACATTTTGACACGCTCTAGCTCTGTTGTTGCTCAGATCAAAAATTAGCTTAAAGTTAACTTATAAGAAATTAATTGATTTGTCTTTTAACTGGGGGTCTGTACTTTTTTGGTGTGACGTACTTTTTTACACTCAAAAATGTAACATTTTGACACGCTCTAGCTCTGTTGTTGCTCAGATCAAAAATTAGCTTAAAGTTAACTTATAAGAAATTAATTGATTTGTCTTTTAACTGGGGGTCTGTACTTTTTTGGTGTGACGTACTTTTTACACTCAAAAATGTAACATTTTGACACGCTCTAGCTCTGTTGTTGCTCAGATCAAAAATTAGCTTAAAGTTAACTTATAAGAAATTAATTGATTTGTCTTTTAACTGGGGGTCTGTACTTTTTTGGTGTGACGTACTTTTTACACTCAAAAATGTAACATTTTGACACGCTCTAGCTCTGTTGTTGCTCAGATCAAAAATTAGCTTAAAGTTAACTTATAAGAAATTAATTGATTTGTCTTTTAACTGGGGGTCTGTACTTTTTTGGTGTGACGTACTTTTTACACTCAAAAATGTAACATTTTGACACGCTCTAGCTCTGTTGTTGCTCAGATCAAAAATTAGCTTAAAGTTAACTTATAAGAAATTAATTGATTTGTCTTTTAACTGGGGGTCTGTACTTTTTTGGTGTGACGTACTTTTTACACTCAAAAATGTAACATTTTGACACGCTCTAGCTCTGTTGTTGCTCAGATCAAAAATTAGCTTAAGTTAACTTATAAGAAATTAATTGATTTGTCTTTTAACTGGGGGTCTGTACTTTTTTGGTGTGACGTACTTTTTACACTCAAAAATGTAACATTTTGACACGCTCTAGCTCTGTTGTTGCTCAGATCAAAAATTAGCTTAAAGTTAACTTATAAGAAATTAATTGATTTGTCTTTTAACTGGGGGTCTGTACTTTTTTGGTGTGACGTACTTTTTACACTCAAAAATGTAACATTTTGACACGCTCTAGCTCTGTTGTTGCTCAGATCAAAAATTAGCTTAAAGTTAACTTATAAGAAATTAATTGATTTGTCTTTTAACTGGGGGTCTGTACTTTTTTGGTGTGACGTACTTTTTACACTCAAAAATGTAACATTTTGACACGCTCTAGCTCTGTTGTTGCTCAGATCAAAAATTAGCTTAAAGTTAACTTATAAGAAATTAATTGATTTGTCTTTTAACTGGGGGGTCTGTACTTTTTTGGTGTGACGTACTTTTTACACTCAAAAATGTAACATTTTGACACGCTCTAGCTCTGTTGTTGCTCAGATCAAAAATTAGCTTAAAGTTAACTTATAAGAAATTAATTGATTTGTCTTTTAACTGGGGGTCTGTACTTTTTTGGTGTGACGTACTTTTTACACTCAAAAATGTAACATTTTGACACGCTCTAGCTCTGTTGTTGCTCAGATCAAAAATTAGCTTAAAGTTAACTTATAAGAAATTAATTGATTTGTCTTTTAACTGGGGGTCTGTACTTTTTTGGTGTGACGTACTTTTTACACTCAAAAATGTAACATTTTGACACGCTCTAGCTCTGTTGTTGCTCAGATCAAAAATTAGCTTAAAGTTAACTTATAAGAAATTAATTGATTTGTCTTTTAACTGGGGGTCTGTACTTTTTTGGTGTGACGTACTTTTTACACTCAAAAATGTAACATTTTGACACGCTCTAGCTCTGTTGTTGCTCAGATCAAAAATTAGCTTAAAGTTAACTTATAAGAAATTAATTGATTTGTCTTTTAACTGGGGGTCTGTACTTTTTTGGTGTGACGTACTTTTTACACTCAAAAATGTAACATTTTGACACGCTCTAGCTCTGTTGTTGCTCAGATCAAAAATTAGCTTAAAGTTAACTTATAAGAAATTAATTGATTTGTCTTTTAACTGGGGGTCTGTACTTTTTTGGTGTGACGTACTTTTTACACTCAAAAATGTAACATTTTGACACGCTCTAGCTCTGTTGTTGCTCAGATCAAAAATTAGCTTAAAGTTAACTTATAAGAAATTAATTGATTTGTCTTTTAACTGGGGGTCTGTACTTTTTTGGTGTGACGTACTTTTTACACTCAAAAATGTAACATTTTGACACGCTCTAGCTCTGTTGTTGCTCAGATCAAAAATTAGCTTAAAGTTAACTTATAAGAAATTAATTGATTTGTCTTTTAACTGGGGGTCTGTACTTTTTTGGTGTGACGTACTTTTTACACTCAAAAAATGTAACATTTTGACACGCTCTAGCTCTGTTGTTGCTCAGATCAAAAATTAGCTTAAAGTTAACTTATAAGAAATTAATTGATTTGTCTTTTAACTGGGGGTCTGTACTTTTTTGGTGTGACGTACTTTTTACACTCAAAAATGTAACATTTTGACACGCTCTAGCTCTGTTGTTGCTCAGATCAAAAATTAGCTTAAAGTTAACTTATAAGAAATTAATTGATTTGTCTTTTAACTGGGGGTCTGTACTTTTTTGGTGTGACGTACTTTTTACACTCAAAAATGTAACATTTTGACACGCTCTAGCTCTGTTGTTGCTCAGATCAAAAATTAGCTTAAAGTTAACTTATAAGAAATTAATTGATTTGTCTTTTAACTGGGGGTCTGTACTTTTTTGGTGTGACGTACTTTTTACACTCAAAAATGTAACATTTTGACACGCTCTAGCTCTGTTGTTGCTCAGATCAAAAATTAGCTTAAAGTTAACTTATAAGAAATTAATTGATTTGTCTTTTAACTGGGGGTCTGTACTTTTTTGGTGTGACGTACTTTTTACACTCAAAAAATGTAACATTTTGACACGCTCTAGCTCTGTTGTTGCTCAGATCAAAAATTAGCTTAAAGTTAACTTATAAGAAATTAATTGATTTGTCTTTTAACTGGGGGTCTGTACTTTTTTGGTGTGACGTACTTTTTACACTCAAAAATGTAACATTTTGACACGCTCTAGCTCTGTTGTTGCTCAGATCAAAAATTAGCTTAAAGTTAACTTATAAGAAATTAATTGATTTGTCTTTTAACTGGGGGTCTGTACTTTTTGGTGTGACGTACTTTTTACACTCAAAAATGTAACATTTTGACACGCTCTAGCTCTGTTGTTGCTCAGATCAAAAATTAGCTTAAAGTTAACTTATAAGAAATTAATTGATTTGTCTTTTAACTGGGGGTCTGTACTTTTTTGGTGTGACGTACTTTTTACACTCAAAAATGTAACATTTTGACACGCTCTAGCTCTGTTGTTGCTCAGATCAAAAATTAGCTTAAAGTTAACTTATAAGAAATTAATTGATTTGTCTTTTAACTGGGGGTCTGTACTTTTTTGGTGTGACGTACTTTTTACACTCAAAAATGTAACATTTTGACACGCTCTAGCTCTGTTGTTGCTCAGATCAAAAATTAGCTTAAAGTTAACTTATAAGAAATTAATTGATTTGTCTTTTAACTGGGGGTCTGTACTTTTTGGTGGTGTGACGTACTTTTTACACTCAAAAATGTAACATTTTGACACGCTCTAGCTCTGTTGTTGCTCAGATCAAAAATTAGCTTAAAGTTAACTTATAAGAAATTAATTGATTTGTCTTTTAACTGGGGGTCTGTACTTTTTTGGTGGTGTGACGTACTTTTTACACTCAAAAATGTAACATTTTGACACGCTCTAGCTCTGTTGTTGCTCAGATCAAAAATTAGCTTAAAGTTAACTTATAAGAAATTAATTGATTTGTCTTTTAACTGGGGGTCTGTACTTTTTTGGTGTGACGTACTTTTTACACTCAAAAATGTAACATTTTGACACGCTCTAGCTCTGTTGTTGCTCAGATCAAAAATTAGCTTAAAGTTAACTTATAAGAAATTAATTGATTTGTCTTTTAACTGGGGGTCTGTACTTTTTTGGTGTGACGTACTTTTTACACTCAAAAATGTAACATTTTGACACGCTCTAGCTCTGTTGTTGCTCAGATCAAAAATTAGCTTAAAGTTAACTTATAAGAAATTAATTGATTTGTCTTTTAACTGGGGGTCTGTACTTTTTTGGTGTGACGTACTTTTTACACTCAAAAATGTAACATTTTGACACGCTCTAGCTCTGTTGTTGCTCAGATCAAAAATTAGCTTAAAGTTAACTTATAAGAAATTAATTGATTTGTCTTTTAACTGGGGGTCTGTACTTTTTTGGTGTGACGTACTTTTTACACTCAAAAATGTAACATTTTGACACGCTCTAGCTCTGTTGTTGCTCAGATCAAAAATTAGCTTAAAGTTAACTTATAAGAAATTAATTGATTTGTCTTTTAACTGGGGGTCTGTACTTTTTTGGTGTGACGTACTTTTTACACTCAAAAATGTAACATTTTGACACGCTCTAGCTCTGTTGTTGCTCAGATCAAAAATTAGCTTAAAGTTAACTTATAAGAAATTAATTGATTTGTCTTTTAACTGGGGGTCTGTACTTTTTTGGTGTGACGTACTTTTTACACTCAAAAATGTAACATTTTGACACGCTCTAGCTCTGTTGTTGCTCAGATCAAAAATTAGCTTAAAGTTAACTTATAAGAAATTAATTGATTTGTCTTTTAACTGGGGGTCTGTACTTTTTTGGTGTGACGTACTTTTTACACTCAAAAATGTAACATTTTGACACGCTCTAGCTCTGTTGTTGCTCAGATCAAAAATTAGCTTAAAGTTAACTTATAAGAAATTAATTGATTTGTCTTTTAACTGGGGGTCTGTACTTTTTTGGTGTGACGTACTTTTTACACTCAAAAATGTAACATTTTGACACGCTCTAGCTCTGTTGTTGCTCAGATCAAAAATTAGCTTAAAGTTAACTTATAAGAAATTAATTGATTTGTCTTTTAACTGGGGGTCTGTACTTTTTTGGTGTGACGTACTTTTTACACTCAAAAATGTAACATTTTGACACGCTCTAGCTCTGTTGTTGCTCAGATCAAAAATTAGCTTAAAGTTAACTTATAAGAAATTAATTGATTTGTCTTTTAACTGGGGGTCTGTACTTTTTTGGTGTGACGTACTTTTTACACTCAAAAATGTAACATTTTGACACGCTCTAGCTCTGTTGTTGCTCAGATCAAAAATTAGCTTAAAGTTAACTTATAAGAAATTAATTGATTTGTCTTTTAACTGGGGGTCTGTACTTTTTTGGTGTGACGTACTTTTTACACTCAAAAATGTAACATTTTGACACGCTCTAGCTCTGTTGTTGCTCAGATCAAAAATTAGCTTAAAGTTAACTTATAAGAAATTAATTGATTTGTCTTTTAACTGGGGGGGTCTGTACTTTTTTGGTGTGACGTACTTTTTACACTCAAAAATGTAACATTTTGACACGCTCTAGCTCTGTTGTTGCTCAGATCAAAAATTAGCTTAAAGTTAACTTATAAGAAATTAATTGATTTGTCTTTTAACTGGGGGTCTGTACTTTTTTGGTGTGACGTACTTTTTACACTCAAAAATGTAACATTTTGACACGCTCTAGCTCTGTTGTTGCTCAGATCAAAAATTAGCTTAAAGTTAACTTATAAGAAATTAATTGATTTGTCTTTTAACTGGGGGTCTGTACTTTTTTGGTGTGACGTACTTTTTACACTCAAAAATGTAACATTTTGACACGCTCTAGCTCTGTTGTTGCTCAGATCAAAAATTAGCTTAAAGTTAACTTATAAGAAATTAATTGATTTGTCTTTTAACTGGGGGTCTGTACTTTTTTGGTGTGACGTACTTTTTACACTCAAAAATGTAACATTTTGACACGCTCTAGCTCTGTTGTTGCTCAGATCAAAAATTAGCTTAAAGTTAACTTATAAGAAATTAATTGATTTGTCTTTTAAAACTGGGGGTCTGTACTTTTTTGGTGTGACGTACTTTTTACACTCAAAAATGTAACATTTTGACACGCTCTAGCTCTGTTGTTGCTCAGATCAAAAATTAGCTTAAAGTTAACTTATAAGAAATTAATTGATTTGTCTTTTAACTGGGGGTCTGTACTTTTTTGGTGTGACGTACTTTTTACACTCAAAAATGTAACATTTTGACACGCTCTAGCTCTGTTGTTGCTCAGATCAAAAATTAGCTTAAAGTTAACTTATAAGAAATTAATTGATTTGTCTTTTAACTGGGGGTCTGTACTTTTTTGGTGTGACGTACTTTTTACACTCAAAAATGTAACATTTTGACACGCTCTAGCTCTGTTGTTGCTCAGATCAAAAATTAGCTTAAAGTTAACTTATAAGAAATTAATTGATTTGTCTTTTAACTGGGGGTCTGTACTTTTTTGGTGTGACGTACTTTTTACACTCAAAAATGTAACATTTTGACACGCTCTAGCTCTGTTGTTGCTCAGATCAAAAATTAGCTTAAAGTTAACTTATAAGAAATTAATTGATTTGTCTTTTAACTGGGGGTCTGTACTTTTTTGGTGTGACGTACTTTTTACACTCAAAAATGTAACATTTTGACACGCTCTAGCTCTGTTGTTGCTCAGATCAAAAATTAGCTTAAAGTTAACTTATAAGAAATTAATTGATTTGTCTTTTAACTGGGGGTCTGTACTTTTTTGGTGTGACGTACTTTTTACACTCAAAAATGTAACATTTTGACACGCTCTAGCTCTGTTGTTGCTCAGATCAAAAATTAGCTTAAAGTTAACTTATAAGAAATTAATTGATTTGTCTTTTAACTGGGGGTCTGTACTTTTTTGGTGTGACGTACTTTTTACACTCAAAAATGTAACATTTTGACACGCTCTAGCTCTGTTGTTGCTCAGATCAAAAATTAGCTTAAAGTTAACTTATAAGAAATTAATTGATTTGTCTTTTAACTGGGGGTCTGTACTTTTTTGGTGTGACGTACTTTTTACACTCAAAAATGTAACATTTTGACACGCTCTAGCTCTGTTGTTGCTCAGATCAAAAATTAGCTTAAAGTTAACTTATAAGAAATTAATTGATTTGTCTTTTAACTGGGGGTCTGTACTTTTTTGGTGTGACGTACTTTTTACACTCAAAAATGTAACATTTTGACACGCTCTAGCTCTGTTGTTGCTCAGATCAAAAATTAGCTTAAAGTTAACTTATAAGAAATTAATTGATTTGTCTTTTAACTGGGGGTCTGTACTTTTTTGGTGTGACGTACTTTTTACACTCAAAAATGTAACATTTTGACACGCTCTAGCTCTGTTGTTGCTCAGATCAAAAATTAGCTTAAAGTTAACTTATAAGAAATTAATTGATTTGTCTTTTAACTGGGGGTCTGTACTTTTTTGGTGTGACGTACTTTTTACACTCAAAAATGTAACATTTTGACACGCTCTAGCTCTGTTGTTGCTCAGATCAAAAATTAGCTTAAAGTTAACTTATAAGAAATTAATTGATTTGTCTTTTAACTGGGGGTCTGTACTTTTTTGGTGTGACGTACTTTTTACACTCAAAAATGTAACATTTTGACACGCTCTAGCTCTGTTGTTGCTCAGATCAAAAATTAGCTTAAAGTTAACTTATAAGAAATTAATTGATTTGTCTTTTAACTGGGGGTCTGTACTTTTTTGGTGTGACGTACTTTTTACACTCAAAAATGTAACATTTTGACACGCTCTAGCTCTGTTGTTGCTCAGATCAAAAATTAGCTTAAAGTTAACTTATAAGAAATTAATTGATTTGTCTTTTAACTGGGGGTCTGTACTTTTTTGGTGTGACGTACTTTTTACACTCAAAAATGTAACATTTTGACACGCTCTAGCTCTGTTGTTGCTCAGATCAAAAATTAGCTTAAAGTTAACTTATAAGAAATTAATTGATTTGTCTTTTAACTGGGGGTCTGTACTTTTTTGGTGTGACGTACTTTTTACACTCAAAAATGTAACATTTTGACACGCTCTAGCTCAGTTGGTGTTACTCAGATCGAAAATGTGACAACATCCTACTTCTCCAAAATTTAATGGAAAATATGTTTTGCTAGTCAACATTTGTCCCTAGGACCTACCATTTAGGAGCTATATTGGTTAGAATAAAAAAAGTCGCATTTACATACATTCTTTAAATGTTTGGGTTTTTTTTTTTTTTTTTTTTTTTTTTTTTTTTTTTTTTTTTTACACTCTAGCTGTTGATATTGCTCGAATCAAAAATTTGATGACAATTTCCTAGTTAGAAATTAAATTGAAAATATTTTTTGTTATATAATATTAGTCTCTAGGACCTACCATAGACTTGGTTAGACTTACAATTGTAGGTTCAAAAAAGCTACTTTCAAGTATTTAAAAAAAAAAAAAAAAAATCAGGTTATAGGCAAGTGTAGAATAATAAAATGTTAAGATTGATGAAAAAAAAAATTTTAATTATACGAACAACAGCGACCAAAACATGAAAATACAAAATCCTCCCCCCCAAAAAAAACAGGTAGCATCAACATCTATCATGAATAGAGTAGCCTCAAACTACAAATCTAAAATAACATTTCATTCGAATCCATAGGTTGTTTTGGAATTCAAAATATAATTTTCAAATACCAAACTGAAAATTTTGAATAATTATAAGGCGTGGTGCACACTGGAGAAACCGGTTTTTAGAAACATGTTTTTTTTTAACTGGGCAATTGTTATCCATGAGGTCAAATAGTAGTGGTTATTGGCGGCTCTGATTTAAAATTTATTTACTGCACATATCTTGACTAATCATCATAGACTTGGTTAGACTTACAATTGTAGGTTCAAAAAAGCTACTTTCAAGTATTTAAAAAAAAAAAAAAAATCTTGAAAATTTTGAATAATTATAAGGCGTGGTGCACACTGGAGAAACCGGTTTTTAGAAACGCGTTTTTTTTTTAACTGGGCAATTGTTATCCATGAGGTCAAACAGTAGTGGTTATTGGCGGCTCTGATTTAAAATTTATTTACTGCACATATCTTGACTAATCATATCATATCATATCTTGACTAATCAAACATGCATGAAAAGTTGTCGGTACTTACAAGAAGTATAACAAAATTCTAATCGAATGTTGAAATTCTCAATAATAAGAAGCAAAAAGTTAAAGAGCATCTTTTCTTTTTTTTTTTTTATAGCCTTAACCTATATTTTAATTAATAATATCATGCTATTGAATAAATATGGTCTCTCAAAATCCATAATGGGATTATAAATAGTTGGCGTAATAAAAACCAAAATAAATTGTTGGTGTAGTAAATATTTGTTCAGTAACAGGTAGCACTAAGCTATGCACTAACCAAGTTACTTTTTATGCGAAGCAAAATAAACCTAGTTCAACAGACAGCTTCAAACTATAATTTCCTCTAATTCGATTAACCAAGGAGACGATTTATTTCCACAACTAGAATTGCCAACTAGAATAGTTATGGGTTTTCTCACCTCCGCTGCATTTTGCGAAACTGAATTTGGCTGGCTAAATAATAACTTTGCCCCTCGGTGCACCGGTCGCTAGCAGTAGAAATAGGACATACCATTTAGGAGCTGTATTGGTATGAATGACAAAAGTCGGGGTTTGACATCAGTTTATAAGTGTTTGGGCTTTTTGACACGCTAGTTCTGTTGGTGTTTCTCGAATTGAAAATTTGCCAATTATTACCTGATTAGAAATTTGATGGAAAATACTATTTCTTATATAATATTTAAAAAGAAAGAAGAAGTACTATAGTTTATTGGTATAAGTGAATTATTTTAAATTTAACTTTTATTATTATTTGTGATGGAAACATGCTGTACTATTTTATTATGTTTACATTTATCATGTAGTAAATAAAAATATTCAATTGTAACTAATGTGTTCACCAAAGTTATGTATGTCCCAACCATCCAGGTGCCCAGGATAGTTGGGACACTTTTAAATGTTTTATATTTTTGTTTTTTTACTGGCTTGCATTCATTATTATAATTTAGAATAAATCATAAGTGTTTTTAAAAAGTTTCTTGGATTATAGGAGAATACAAAAGTCAAAGTATTAAAACAAATGTTAGCATTTATTGAAAACAATGTACACACTGGTTTACACAAGTCAAAAAGAAAAGTGAATCAGCTGATAGTGGGATGATGAAATATTAAGTGTAGATACATGACGCACTGGTGGTGGGGGTTGGCACTAAAGACCAGAGTGGTCATGAATATTTGAAGTATTCCAACACTCCCCCTCACTCTGTAGGCTTTAGTTGTAGTTGTAGTCCCATTGCTTTTTGTAGAGTGTCATGGCGAGGGCCTGCGAGTCCTTTTGTCAAAATGTCAGCTTCCATGATTTCTGTAGGCTTGTATGAGACAACTATGTCTCCATCTTGAACCTTCTCTCATATAAAGTGCTCTCGAATGCTGATGTTTTGAACGAGCACTTACTACGGGATTTCTCGTCAAGTCCTGTGCAGCGAGATTATCATTGAATAATTCAATGGCTTCATGCTTTACCCCCATGTCCGATATGAGTTGTTTTAGGTGCATGGCTTCCTTGGCAGCATCTGTTAATGCCATGTATTCAGCTTCCTGAGTGGATAGAGCAACTGTTCTTTGCTTACGGCTCTCCCAGCTGATGGCAGCTCCTACAAATTTGAAGAGATAACCAGTGTAGGATCTTCTGTCTTCTGCGCAGGATCCCCAGTTTGCATCGGCATGTCCATGAAGTGGTTTTCCAGTCTTTTTGTAGACAAGAGCCAAATCTCTAGTACCCTTTAAGTAGCGAAGTACCCGTTTGGCTGCAAGCCAGTGAGATTTGTCAAAACACATGTTATATTGGCTGAGATAACTCACACTGTGACTGATATCAGGTCTTGTTCCCATTGATAGATACATAAGAGCTCCGATGAGATTCTGATAAGGATAGTCGGGTGGAGTATCAGATTGGTTCTTAATAAGCTGGATACCAGGAGCAAGTGGAGTTCTAACTGGTTTGCATGTGGACATGTTGAATTTTTCGAGAACTTCATCTATATATAAATTTCCAATTTCCTAGAAAACTCTCATCTCCTTAATCCATTCCAATCTGGGTTCCGACCTGGTTATTCAACTCAGACAGCCTTAACAAAAATTACTAATGACATACATACTGCTCTTGACGAACGAAAAGTAACTGTCCTTATCCTTCTAGATTTTACCAAAGCCTTTGACACCCTAGACCATTCTATTCTCCTCACGAAACTAAAAGCCCTATCTTTTTCCTCAAGCTCTCTCCTCTGGTTTCATTCCTTCCTCTATAGTAGAATTCAAATAGTATCCATACCAAACCAGCCACTTTCCTCTTCTCTTTCATTGACATCAGGGGTAGCCAAAGGTTCCAGTGTCTCTCCTACTCTTTTTTGTGCCTACATAAATGATCTACCAAAGTCCATTCACCATTGTTCCTACCATCTATACGCGGATGATTTCGATATATCTATCCTTCCATCCCTCTGATTTAATTAAATCATTCTCCCTTATTCAAGAAGACCTTAATAGCATTTGCAAGGGGGTCTCTGATAACAAATTAAAATTAAATGTAGAAAAAATGCAGGCTATATCATAGGTTCTAATACCCATCTGAGATCCCTTCCCCACCTCCCGATCCTGTCTATGAACTCCCAACCTATTCAATTCCACCCCACAGTCAAAAACCTTGGTATTACCTTTGACCAAACCCTTTCATGGAAACCTCATATCTCCCAAATTTCTCGACGGGTTATATCCATCCTTAAACTATTCCATTCTTCCCATGACTCCCTTCCGAAACCTACTCGTCAACTCTTGGTTTCTTCCCTTATCCTACCCCATTTTGACTACAGCTGTGATGCATATGGTGGCTTGACGGCGGAACTCGAGAGTAAACTAAGGAGACTAATGAACTGTTTCGTTAGGTTTATCTTTAGGTTAGGGTTCCAAAAGCCTCCCACACATCACATCTATATACAGAGTTAAAATGGCTTTATCCTTCATCCCGCATAAATTACTTCCTAGCCTCCTTCCTCTATCAAACCATCAATTCTCGGAATCCCTCCTACATCTATAACATCTTCCAGTTCAGATTGTCGGTCTCCTCCCGCACTACAAGATCTCGCTCCTCTCACCTGTATACTTCTTCCCTTAAGAGTACATCATTTGACCACTCCTTCATTTCCCGTGCTACTTCCTTGTGGAATTCACTACCCTGTAATATCCGTAATGCTCCATCTCTGTCCACATTTAAATCCCTTCTCTTTCAATACCTCCTTTCCCTCCAGAATGATACTGACTAGCAAAACTTCACTAAAAAAAAAAAAAGAAGTGCCTTCAGTAGATATAAATAGGTTTTTATTTTTTCTCCTGCAATTACTGGATTTTTGTAATTTTTATTTCTATTTTTCTTTATTTGTAAAATTGTAAATAGTTAACCAGATTGTTAATTTATTTTATTTCATCTTATGAAAGCTAGACTCATTGTATTTATTTATGTACATTATATTATTCTTAGGGGACATCGTCCCAGAATAAAGTTTATTTTCTATTCTATTCTATATATTTTATTTATTTTACACTTCGCGAAATTAAAACCTTTTTGTCTAGTAATGCGTATTCTCTGGGCCCATAACCTCTTGGATTATAGGAGAATACAAAAGTCTAAGTATTAAAACAAATGTTAGCATTTATTGAAAACAATGTATACACTGGTTTACACAAGACAAAAAGAAAAGTGAATCAGCTGGTAGTGGGATGATGAAATATTAAGTGTAGATACATGACGCACTGGTGGTGGGGGTTGGCACTAAAGACCAGAGTGGTCACGAATATTTTGAAGTATTCCAACAAAGTTATTAAAAAAGAAAAACATTTCAAAAGTTACTAAAAATAATTGCAGCCTTCAAAAATTTAAAAAATAAAAAGCTTGATCCAAACATCCCAGGTCTCCCCTATATATAATCAATGCAACAAAGTCCTGATGTTTTGAAAATTTTTAAGTAAGTATCTACATTTATAATAAGTGTATTTTCACTCTATTCGATGAGATTTAACTATTTATTCAACCAAAAAAATTTATTTAAATAAAATTTTTTTTTAAAAAAATCGAATAACCAAGGATAAGGAATAAAACATTTGACAGTACGGGTTAAAACTGATATTTATAGAAAAGGGGTTTCAAAAGTAGCGGTGTGGTGGAATTCCCCACTAGCAGTTCTCTAATATTTTATGTTTACAACAAAACATGTACAAAACGTTGTAAAATTATCCTAGATATTAGGATTCATCAAATTTCTAATCTGTACTATATAATAAACCCATAATGATCTTCAATAACTTTTTGTACTCATCACTTTTATATGAAATCCGAAAAAGTACTAAAAATTTTTAATTTGGACATTAAAAAAGGAAGTCATTTTAATGAAGACGGCTCATAATATAAAAATAATATGTCATGTTTGTTCATAATATATATATATTTTTTATGTGTAGTAATATAGCATAAGTAATTTTATTTTTGTTTATTAGTAATAGGAATAGAAAATACTTTATTGTTTGCGGATTTATTTTTTAAAATTAGTTTTATATAAATTAATAAACAAATATTTTTTTTTATTTATACCTTTTTATTCACTTATATACGAACAATCTTATAATTCTAGTCAATAAAATCATCAATAAGCATTATTGTAGAAGTGAAAGAGATAAAAAGTTGTAGGCCCTCCAAAATAAGACTAGAGCCATAGTGAACCAAAAGTATTTATACCTCTCGTAAGGTTAGGGGATTAGGATCCCACATCGGTCTTAATAATCCCTTTTCCTCTGCCTTACTTCTAACGTGACTTTTCATAATTCCTTCATATATTTAGATACCCCCCGCATTTTTAAATATATTTACAATAAGTATGCAGTTTTTTTGTTATATAGTCTTTATTATTTACTAAATTAAAAAAAAAAAAAAAAAAAAAAAAAAATGTACCACTTACAACCCACATGAAGGGTCTCGGGTTCAATACTTAGGTAGGCTGTACTGTTTTTGAAGCCAACGGTATTTAATTAAGGATCGTGAAAATTATATTTTGAATTCCAAAACAACCTATGCATTCGATTGAAATATTATTTTAGATTTGTAGTTTAAGGCTGATCAAGTCATGATAGATGTGCTACTTGAATTTTTTTTTTTTTAATAGAAATTTTGTGTTTAGGCCGGCCGCTGTTGTTTTCATTAAAATTTTTTTTGCCAATATTCATATTTTATTATTCTACACTTTCCTATAACTTGATTATTCTTTTTAAAAAATACTAGAAAGTAGTTTTTTACTGATCTAAAATTGTAAATATCACAAATATGGCCTTCTAAACTAGTTACATCAAATTTTACAGAAATATGGAACAAAACAAATTTTACAGAACCAAAATCAGATGATCCTTTGAGATTTGAGGAGACCAAATTTTGTTTAATTTGGCATGCTACGTGGTGGTAACATTTGGTACTACAGAGGGGACATTTTGCCTTAAATGAAGTTTGTTTGTTTATTTCGTTTAACGTCACTTTATGCTGCTATGGCTAATCGGACGATGCTACGGTGGGAGTCCTAAATTTTGCCTATCCAGGTATAATTAGGATAGGGATCTTTAACGAGTACCTGACATCGCACAGGCTCGGGACCCCCATTTAACGTCCCTTCCGAAGGACGGCTTAGCTAAGGATTTTTTACTCCCTTTAAAAAATCCTAAGGTCATCTGCCGAGCTGTGAACCCGCGATCTTGGGTTTAGTAGGTTGCTATGCTAACCACTACACCACAGGTGACCCCACCTTAAATGAAGTTATTCTAGCTTTAGTATATCATTTTCAGAAAAATAAGAACTTAGATCACTTTTAGACTCCCTCAAATGACATATCTATCAATCCTGAATTATATATATATATATATATACATATACACTTGACTGTTACTAAACAGTTAATAGTAACAGTAAAGAAATTTATCCATATATATATACTTGTACTGTAGCTAACTTTATGTTTTGAAATAACTTGTATAACTTATATAATTTTATTGTAACCTGTTTTTTCATTGTAGGGCATGATCATGAGAACAATATAGTCTCAAAGTAGTTGTTTTTAATTATTTACTGAACCTCAAGAACCTTACTAAACATACATATATATATATATATATATATTTTCAACTCCACTACTCAATTAATTCTTCAATGACAGAGATGATTTAAGAAAGATCAATCAATTTTATAAAATAAAAAATAATGTCCATTAAACATAACTTTATTTAGTTGCAGACATTTCAGCTATGGAAAAACAAAAAAAAAATCTGTTTTCAATAACTGTTTCCTTTAAAACTCATAAAATATTAACTTTAACTATATCATACATTACCTTTACATCAAATGATAGTTAAAAAAGAATAGTTAAGAGAAATTATGTTGCCATGAGATATATTATATACTGGAGAAGTTCTAATACTTTCTAATTAAATCAGATTGTAGCAAATTAACATTAGTTATAACCACAAATGAGTAATATTTGGGGAAAAGAGTAAAAGATTCACTTTATATTTATTCACTATAGCTATATTTGTAAATTTAAAAAAAAAAAAAAAAAACAAAAAAAAATATATATATATATATATATATATATATATATATATATATTATTTTTTTTTTAAGATATATTAAAAAACTTACTTCATACAATTATATAAAGTCACAGCATTTATAATCACACTTTAGATATCTAAAAATATTAACTTACAGAGGAAATAATTATTATTAGAATAGTATCTTTTTTAAAAATATAATTGAAACATCTTTATGATATATTCCTAACCAGTAAATAATAGTCACTATATATTAGTTTAAAAGAAAAATCAGAAATTTAAAATAAGTAAAAAAAATAATTTTTAGCAAAATGTATGTGTGTGTGTGTGTATATATATATATATATATATATATGTCTCTCTCTCTCTCTCTCTCTCTCTCTCTCTATATATATATATATATATATATATATATATATATATATATATATATATACATATATAACTTATTTTAAACTACAAATAAGTTGCATGGCCAGTGTTTATTATTTTCAGAAACAAACTAGCTAGTTTGTAAATTTTCAAAGCTGAAGTTAAACACTTTAAAAACAGTATGGAGAGAAAACCTATGTTCATCTATTACTTAAATAAAAGCTTGAAAGGAACAATAAAATGCTTAAATATATAATGCTGTACGTTAGTATACAAGGTTTTGATTTAAATACTAATAATTCACTTATTAAAACTTACTTAAGGAGTATATATGTGACTATACAAATTATTATATTGAATAATCAACAAAATATCTGTTTTAACTTAAAATTTAAATCAATACAATATTTCATATCTAGACCATATTATCAAGCCAAGAACAGATTTTTTAGTTTATCATTTATTCATTTAGTTCACTTTTAAATGTTTGCATAAACTAACAAAGCAGACTAAAGCTTGGATATTCAGGTTATTGATAAAAAATATTTTTCTAGTGCCAATACCATTGTTTTCATAATATGAATAAAAGATTAACTAAAAAATCTCAATTTCAGAATTTACAGTTTTGATCTGTAAGTGCTATGATTAAATTGCTTACAATTTGGTTTGAAATTTTAAGGTATATTTTGTAAGACTAATTAACAATCAAAATTACCATAGAAAAGAAGTAAAATAATCTTTTCTTTTTTCACAAACATGATAAGAATAAACAGCTACAATGAAATAAAACTCATAAACCATCGAATAGCATCATCAAAGAAGTAAAATATTCATTTTAAAATATGGAAATGTATTTATAAATTGATAACATAATCTTAAAACTTTTTATATATTTAGATCTAATGGAAAAAAATCTATTTATCTAACAGAACAAACATTTTTGTTTCAACTTTACATAGATAAGTATCCACGAGCTTGGGATCTTCTTCTTCCAATAAAATAACCAATAACAACAACTATAACAAGACCAGCTAAAGCAAGTCCCACTATTAATGGGACAATATCAGGAACTTCACTATTAGGACACTGCACAGCTGAAAAATAAAAACATAAATAAGGAGAAAAAAATAAACTAATATATTTAAAAATTGAAAATTTCCTCATTGTTTTCCTTGATTAAAAAGTAAAACCAATTATAACTTTCAATCACATCAAATAAATAATGAAACTTCAATGGATTGTCTGTTGAAATTACAAATATAATAATTGCATACTACAACTGGATTAAGGTATTATTTTCTAATTTAAAATAACACCTTAATCTATTTTATAATACAAAATACACATTTGGAGTTGTAACACAGATTTAAATGCCGATTTTTGTGTGGGTATAATAGTGCAAAACTAGAGTTATAGCCGCCTATGAGCATTTGGAGCCGAGAAAAAAAATAAAATATGATAATCACGTTTTTTTTTTTTTTTTTTTTTTTTTTTTTTTTTTCCCTCAGCTCTCAGTCAAGATTGAAAAATGATTCTTTCACATTTAATTGCAGTTATGTTTGCTATTTTAAATATAAATATATCCTTCGTTATGCTCAAGACACCACACGGGTTTAGGGTGCTCAAAAACTCCAAAAAAATGACAAATTTCCAAAGAAATACGCTGTAAATCAGTGGAAACTTTTTTTTATGAACAACTGACCTCAAACAAATCTCAATTTAACGCACCATAAAAACCCTTATGTGTGAAATTTTATCAAAATCCCATTATCCTTGAAAAAGTAAGGACCAATAATCCCAAATTGGGATACTACACGCCATACAGTCACTTTAGGGGAGTGAAGTGGCCTCTGGTGTGAATTTCCCTTGGGTTTTCATTAGCCCAATAGTGAAAATTTTGTTTATTAACAGCCCTACACAGGTGGAAGTGGACCTCGTCACTGCTGAAAAATGTTGAATTTGCTGGAATTCTGTCAAACATTTCTTGGCAGCAGTTTCGTCAATGTTCAAAGTCATGGGGCTTAAACCATCATTATTTTGTATGGGTGAAACTGTAAATCTTTGGGCAAGATTCTCCTTAAAGATCTGCTAGACATGCCCAAAGCAACTACACGTCAACAGGCTGGGCGCATGAGAGACTGTTCGATAACATTTCTTACCAAAATGACATTTTCAGGAGTTCTTACAGTTCTGGGTCTTCCAATTGCTGAAGGAGTTGCAGTTGAACCAGTGTTTTCCAATGTCCTAGCCCAACGTCTAATTGCATTACCGCCAGGGACGTTTCCCCCAACAGGGGTATTGAAGTGCTATCGGAAGTGCTCTCTGTGTGGCGATAACAGAACGGCCATTTTAAAAAAAGTCCTAACAGCAAACCCACGATGCTCACGCATCCAAACCATGGTTGCTACTGAAAACTAGACTCTCCCACTGCCACGAGAACCCCTTCTTTTCCCACCACTACCACAGGCCGAGCACCAGCCTGTCAAAACCAGTTCATACCTTTTGCCCCACCCTGTATAACAGAAATTAAATTTTCTGCCACTGATGGACTCAATAACCAGGTCCGACTCAATCCAGGTTTAGACTTCTAATTCAGAAATTTCTCAGCTCTCAGTCAAGATAGAGAAATACTTAATTTCTTCAATAAAGGAGTAGTTTATATTAATATATTCAATTCACTTTATTACAGCATTTACTCCTCTTTAAACAATCATTATGTGACATGTTTCGGGAACTTCCATCCCATCATCAGACTGAAACAATGTTTACATTACAATCCATTCACTTTCATTAAAACATTATTACTAAATGAATCAATTTAACTAATAATCTATTAACAATGAAAACAATAATATAATTCACCTTTTATAATATAAAAACCAATAATATAATTCTTCTAGTGTTAACCACCAAGGGTTCAAGGGTCTATTCCTTATTCTGTTTATTGTTTACTTTTATTTCAAGTTGGCCAATCTTAAATTTTCAATTTGTCTATCATATTTGCATAAATTGTTCCTACTTTTTCAATATCTGTTTTATAATTTAAGGATTTATCTATTGTTTTATTTAATTTTTAATTTTTCTGTTGTGTGTTTTTGTTTCATGTTGTAATATTTCTACCTTTTAAAAATCAAAATGGTGGTTTAAATTTTGTGCATGGTCCAATAGTGCTGTTTTATTTTTATTTATTTTACAGATCTTTTTCAGTTATAACAGATAGGTGAATTATATTATTGTTTTCTTTGTTAATAGATTATTAGTTAAGTTGATTCATTTAGTAGTATCGTTTAAATGAAAGTGAATGGATTAACATTGTTTCAGTCTGATGATGGGATGGAGGATCACGAAACATGTTACATAAAGATGATTGTTTAAAGAGAAGTAAATGATGTAATAAAGTGAATTGAATAGAGTGAATTGATTTCATGTAAAATTGTAGTTTTGTATGCTATTTAAAATAAAAATACTTTTGTTATGCTCAAAACACGAGCCAAATTCAGGTTGCTCAAAAACTCTTTAAAAAATGACAAAATTTCAATAAAATCTGCAGTAAATCAGTGGAAATTTTTTTCATGGAAAAGTTAATTCAAATCTCAATTCAATGCACCAAAAAACCATTATAGGTAAAATTTTATTAAAATAAATTTTTTTTTATTTAAAACTCTTTCAAGGATGTTAAACATTTTAAAAGTTGAAATTTTATCAACAACATTTAACGGCCATAACATTTCCTTTGTTCAAACAATTCAAGTAGTAATATCATCATTTGAATCAGCATGCATTCTGCTTTCTGTCCATGTATATAACAGTAGGTTTACTCCAGATTTCAGTGAACTTCTAGAAACCCTTAAAATTTTATTTCTATCAAACTTATCTGCTATAAAAGAGTGATTTTCCATGAATTATTAGATCCCAGGTTGGTGAGGTCATTGGCTATTAGGAAACCCAACCGTAAACTCAAGCCGTAATGTGCAATAAAACTGTAAATATATATAAGGGTACTACAAAAGTTTGGTAACAGTCGGCTTAAGAGCCGCCACCAAACTGGCTTGACCCGCGCTACACCGACCAGTTCGATCCTTACGTTTCACTTCGAGTTTACATTTATTGATAGTTCTTTCCTATAACCTCACATGTAAACAATCACTCCTACCAGGTATGCAAGTTTAAAATGTCGTTTTAATTCCAATAGAATGCGCTCTTAGCCTATTGAAGGATTTGCTTATCTCTAAACGCTATTTTGCTTGTTAGTCATTTGTTTACAAAAGTCAGTTGTTTTTAAGTTTACGTGGACGTATCATACCTTTCTTTGGTGTTAAAAATGTCTAATTTTAAGCCAAATAAAGAGCATTTGCGGCATGTCATGATTTTCTTATTTAATCAAAAGAAAAAGGCATCTGAATGTCATCGAATTCTTGTTGAGACTTATGGCGATGTTGCTCCCAACCGTCAGGACATGTGAACGTTGGTTTCAAAGTTTCAAACGTGGTGATTTTGATGTTACTGATCAAAAACGAGAAAATCGACCAAAAAAGTTTGAGGACTTCGAATTGCAATCTTTATTAGACGAAGACAATACCCAAACCCAACAAATGATGGCAGAACAGTTGAATGTCACTAGGCAAGCCATTTCCGATCGCCTGAGAGCTATGGGAAAGATTCAAAAGGTTGGAAAATGGGTTCCACATGAATTGGACGACGAACGACAGATGGAAAAAACGAAAAACTGTGTGCGAAATGCTGCTTTTACGCCACGAAAGAAAGGGTTTTTTTTGCATCGAGTTGTAACTGGCGATGAAAAATGGATTTATTTTCAGAATCCCAAACGAAAAAAATCATGGGTAACGCCAGGACAACCATCCACATCGAGTGCAAGACCGGATCGTTTTGGGAAGAAGACAATGCTGTGTGTGTGGTGGGATCAGAAGGGAGTAGTATACTACGAGCTTCTCAAACCCGGCGAAACAGTCAATACCGAGCGCTACCGACAACAAATGATCAATTTGAGTCACGCATTGATCGAAAAACGCCCAGAATGGGCTCACAGGCACGCCAAAGTCATTCTTCAGCATGATAACGCTCCTGCACATTCAGCCAAATTAACTAAGGAAACGATTTCTTCGCTTGGTTGGGAACTCCTACCCCACCCGCCGTATTCACCTGACCTGGCGCCTTCTGATTATCACCTCTTCTCATCGATGGGACACTCATTGGCGGAGCAACACTTCAACAATTTCGAAAACGTACGAAAATGGCTCGATGAATGGATTTCAAATAAAGATGAAGCATTCTTTTGGAATGGTATCCATATATTGCCCGAGAGATGGACAAAATGTGTAGAAAGCGAGGGTCAGTACTTTGAATAAAATATATTATACTTTTTTTTTAAATTACTGTGTATATATTTTAAGAAATAAACAACATTTTAAACTTGCATACCTGGTACAGTCTCAACTTGGATTGTGTTGTTTAGTGAGTTACATTGATATTTAATCTTCTTAAATGTTTTATCAATTCATGTTTTCTTATTTTCTCTTATCTAATGTGTAAAAGTGTTACAAAACTTAAGAACATTAATTTGTACATGGATTTGGTGTTTTATATATTTTTATTTGTTGTATCAATTAAAGTGATAAAATTTCAGTACATATATTTTGTGAATGGATTCTTTGTCATCCATAATACTTATTACCCTAAAGTGAGACAGATTGTATAATTAATTCAATAAAATATATCGATCTAAAAATAAATGTGAGAAAGTATATCATATTTTCTTATTTCCACTTCCCTTGAGAAAATATAGCAGAAATTAACATCATAACTTTCAACAAGGATTCTGTCTTATATTATACAGGGTGAGTATCTCTTAAGACCTCACTTTTCTATTCTAATCCGTTGCAGATATACGATAAATCAAAGACTTTTTTGAGGAAACCACGTTTTTTCCCATAAAAGCTGTAATATCTCCATTTTGTTTAAATATTTTTCAAATTTCGACCACATTTTCGGATTTAGCATTAAATTTTCTTGATAAATTTTAACTTGGTATATAAAGAACAGCTTAATCTTCACCTTATTTGGGGAAGTCACAATGTCTTATATTACTTCAACGCTCACCACAAAACGTCAAATCTCACAAAAACTTGCAAATTTTATCAGCTTTCGAATATGTTGATGATTTTGTTTAAATTTAATGAAGAAATTTACTTTTGAAAGTGAAAAAACATAGTGTCCTCATTTGGCATACAAATCAGTTACTTGTGTAAACAAAACATAAGGACAATCCCTTAATGAAAATGTGTATTTTAAACATAATAAACTCTTCATTGGAATAAAAAGCAAAGAAAAAAATTATTGTTTAATAGAAAATAAAGGAAAACTGTCAATAAAAAGACACCAGATCAGAGGATCTTATGTTATTACATTTATCTAATTATTATTATTATTTAGGATTTATTTTATTAGATTTTCAATGCAATGTTTAAAATCCAATGATAATGAACATAGATCTTAATTTTTGAACATAGCTTCTGAATGCGGATTGTGTTGAAGAATACTACTTTTTAGTTGAATTTTATGGGCAGATGAGTCTGTTTTTACAGAGAAAGGAATTTCTATTTTTTTTACACTAAGAGATACTAACCCTGTATAATGCCTTATAACATGGAGAATGGACAGTGTGAAAATAATCACAGATTAAGAGGTAAATGACATATTATATAATTGTAAAACTATTGGTGTAATGTTATAGATTAATGTATTTTAAAAAAATGTTAGAAGGCTGATGATGGAGCATTTTCTCCGAAACATGTAGCTACAAATGTTAAACAAATAGGAGCTATGTCAAATAAAAACTTAAGGATTCTGTCTTTTGCATATTTATAATTTGTTATTTACACTTCCCTGACATCAGAAAGTTTATCAGGAATTAACATTACTGATGGTTTAGCACTATATAAAATATCCACTCTCAGCAATCCATTTGCACTTGTCTGCCAACTCAAAGCGGGGGCATTTAAAAATGGTGACCAACAAAAAGGGGTAGCAAATATCAAAAAATGGTATTACTTGAAGACGATTTATTTCAAGCACACAAGAAACTGCACACCCCCTTGATGCCAAAAAAGGTTTGCCAAATTTCATCAAAAACACGTTTTTTTAGTCCAAAAGTTGACTATTTGAAGACGATTTATTTTAAGCACACAAGAAAGTGCATACTTTCTGGATGACAAAAAACCTGTTTGCCAAAATTTGGAAGGGGCACTGCACTGCGGACAAAATTCAAAATCTACTTTTTTTTTTAGTCCAAAAGTGAACCAATTATAGACGATTTATTTCAAGCACACAAGAAACTGCATACTTTCTGAATGACAAAAAACCTGTTTGCCGAAATTTGGAAGGGGCACTGCACCGCAGACAAAATTCAAAATCCACTTTTTTTTTACTCCAAAAGTGAACCAATTGTAGACGATTTATTTCAAGCAGAAAAAATAGTTATTTTTTGCTAAACCATTCGTCTTATCCAATATCTATTTTTTTCAACTGATAGCTGGATAAATTTAATATCGCATATTTTCTATAAAAATTTAATTAAATTCCACTGCGAGCTCGCTAAATGTGTATATTTTGGCAAAATATGATAATTTTACATGTTCAGTAGGCTGGCGGGAGTATTTTCTTTAATTATGTAGCCGATATTTATATTAATACTGTTCATATATATTAATTGGAATTTATAACATTAAACCCAGTTGCCTGTTACCCTTCGAGGGATTCACATGCCGTGTGCTCTCTTGACATGTGTGAATAGAAACAGTGTCTTTTAAAACTTTAAAATCTTCAAGTTTCAGTTTTTATTTTCTAAAAAAAAAAACACTATTATTTTTGTTTCTACTAATTGCTATTCAAATAGTTATTCCATCAAAGAAGAAAATCTAAAAGTGTCCCACAGAAGGGCGGCTGCGGAAAATATGGATGTACCTACACCAAGTACATCAACCTCAAACCAACCTTCGAAAAAGATAAAGAGGTGAAAAAATTAAATGTAATATAGACGTAGCAAATAGCTATGATATTTTTTCGGATCTCGACAAAGAGATTTCCGATATATCCAATAATGTAAATATCTCTAAAAAACCTAATCAATATCCCCCCCCTATAATAGTAAATAGCTCTTATAATGATATCACAATAATAATTAAAATCCTTAGATCTAAAGTAAAAGAAATGAACATAAAATATCAGGGCAACAGAACAACATTTTACACCTATAATGATTTTACTTTAATCAAAAATGAGTTTAAAGAAAGAAACATCGGCTTCCACTCATACGCTCCGAAAAATGAGATAAAACCCAAAGCTGCATTAAAAGGGATGCCCTCACAAATATCAACAGAAGATATCTCAGCCGACTTATTTAATCAAGGTTTACAGACTTTCAAAATTTATCAAATGGAGAAAAAAACAGAAACTGGACCTATAAAACTACCTATATCAGTTGGAATACTTAAAAATAAAGAGCAATCAGCAAAATTAAATTCAATTCAATATTGCTGCAGTGTGGTGATAAAATGGGAAAAATATAAATCAAATAAAGTAGTTACACAATGTTACATCTGCCAGGAATTTAATCACGTGGCCCAAAATTGTTACAAATATCCTAAATGCTTAAAGTGCTCTGAAAATCATTTATCTAAAGATTGCCCAAATGTCCTAATTGATAGTTTCACTCCTAAATGTAGCAACTGCTCTGAAGAACACTTATCAACTCAATGTTCAGAATACCGAAGAAATATTGAAATACAACTAAGTAAGAAAAAACCTGTTCTAAAAGCTATACCAAGAAATACTTTCAAGCCTACAGACCAAGCATTTCCGACATTACCAATCCCAAAATCGCAGTGGCCTCAAAGCACCTTCTCTCAAAATGATCAACATAATCCTGAACCTTCGTTCACTGACTGTTTTAAATAAATAAAAAATATTTTAAGTTCATTTAACATAAGCAAAATAATCTTGAACTACAAAAAAATGATGTTTCAATTAAAAAATGCTGAAGACGGTATGGTCTAAAGTGTTTATTTTAGTAGAAGGTCTTCTGTCTTTTATTGATTAATGGACTTTTTAACAAACATTTTCATATTTAATATTTGCATGCTAAAATATTTTATAATCATTAATGTTGTAAAACTACTTACAAACTTTGACTTCTCTAATTCCATCACCATAATTCCACTACAAATCACTAACAACACTCATAATAATAATATTTTATTAAATGTACACTATGTACGTATTTTTCTAACACATACTTCCTTGAACTTCACTTTACAGATACTAAAGAGACATTGAACCATACCTCTAGCAAACCAAACAACTTAATATCCACGCTTACTATCAACATAAGCACTGAACTAACTAATAAACATATACTCTCATATCTGTTATTGTTACCATTTTCCATCAATTATATATACATATATTTATATTATTGTTTTCTTTTTCTCTAGCAATCTCAATTTCACGTCGAAATTAAATGTTAACTAATAACGAGAAAATTAAATTCATGATGTGGAATGCACAAACAATTCATCGTAACGATGTAGAATTTAAATTATTTCTACAGCAAAATCAACCCCACATCATTTCTGTGTGTGAAACCCGGCTTTCACAGCAAGACAAGTTCACGGTTCTGGGTTATGAAATTTATAGAAACGATCGTAACAGAGCTGGCAGCGGCGTTGTTTTGATATTAGCTCGTTCCGATGTCCAACACCATTATCAGCACGTTTCTGAATTAACATTCTCTGAAGCAGTCCCTATCAACACGCTAATTAACAATAAAAAAAACTACAATTATTTCTGTTACAATTCTGTTATAATACAAATAAAAATGAAAAATTATTATTAAACTATGTTGCAAATAATCAAATTCAACTACTCAGCCCTTTCGAACCAACCCATATACCTTCTCAAAAAACTTACAAACCAAGTACAATTGACTTAGCTCTTACAAAAAAAGTACACAATTTATCTTCACTTGTCGCCTTACCTCGTCTTAACTCAGACCACAACCCCATGATTTTCCATATAGGGTCAACACTAGACACTAATGCCAAAACTAAAAAATTTGCTTCAAAGAAGCAAACTGGCCAAAATTTCGAGAAACATTAGAATCACAAATAAGTATAAATCCAATAATTAACAACACCCAAGATATTAACCATCATATTAACAAACTAAATATGCATATTAAACACTCTATGACAGCATCTATCCCACAACACTCGCTACCTTCTCTCCGTCGTTATAATATACCCCTCACATTAATAGGACTCATTAAGATTAAAAACAGACTTAGGAAAAAATATCAACACAACAAATGCCCTACATTAAAGACAATTTTCTATAATTTCAATATATTCTATAATTCATTTATGTATGCTGGTTATTATATATAGATTATTTATATTTATTATTATTGTTTTGTATTTAATTATTAATTGTATTTAACTCTTATGCTATTAACTATGTAATTATTTTCTGTCTTCACATTTTTTTTTTTTTTTTTTTTTTTTTTTTTTTTTTTTTTTTTTTTTTTTTTTTTTTTTTTTTTTTTTTTTTTTTTTTTTTTTTTTTTTAATGTTTTTTCCCCCCCCCCCCCCCCCTATTTTTCCCACTGTTCACAGATAATCTTTAAAGTGTAAAACTATTAACTAAACTACAAAACTATGTTAATCATGTAGAGGAATTAAGACCAGCACATGTATATTAAATGATTTGTAATTGTAAATATGTCAATAAAGCATTATTATTATTATTATAACATTGGAGTTTTAAAACAAGATTATTTTATTTTGAAGTTATTAGATTGTAATGTATGTAGGAAGAACAAATTCTTTTTTTTCTGCTAACATAATTTGCTGAAATTGGTCTGGAGAAAAACTATTCGGAAATCAAATAAAAAAGTAAAACATCTTCATGAAGTATTGTTTGCACCTTTAAACAAAGGTTAGTTAGTATGAAAGAAACATAATTATCAAAATTCTTTAAAATCGGCTAAGTAGTTATTAAACTACAAATTTAGAGCCCCCCCCCCACCAAAATTGAAACATTATTGTTAGCACCTATAAAAAAAGGTTAGTTAGTATGAAAGAAACATAATTATCAAATACACAAAAATAAACATATTGTTAGTGCCTTTAAGAAAAGCATAGTTAGTATGAAAGAAACATATATATATATATATATATATATATCAACTTTCCCTGTAACATATATATATATATATTTTTTTTTTCTCTTTTCTTTATCGAGAATTTATTCATCGTATTTACATGCGCCATGCCTGTTTTTAGGCATACTACACGTATTACCAAGTTCATTGGTTTACATTTTTATTAATTCAATTTGATCTTATTGTCTCTTGTGTACAATCAGATAAACAAAATAAAACAAAAAACAAAAAAAAACCAAACAAAAAGAAACAATTAAATAATAAGAAACCTAAAGAAAGTAATGTTAATACAATTTTCTACAAAATAATAATTCCATAAATAATAAAAATAAATAAAAAATAAACTAAAGCACAATAAGATTCTGCCTACTAAAGCATCATTATACTGCCTTCCTACATTCATCAGTCAGTTTGTTAAAGTCTATTTGTTTAATAAACTGTACAAAATCAGATTTAAATTTGGTCATAAATCTCTGTTCTGTTTCTGGCCAATTTCCGTGTTTTAGTATAATGTTCCGTATCAGTCCTGCCCTAATGTTGTCAAGTCCTTTACAGTCATATATTAAATGTCGGAAATTATGAACCTGTCCATCGTGAGGACACCTGTCATTGTTTAGTATGTTGAAGCGTTTCAAGTATTGTTTGGTTTGTCCGTGTTCTGAAAGTATTTGGGTCAGCTTGTAGTCGGTGCTTAGTATACGTCTATAATTTTGTGGTGTGATATTGGAAACGAATCGATGAAGGTTAGGAGATTTTTCAGAAGCAGTCCACTTATTGTTCCATTTAATTATAGAGTCCTTTCTTATATCTCCTTTTATAAAAGAGATAGGGACCTTGTCAAATGATACTGGAAGGTCACTGTAAGCCGCTAACTTTGCCAAAGCGTCAGCTCTCTCGTTGCTTTCTACTCCTGAATGACCCTTAATCCAAACAACATTGATTATTTTCTTGTGTTGGCTATAGAGTTCAGTCAAGTTTATTCTAGTTTCCTCAGTAAGTCTGTCATGAACATTTGAGTTTTGAATTGAGTGTATTACGTTCATATTGTCCGTATAAATAGTTATGTGTTAAGTTCTCAAGTAAGTATTCGGTGGCCTTAAGTACTGCTAACTTCTCCGCTTGGTTATTAGAACACTCCTTTCCTAACCTGTATTGAGACTCTATGAGCCTATCATTTATATCTTCAAGTAACCAAGCACTTGATCTGTAAATATAACTGTCCGAGTCAGACTATCTGTTTGTTTGTTTGCCAACATTTGTGCTTGTATTGCTGGATGAATCCAATATTTACAATTGTATGGGAGGTCAATTCTTTCTGGAATAATGTTATTATTGTCAGTAAGTCGTTTTTTTATGTTAAATAGTTCTGTTACTTCATGTATTTTTAAGTCAAATAGAAGAATACCTGTTAAGACGCAGCAGCTTCATAAGATATTGTATGGAATGCTTTCGAGATTTTTATTGCTATGAGCCTTTGAATTCTACAGAGTTTTGCAAGATTCGATTTCAGTCGAACGCCCTTATGCCAAACGTGTGCCGCGTAAAGAAGTTTAGACAAAATAGCTCCCAGATATATCGTCTTGAGGACCTCTGATTTGAGACCCCAAGAGATCCTAGCTGTCAGTGTTAGTCTGTTAGTGGTTTGCAAAGCCTGGTTGTAAACATTGTCTATGTGTCGTTTCCAGTTCATTTTTCGATCGTACAGTACTCCTAAATATTTTAACGTGTCACATTGGTTTATTTGTAATGAATTTAATCTTATATTTAGTTTTGGTATTGTCCGTTTTCGAGAGAATATTATATATTCTCACTTGAGGTACGCATCTCAATAGAAGTGGCATTTAATTCATCAATCCTAATTATATATTCTGTCTTTTGTGAGTTAAAGTTCAGTTTATTAAGAGAAGCCCACTTTGTTAGTCTAGATAAAACAAGATTAGTAGAAACTTCGACTTTGTCTATGTTCCGACGTTTTACTAGTACCAGGACGTCATCGGCATAAACGATTAATTTAGTGTCGATTGGCAATTCAATTAGAAAAATTGTATTAATTAATATATTCCACAGGATTGGTGATAAACTAGATTCTTGAGGAGTCCCCATACTCAACCTTTTATCAATGGTAAATGAATTAGTTTGTATAACCAATCGCCTTTTTTCAAAATAATTTTGTACAGTCAGATAAAGATTTTTTGGACAATTGTATGTCTTAAGATTTGTTAAAATCGCTGTCCACCAAGCTTTGTCGAATGCAGCTTTAATATCCAAACTTACAACTAGCAAATGTCTTTTTTGGTCTAAAGTCGAACTGATTTGTTCTGTTAAAGCATGCAAGGCGTCATCTGTTCCTGTCTGCGGTCGAAAAGCGAACTAATTTTTACTAAGTATTTCGTTTGTCGATAAAAAGTGCATTAATCGATTTTTAACAATTCTTTCCAATATTTTTCCCAACGCAGGTAACATACTTAGTGGTCTTATGGAGCCAGGATCTTTTTTGGGAATTAATACCAATTTAGCCGTTTTCCAAATTAGTGGGAATTCTCTTCTACTGAAAAAACTTTTATATATGTCACAAATAAAACGAGGGAAAATTTCAGTTATTTTTTGGACTATAACTGGAGAAATCTTATCCAAACCTGGTGATTTATGTGGAGGTATGTTTTTGATAATTTCTAGTATTTCTCCGTCTTCAAGTGGTAAATCATCATTTGTGTCAGGAGGGGTGACTATATTATGCCTCATACATTTTTGTTCTACTGTGTCACCGTCAGTATTATCGTCTTGAATTACTTTATTGAGTATGTAAGTAAGTGTTTCTTTTGAATTGTTTGTATATTCACCATTGTCAGCTAAAATTGTTTGTAATGTTGTCCTATTTTTTAATTTTTTTGAAGCCCATTTGTAAGACCAATTCCAGGCTGATGAATTTGCAGCGAATGATTTCCACGAATCCACCTTTGATTTTTTTAGTAAGTGAAGGTAAACACGTTTTGAATCTAAATAATCAATTTTTTCTTACGTCTCTTAACTGTATATCATTAGCTGTTCGCTGACATAATCTCCGGGTTCTGTTTGTCTTTTTGCGCAATTTGGTTAATTCATCATTCCAAGTATTAAATTCGAGTTTATCAGTTGCCCATTTTTCCAAAATAATTTAATCAAGCGATTAATAATCATAATAATAATCAAGGGATTGGTGATTAATTGTAATTGGAGGAAACATTTACCAATGACAAGAAGTAAAATGTCGTCTGCGTACGTTGTTATCTCTACATTCACTAGAAGTACTAAATCGAATATGAGTTAATCAAAATATTCCAGGGCATCGGTGAGAGAGAAGAACCTTGGGGAGTGGCAATAGTTAGTTTCTTTGAAATTTTGAAGTTATTAGATCTGATTTCAACTGATCGATCCTGAAAGAAGCTTAATATCAACTGAAATAAATTTCTTGGGTATTGGTACTTCCTCAGATTAAACATTATGGCAGGTACCCAGGCATTATCAAACGCTCCCGATATATTGAGTTTCAGCATTAAACAATTTTTTTATTTTTATTTTTATTATTATTTTGTTGATGAATCTATAAATGATTTAGTATAGCCAAGCTGCCCTGGGGGCTCTGAGAAATGCTACAACCAGATCTAAACTTGTTGGGGATTGTAAATTATACCTCAACAAGCTAGCTGATAACAGCAGAATCTGGGTGGAATGGGTGAAAGGTCACTCGAATATTACAGGAAATGAGAAGGCTGATGAACTGGCCAGACAAGGGTCGGACAGCAAACCCACTGCTCCTGAACACATCTGTGGCATAGCCTGGAGACTTGCTAAAAGTGAAATTGCAAGGCTCTATATCAGCATCGCCTCTCAGAACTGGCATATGGAACAACTGAGACAGTCAAAACTGTTTCTGGGAGAGCACTGCAAGAAAAGAAGTACACAACTTCTTAATCTTGACAGAGCCAAGCTCAAATACCTGACAGAAATATATACAGGGCATTGCAGATTAAACAAACATCTCTGCATAATGAAAATCTAGACCCCACCTGCAGATTCTGCAACAGGGAGGATGAAACGCCTTACCACATTATATGCAAATGCGATATACTGGCAAGGAGGAGGTTTCTTCATTTTGGGGAAGAATTCATCCTAGATCCTAGTGTGGACATAGATCCTATTATGATAATATGCTACATGAAAACACTAGGACTGTACTAACATAGTACAGGATATACGGCACAGGCGCAATGAGCCTTAAGGCTGAGGTGCCACTAAAGTCGAATCACATGAGGGCGTCATACATTGATCAAAAGTCCCATCCTTTCCGTCCAACAGTGAACTTCCTGAAGATGCTTTACTTTTTTACTTGATTTCCAAGTAGTTTTTCTCCAGTCCAATAAAATAATCTTGTTTTAAAATTTTAATGTTAAAAATACCAATTAATATAAATTTTTACTATAAGAACTTTAACAATTATGTTTCTTTGATAATAACTAACCTTTTTTTAAAGGCGCTAACAATAATGTTCCAATTTTGATGGGGCGGGGCCTCTAAATTTGTAGTTTAAGAATTAAGCCGATTTTAAAGAAATTTCATAATTATGTTTCTTTCATATTAACTAACCTTTTTTTAAAGGTGGTAACAATAATGTTTCAATTTTGGTGGAGGGGGGGGGGCTGTAAATTTGTAGTTAAAGAACTACTCAGCCGATTTTATTTTTGTTCCAAATATCATTTATTGTCGGTTTATTGTTTTTATTTCCTTTCATATGTTTATAAATTTCATAGATATTTTTACTATGCTTTGAAATAGTTTGTTTTAGATTTTTTCTATTTATTAATTACAGGAGAACATATATTGCTATTTAGAAAAACATTTTACACACAGGTTCGTTTTTTAAATATTACCTATATTCTAAAATGCATGTCAAATTTTTTTGGCGTTTATTCTGTTGGTTTTTCCTCTATTGGGGAGATGTTAGATCGGTAGCTGAGTGGGAGTTGGGTCCTCACAGCCCTTCCCCCACTACTACAACAGCAGGTAGCTTACTAATCATCCACCTGCTATTGTTAAATCGTATTTTTAATGGCTTTTATTCATGGTTCTGCCCGACTCTGAATACTGAATAAAATTTATACCAACCATCATACCTGTCATTAATTTGGTGACGGGAGCATTTCAAACTAGTCCTATTCTTAGTTTGTTTTTTGAAGCAGAGATTGTTATTCAGAAGGAAAAAGTTGGCAATTAACTGTAAATCTAAACTTCCACCTTATTCCGAACACAACACTCCTTTTTTATCAGAAAGAGTAAATTCAGTTATTAAATTCCTCAAAGAAATACCTGGGTACAAGCAAGAAGTTCATACCCTTCCATGGACAATTGAATTGCCTAAATTAAATCACAGCTTCATTTAACCCGACTTTCCAAAAATAGTACCTCTCCTTTTGTACATAAATCTGAATTTTCCTGTCTCCTTCAAAGCATACCAGAACCTTTCATAATCTATACTGACAGATCTAAATCCGACGATTCAACTGCATCTTTATTTGTTACCCACAACTTCACACATTTTTTTGTCTAACAGTGAACTTTTAGAACATGATTTCCTTTTTTATTTAATTTCCAAGTAGTTTTTCCCCAGACCAATTTGAGCAAATTAGACTGCTTCTTTTAACTTAGAAGATGAAATTATAAATCATTCTAATTCGGAACATTATAGTAAAACTGAGCTGGAAGCTTATTCTGATAATGAGTTAAAATTTTGAAGATAAGATAAAAAAATAATTTATCTTTGGAAGGATGATGCAATGTGGTCTAGGACGGACTTCACCAAATGTTTAAATTAAAAAAATGTATATTCACCAAATGTTTAGATTCAAAAAATGTATAAACTGAGAAAACTAAATAAATAAAATGACTATGAAAAATTATAATAATAACGTAATAAAAAATTGTGTATACCATGTCTTATAAGTAAAAGTTTATTTTTCATATATATTTTTTTTAGCAAACTATTTTTCCTAATGTAAAATAAAAATTAATGATAACTTACTTTATATGATGGATCTTTTTATTTTTTCATTATGCAATCAGTTCAAAAACTTTTAAGTCGATGAACTGGTAACTAACTGTACAAGAACACATTTCCCACAGATAGAGAATAAAAATAAAGAAATAACGCAGACAATTTCACCAGCTAATATAACTCATATTTCTATTACTACCGAGCAAAGTAATCCTTGGCCTACTTTAACATCTCCTATCACTGACTCAGTCCTCCACCTACTCACCAACTACGGATCAAGCTCTTGTTCTCTAGCTTTTGTGAAGAAGGTATTCCCTTTTAATATCTTCTTCAACAGCCTGTTCTCACTCAAACGGTTATACCAGGTAGTACCATCCCATCTTAAACTATACATTTATATGACCTTAGTTAGTACAAGCCCTTCAATAAATTGTAAATAAAAATAAAGCACTATTTCCATCTCCTTCACACATGATTCCTTGCATCACTTAGGTTTAAAACCTTTTGTCTTCCAGTCATTTCTTTAGTGCCTTCGATCCACTCTCATATATTGACATTAGCCTAGTCAGAGTTTTATAAATGTGGGCCTTAATCTGTATATGAGAACAGGTTTCTGAGTTTATAATATGCCTTCTTACAAACTACTACCTTTTTTACAATCCTTGAATACTTTTTAATTATTTCGCATTTTTGTTTAAAATAATCATTTCCATTAGATAATAATTTAAACACTAGTGCTTGAAATTTATAGAAAAAATTTTACTTACCCTGAGAAAATTTAGTGGTATTAGTAAACCTGAAAGCTTCAATCTGTATGTTATCCATGCTTAATTTAACAGTAGTAATGTTGTTAGGCTCTAGATTCAACATATATGAAGGGCAAGAATATGAGGTATTTTTTCCAGTTTCATAGAGAGTAACATTTTTAGTTTCTGAAACTTAAGAATAAAAATAACATAAGTATATCATAATTAGATTATGGGAAGCTTCATAAAAAAAACAAACTTGTTTAAGCATTCTCAGGAATATAGCATTAAGATTAAATCATATTATTGGATATAAACATTGTAAAAATATATAAAAGGCCTACTTTTTAATTATGTAGATTATGTATTCAGTGTGGATCCATCGATTACATGAACTAAAAACGAGTGAGGAGATTCAAGCAAATTCTCATGTCAGCTTTCTAATTCAGTGTATATTAGTATATAATAAAGTTATTATAAGTGTATAATAAAGTTAATTAGTACTGTTTGGACATTTAGTGAAATGTATAAAACTTACTTACAAGGGGACGTTTGCAGTTGTAACTCACAGATTTGAATGCCGATTTGTGTGTGGGTAGTAGGGACCTATAATAGTGCAAAACTAGAGTTATAGCCGCCAATGGGCATTGGGAGCCGGGAAAAAAAAAAAAAAAAAAATATGAAAATCACGTTTTATTTTTTTTCTCAGCTCTCAGTCAAGATAGAGAAATGATTCTTTCACGTTTAATTGCAGTTATGTAAGGTTTATGATATAAAAATACTTTCGTTATGCTCAAGACACCACCCGGCTTTAGGGTGCTCAAAAACTCTAAAAAAATGACAAAATTCCAAGGAAATCCGCTGTAAATCAGTGGAAACTTTTTTTTTATGAAAAACTGACCTCAAATCTCGATTTAACACACTATAAAACCCTTATATGTGAAATTTTATCAAAATCAAAAAATATTGATTTTTTACCCCTTTCGAGGAGGTTAAAATTTTGAAGTTGAGATTTCATCAACATTTTCTACCGGCCATAACAACTGATGTGTTCAACCGATTACAACAGTAATAGCATCACTAGAATCAGCATACATTCTGCTTTTTACCCATGCGTATAACATTGGATTTACTCCCGATTTTAGTGGACAAAAACTGATGTGAATGAAAAAATCCAAGGTCAGCTATAACTTGAGATATTTTAATAAGGGGAAATCCTACAACCTCCGGATTTGGGCTAAACTAAGCAGTTTTACGGCTTCTAGATGACCTTAAAATTTTGTCTTAATCGGTTGCGAAAAATGTGAGATAGCGCAAATCATTTACATTTTTTCAGAAATTGACAGCCCCTTGCCTTCTAAAATCCTACAAAATTTTAAAGGTAAAAAAAAATTATTTTTGATTTCGACAAAATTAAGTTTCTACATGTTTTTTGAGATGAGGAATCTGAAAATAATATCAGTTTTTAGTTAAAAAATTTTCCTCACTTATATTATATAAAACTGCATAGTTTAGCCCAAATCCGGAGGTTGTAGGATTTCCCCTTATTAAAATATCTCAAGTTATAGCTGACCTTGGGTTTTTTTCATTCACATCAGTTTTTGTCCACTAAAATCGGGAGTAAATCCAATGTTATACGCATGGGTAAAAAGCAGAATGTATGCTGATTCTAGTGATGCTATTACTGTTGTAATCGGTTGAACACAGCAGTTGTTATGGCCGGTAGAAAATGTTGATGAAATCTCAACTTCAAAATTTTAACCTCCTCGAAAGGGGTAAAAAATCAATATTTTTTGATATTGATAAAATTTCACATATAAGGGTTTTATGGTGTGTTAAATCGAGATTTCAGGTCAGTTTTTCATAAAAAAAAGTTTCCACTGATTTACAGCGGATTTCCTTGGAATTTTGTCATTTTTTTAGTTTTTGAGCACCCTAAAGCCGGGTGATGTGTTTAGCATAACATAAATATTTTTATATCATAAACCTTACATAACTGCAATTAAACGTGAAAGAATCATTTTTCTATCTTGACTGAGAGCTGAGAAAAAAAATAAAACGTGATTTTCATATTTTATTTTTTTTCTCGGCTCCTAATGCCCATGCACTATTATAGGTCCCTACTACCCACACACAAATCGGCATTCAAATCTGTGAGTTACAACTGCAAACGTCCCCTTGTTAGTAAGCCTCACATTCATCTAAAAACTAAAATAACTTTATTTTTGTTGATTTGGGATTAACGTCCATATGTACTCCAACTAGGGCAAGGACGAACTATCCTACAGGTTATTAACCTATCCTAACCAGAGTGGGAAGATCAAGATTCATTTCGTGAGTCCGCCACGAAATAAATTTTAACCTGCCCAGGTGGGATTAGAACCCACAACCTTCAGTATCAAGCGCGCTGAGACCCACAAAAATAACTCATGGTGTCTACCAATTTCTTCTTCTTTCTCTTCCTGAAAGAGGAAGCCCTTATTACTGGCGTGGAGGGGCCTCAATCCAGGGCCGCCAATACTCTCGGTCCCTGCACAGCAACTTCATTTCGGCAAGGGTTTTGTTCCTTTTGTCCCCAATCCTCTGGATGTATTCCTGATAGGAGATCCTTGGGCGAACTATGGGTCTTTTACTTTCAGGTCTTACTTCCATAGTCTTTCTGGGTTCTCTCACTTCTTTCATCCGACAGACATGTCCAAATCATTTATATTGTCTGTTTCGATGATTTCCTTTAATGGAGGCACCTCTAACTGTTCTCTGATACTTTCGTTCCTAATACAATCTCGCTTAGTTTTTCCTGCTGCTCTGCATAAGAGAACTTCATCTCAGCAGCAGTGATATGGCTGACATGCTTATCAAGCATTACCCAGCTCTTGCCACTGTATTTTAGGATCACAAGGTATATAGTCTTGTATATAAGTATTTTGACATTTTTCCCTACTTCATGGTGACTAATAATGCTATTATTGATCTGATAGTAGACCTGGTTCGCTTTTGAAATCCTATTGGTTATTTTTTGGTCAATCCAGCCTGATCTATTTATTATGGTTCCCAAGTAGTTTACTCGTTTACTACATCTTGGATCTCCCTGTTGCAAAATATTTTAATGTGTTCTTCATCATTCCGTGAGAGAATTAGGATCTTGCTTTTTAAATTGCTGATGGAAATTCCCTTCCATAGTACCTCCTCCTCACATTCCACCACTGCCTGTTACAAATTTTTTTTCGAATCTGGAATTAGGACAATATCTTACGCATTTTCCATTTACCTATTGCAGTCCATGGTGTTCTGCGCTTGCATATCTTGTGCACCTCATCCATTAGAGTAATGAATAGAAGAGGGCTGAGGCTGTCTCTCTGTCTGACTACTCTCATTATCAAGAGAAAATGGTTTGAATTATTTGCTATTTATCCTAATGACTCCCTTTGCATTGCTGTACGTTGATTTTATTGCCTGCAGTAAATCTGCTGGTACATTCTTTGTGGCAAGAGCATTTCATATTTCATAACTAGGCACAGAATCGAATACAGCTTTTAGGTCAAGAAAAGCCATATAAATGTTTTTATCCCTGAGCCATGCTTTTTCGGCAACATCTCTACCAATTTCAGTTATCCTAATTCCTGACTTTATCAAAAATTTTTCTATAAATTCCCGACTTTTTCAAAAATAATTCTGGAGCTTCTCGCCAATCGATATTTTAATGCTGTTGCAATAATAATCCAAACAAATCAATCAATGCATACTTTTCTACTGAACATATCACAGTTAAACAATATATAAAAAAAAGTGAGGTGAAAATTATTTTCAATAACGTGTATCTCAAAAACCGTTAAAAGTAAGACAAATACATATAGAAACCATTTTGTAGGAAATTTAATTAGCTTTAGTTTTTATTCAAATTATATACAGTCCACTGTAAAGATAACGGAAAACACAAAAATGGGACTTTACCCCTCCTCCCGTATGCTCATCCTAAGTATGTTCATCATCTAACTACTCCTAACAAAGCCCTTAATAAAAAATTATCGCCTATTTCATGCACTTTACATGTTTATTGACTGGACTAAACTGTACAGGGTTCTCAGAGTGCTGGCATGGATTTTATATATATATATATATATATATATATATATATATATATATATATATATATATATATATATATATATATATATATATATATATATATATATATATACCAGGTATGCAAGTTTAAAATGTCGTTTTAATTCCAATAGAATGCGCTCTTAGCCTATTGAAGGATTTGCTTATCTCTAAACGCTATTTTGTTTGTTAGTCATTTGTTTACAAAAGTCAGTTGTTTTTAAGTCGTTTACGTGGACGTATCATACCTTTCTTTGGTGTTAAAAATGTCTAATTTTAAGCCAAATAAAGAGCATTTGCGGCATGTCATGATTTTCTTATTTAATCAAAAGAAAAAGGCATCTGAATGTCATCGAATTCTTGTTGAGACTTATGGCGATGTTGCTCCAACCGTCAGGACATGTGAACGTTGGTTTCAAAGTTTCAAACGTGGTGATTTTGATGTTACTGATCAAAAACGAGAAAATCGACCAAAAAAGTTTGAGGACTTCGAATTGCAATCTTTATTAGACGAAGACAATACCCAAACCCAACAAATGATGGCAGAACAGTTGAATGTCACTAGGCAAGCCATTTCCGATCGCCTGAGAGCTATGGGAAAGATTCAAAAGGTTGGAAAATGGGTTCCACATGAATTGGACGAACGACAGATGGAAAAACGAAAAAAACTCTGTGCGAAATGCTGCTTTTACGCCACGAAAGAAAGGGTTTTTTTGCATCGAGTTGTAACCGGCGATGAAAAATGGATTTATTTTCAGAATCCCAAACGAAAAAAAAAATCATGGGTAACGCCAGGACAACCATCCACATCGAGTGCAAGACCGGATCGTTTTGGGAAGAAGACAATGCTGTGTGTGTGGTGGGATCAGAAGGGAGTAGTCTACTACGAGCTTCTCAAACCCGGCGAAACAGTCAATACCGAGCGCTACCGACAATAAATGATCAATTTGAGTCACGCATTGATCGAAAAACCCCAGAATGGGCTCACAGGCACGCCAAAGTCATTCTTCAGCATGATAACGCTCCTGCACATTCAGCCAGATTGACTAAGGAAACGATTTCTTCGCTTGGTTGGGAACTCCTACCCCACCCGCCGTATTCACCTGACCTGGCGCCTTCTGATTATCACCTCTTCTCATCGACGGGACACTCATTGGCGGAGCAACACTTCAACAATTTCGAAAACGTACGAAAATGGCTCGATGAATGGATTTCAAATAAAGATGAAGCATTCTTTTGGAATGGTATCCATATATTGCCCGAGAGATGGACAAAATGTGTAGAAAGCGAGGGTCAGTACTTTGAATAAAATATATTATACTATTTTTTAAATTACTGTGTATATATTTTAAGAAATAAACGACATTTTAAACTTGCATACCTGGTACATGGAACTTGATCAAAATTTCATAAATGGATAGTAAATTTAACCAGTATTTGGAGGGAAAAAAAAAAAATTTTAATCGGAAAAATAGTTTTGGAGTTAGATTAAAAAAAAGTACAGAAAAACGCAAGTTAGCCAATCTTTTCAATCTTTTCCTCCCCTACAGCTTTAAAACTAGATCTGAGAAAAAAAAGGCATAGGATCAATTTTTTGGAAAATTTGATTTGTTTTTATACTATAAAGAACACAAAATGTACTAAAAGTAACGGATACCGAGTTATTTGATCAAACAGCTGTGAACTTTCGATTTTCAACCCTTTTGCCTTCTCCCTCACCCAAACCTGACGCGATAACATGAGGTACAAGACACACACACACACACACACACATATATATAAAACAATGTTCGATGATGACTTAATTCCTGATGGGTATATTATCTTTTTCATCAATCAATTTTATCGTCCGATTAGCCATAGCAGCATAAAGTGACGTTAAACGAAATGAACAATTATTTAACAATAACAAAAATAAATAAAATTGGATTGTTTGATAAATAAACCATAAAAAGACGCGAGAACAGTGTTTTCCCCCAGAACCCACTTATGACTGTTTTTATTATCTGCCGTATTTGAGAGAACTGCTGGGCCCTCAGGTACCAGTCTGGTTTCAAATGAAAGCAAATTAAATTTTCTACTTCTTCATAATATTTGACGTAGGATGCATATTTTAGGAGATATTTCACAATATAAGTGACCATATCGAAAAAACATCACTTTTCGGAAAAAAAAAATTGCCCTTTTCGAAGATAATATCCCTGTATCTTGGGAACCAATGGCTATATAGAGCTCACCCTGATCTCAAATTGTAGTAAATTTAGTTTACTTTAAAAGTATGTAGAGTGACTATACTGATCAGACGCTTCCTTAACTGACATCTTGAGGAAAAAATAAAAAAAAAATCTGAAAATTTTAGCATTAACAGCGACTTTTTCCCGACTGTCAATTACCGAATTTTTCCCGACATATTACCAAAATTCCCGACTAGTAGACACCCTGCAACTTTATTCATACATATTTTATATAATATTTTATTCAATCTGGTCACACAAATGACAACCCATTTGACCTTATCTCTATGAAAACATCATATGCAAACAGAAATCACACAACATTCTTTTGTAAATGGTACTTCAATGTTTTAAATTTTATTTTAATCAAAAATATGAAATTGTTGTTATAATATTAAATAGGCATGGTATTCTAAAAGTAGAGAAGAAATAGCCAGAAAAGATATTCTCAGGCTTTCTACTCCCATCATTTTATTATAAATTTTGGGGGTCAATCCATTTCAAATCGCCCAGGCAGTGTTGCTCAACATTTTTAATTTTCCTGATTCTTTTATCATGGGTTCCCTATGGGTAGACATTAACAAAACTTCAATTGAAAAAAAATTTGCAAGCCATAGTTTTTATTTGGCAGCCATTTTAAAATGATGATTTAGTGAATTTTATGAAAAAAATAAGTTTGCGGAAATTTTAATTGCGAAGTCATTTTTAAAGATATCAGAATAATATAAAAACTAGTGTGTTCAGCGTGGAGTAGCCTTCAAAAAGACATTAATTTAATTCCGCTATCATGCAAGAAAGTGGGTCAAACCCATTCTCTAAAAACCCTTAAAAAAAATTAAAAATCGTTACTTTTTAAGACCATAACTTTTTAGGAAGGAGAAGAGACTCACAAATAATATTTTATTTCTGTGTTAAGTACTCATGATACTACCAGCAGCATAAGTTTTAGTCTTGAGAATGAACTCCTTTTTCTTCTACGGCTATTCAAAAATGTCTAAAATCATGTTAATGCCAATTTTCGTTGGTCAATATCTGAAAAGGGACTGAATGAAAACAAGTGAAAATTTCATGAAATGTTCTTCATACTAATAAAAATACTCCACAAAAAAATTATGACTGAGACTCAACTACGTTTTGAGTTATAGATCTATGAATTTAAATAAAAGTGCTACCTTTTTAATACACTCGTGCCATGCTAAATTAGCAACTATTGGCTTAAAATTATCTTAAATTTATCAATTATTATTTAGAGTATTAAAAAAATCAACTTAGTCTGTACTAATATGTTATACTAGAGTTAAAAATGTCCATTTATTAAAAAAAAATTGTGATCTGTGATTTTGCTGAAAACTTCACATTTGCAGTGCAGGATGAAATACAAAGTTTTCATTGGACTAATGCACAAGCAACTCTGCATCCGTTTGTAATATACTACAAAAAAGAAGAAAAAGTTTGTTGCAAATCTATTCGTGTTATTAGTGACCACCTAAATCATAACACAACAACTGTGTACACATTTCAACAACACCTCATCAGGGAAATTAAGAATATTATACGAAATATTGAAATGGTTGTATACTTCAGCGATGGCGCAAGCAGCCAATACAAAAATAAGAAAATTTTTGTCAATGTCTGCGAACACAGAAACGATTATGGTGTGCAAGCAGAGTGGAATTTCTTTGCCTCATCGCATGGAAACTTTGTTGCCTGTATATACGATGAGGAGTTAAGGCTTGGAAAAGTTGAAAATAAATGTAAAGATAACAATGAAATTTGGGTGCATTTCTTTCATCCTTCTAGACCGAAAACTGCCTTTCAACTGTCAAAGAATGATACTGCGTGGGTACCTGCAAAGAATATAGTACGTAAAGTGACTCCATTGGAACTCACTACAGTGTCTGGAAGAACACACTACATAACTGATAAACTGTGCAATGAAATATCATGTTTGTTCATCTCCTTAATCAAAATTACAGCTGGCCAGTAGGTACAGAGTTTAACACAAAAATCTAGAGAAAAACATTAGTGTATGTGTATTACGCCAGTGTAGTACATGAGACATATGAGTTAGTTAAGTTCAAGTATTCTACCTGGAGTTTTATTATTACTGTCCTTTCTTATTAAAAATAAGAGATAATTAAAAGTGTATTGATAATTTAGTGATTTAAGCATCATTTAACTAGTCAGTTAAGATAATTTTAATGTTTCAAATTAAATAAAAATAATGGTAAAATAAAATGTTATGCAAAAGTATTGCATATTAATACAGACTAAGTTGATGATTTTAATACTCTAAATAATAATTGATAAATTTAAGGTAATTTTAAGCCAATAGTTGCTAATTTAGCATGGCACGAGTGTATTAAAAAGGTAGTGCTTTTATTGAAATTCATAGATCTATAACTCAAATGTAGTTGAGTCTCAGTCATAATTTTTTTGTGGAGTATTTTTATTAGTATGAAGAACATTTCATGAAATTTTCACTTGTTTTCATTCAGTCCCTTTTCAGATATTGACCAACGAAAATTGGCATTAACGTGATTTTAGCCATTTTTGAATAGCCGTAGAAGAAAAAGGAGTTCATTCTCAAGACTAAAACTTATGCTGCTGGTAGTATCATGAGTACTCAACACAGAAATAAAATATTATTTGTGAGTCTCTTCTCCTTCCTAAAAAGTTATGGTCTTAAAAAGTAACAATTTTTAATTTTTTTTAAGGGTTTTTAGAGAATGGGTTTGACCCACTTTCTTGCATGATAGCGGAATTAAATTAATGTCTTTTTGAAGGCTACTCCACGCTGAACACACTAGTTTTTAAATTATTCTGATATCTTTAAAAATGACTTCGCAATTAAATTCACTAAATTACCGCTCATTTTAAGGCATGCACCTCTCTTGCGCCTAGTTGCATGAAAAAACGCACTAGTAATTCACTAAATTACCGCTCATTTTAAGGCATGCACCTCTCTTGCGCCTAGTTGCATGAAAAAAGGCACCGTCTAAATGCATCTTTACATATGTACACATAAGAGCTACTAAGCAGACAACAGGAAGGTTCTTCTTACCTGGAGCTGAAGAATTAAAAGGGATCTTCACAGAGAGGGAACTTATGAAATAAGTTTTCTCAGTTTCATAAAACGTGAATAAAACAGTAGCAGAATTGATATCATGTTGAGGCAAGATTATCTCTAGTGTTTGTAGGTTTTCCCCACAGGTTCCATTAGCTTCCAATGTTTGTGGGTTGCCATTTAAAGTCAAATTCTGAAACACAAATAACCACTCAAAATTTGTAAGTTTGTGTTTTAAACTTTTTGTAATAAGAAAAAGTTTCTTTTTGAAACAATAAAATAATCTCATACAAATGGCATGAATGTAAGTTTGTTAGTACTAATATTTATTATCCTCATGGGCAGTTTGTAATATTTCCAAATACAAAATAAACAAAGGAAATAATCACTATTAAGAATAGAGGATTTCCTAAAAAAAATCTAATTAATAGAAAAAAAAGTATTAATTTTTTTTTTTTATTATACCATGATATATCTTACTTTAAAACCTAATTTTATCGATATAAACTTTACTAAGATACTATTGAAGTATACCAAATCATTATTATTATTATGGGAAAGATTATTAAACATGTGAAAAACGAAAATCCTTTAAAAAATATGTTGTCCAACTAAAGATGGGCTGAATCTTTGGTGAATGAAGATCCTATAAGAGAGGCAGATAAAGATGGCTAAGACAAATAGAAATAATGGAAGCTAGTAGGTTACCTAAGATGATGATGGAGGGACAAGCAGGTGGAAAAAGGAGAGGTAGGTCTTGACTTTGTTGGCTCGAAGAAGTAGAGGACGATCTTTGCACTATGGGTTTGAGTGGATGGAGAAGGGCAACTGAGGATAGGTCTGAATGGAAGTGGATTGTAGAGGAAGCCAGGGTTCTGCAAGGACCATAGCACTATAAGATGATGATGACTATTACTATGAATTATTTGCCACACCTGTTGGAATTTTATTTTTTTAGATAAATGTTTAACAACTGAAAAAACAATTCCAACAGGAGTAGCAAATAATTCATCAATTCTAACCTTATGATATTGATTGAACAAAATAGTTTTTAGAGCAAGTTTGATTAATAAGATTTAAATTTTGGATTGTGATCATATGGTGATTAAAGTGATAAAAGTTGTTAAAGGTTATATTTTCCTAAAATTACTTTTTTTACTGGTAATAACTTTGAAAATGATCTTTTATTTGTGAAAAATGAATTGTAGAAGATACTAGTGACCTTCTGAATAAGTTTTTTTTTTTTTTTTTTTTTTTTTTTCCCTTTTTTATTGTGTGATAGGACACTTAAAAAATGACCGAAGCAGCGTCATCAACAAACATTTCTAATATGGATGCTACGGATAGTATAGCGGAAAACAATTCTCAAAATGAACAAGGTGTCTGGGAAATCGTTACAGGTCGTAAACGTCTCTCAGAAATAGAAAGAGATACCAGGAAGCAAAAGAAGCCAAATAACCTCCCATCTATCACCCCTGTTCACAATAAATTCAGTATTTTAAGTGATAACTCACAAAATATATCCAACCGGTCAGAACAAACTGCTCCAATAGCTAGACCTCCACCGATTTTCGTAAAAGGAGTAGAAAACTACCCAGCGTTTGTTGGGTTTTTAGAACAGGTAAGTGGCCCATCTACATTTCAGTTAAAAACCACACCAAAAAATATTTGCATCAACCCAGAGACTCCAGAATCATATCGTGCTATAGTGAATTCACTTAGAACACAAAATGCCGAATTTCACACGTTCCAGCTACCCCAAGATAGATGTCCAAGAGTAGTAATAAAAAACCTACATCATTCAACCCCAAAATCAATTATCATTGATGCCTTAAAAAGTAAAGGTTATGAGGCAACTAATGTTACTAATGTGATATCAAGGTTAAAACTACCTTTACCAATGTTTTTCGTTGATATTACCAAAGAAACATACAATGATAATATCTACCAAATTAAAAGCATTTTCTACACTCGAGTAATAATTGAAGAGCCACGAAAGAAGAGGATGATACGGTCATACTAAGACCTACTGCAATTACACACCCAAATGTGTAAGATGCGGCCAAACACACACAAGTTCCTTATGCCAGAAAACGCGTGATACCCCAGCTACATGTGCAAATTGCCAGGGCGCACATCCTGCGAACTACAGAGGATGTCAAATCTTGAAGGAGTTAAGAAACATGAGAAATTCACGAGTTCTCCATCATCGAAGGTCTGCACCCTCTCAATCTACCTCTATCTCAATTGGGCCACAAGACTCTCCTCCATTGCAGTAGCACTCACAGCAACCTCAGCTCACTCAACTAGATCCAAGAATGCAGCAGGACCCACAGCAACCTCAGCCCACTCAACTAGTTTCAAGAATGCAGCAGCAAGGACCTCCACACACTTGTCCAGCTCCTGAAGGAAGACAGCAACAGAATGCGTTCATGTCAGGTATGAGGCAGAACATTGCTCAGCCGGTAGCCCCAGCTGATAATTATCCTCCCCAAATATTGAATTTGTTAAATGGTTTAGATAACCTCATCGAACCCCTTTTTGGTTTCCTCCAACAACTTACACAAATCAGACAAGCCTTCAACCCAGCTTATGGACCCTAATTATTTAACTGTGGGTTCCTTGTCCATCCTTCTTTGGAATACGAACGGACTTCTTCAGCATAAAACAGGACTTGACATTTACTTACACGAGAAACGTACCGACATCGCTTTTATTACAGAAACCCACCTCACTTCACGTCATAAAATAAGCATACCGGACTATACCATCTACAGGACCGATCACCCAGACAATACTTCGCACGGTGGGACTGCCATCATCATCAAAACATGTCTCAAACACCACTCTAAACATATTCCAATTACACCAGACATCCAAGCAACAGCCATAACTCTTTACACAGCACAAATAACACTAACATTAGCAGCGGTGTACTGTCCTCCTCGGTATGCGCTGACCTCTGACATGTTTTGTAGCTTTTTTAAAAAGCTTGGAAGATGTTTCATAGCAGGAGGTGACTATAATGCAAAAACTCAACTATGGGGGTCACGGTTAACTACTCCAAGAGGTAGAAACCTTCATTCTGCTCTCCATAAGCTTTCTTTAAACACTATAACTCCAAATTCTCCGACGTACTGGCCTACATCGAGACGTAAGACACCAGACTTACTAGACTTCTTTATCACTAAAAGACTACAGTCCGTACCTTACACAGTTAGAACTAGTTCTGACCTCTGTTCTGATCCTTCCCTTATTCAACTGATCTTGTTTGAAGAGCCATGTATGAAAGAAGAACGCCCCACACTCATCCAAGGAAACATTAATTGGGACTGCTACGAAACAATTTTAAATAAAAAACTCTCAGTTCCAATTTCATTGAAAACAGGAAAAGAAATAGAGGACGCTGTTGACGTTTTCACAAAAAGCATTCAGGAATCTGCGTGGTCCTCATCAGTTCCCAAAACCAAGAAAAGTTACCAGCCAAACTATCCACAGTATATAAGGGATTTGATCAGAATCAAGAGAAGAGCTCGTAAGGTATGGCAGACTTACAGACTACCATCAGACAAACATACATACAACTAAATAAATAACGAATTAAAACGACAAATCCAAAAATTCAAACAGACTAACTATGATACATTCTTAACAAATCTCAATACTGACGATGGAAGCCTATGGAGGCATACAAAAAAGCTTTTAAAGCATTGTGAGGTGTCAGCACCACTCCGAAAAGAAGATGGCACTTGGGCCGAGTCGGAAAGCGAAATGTCTGAACTCTTCGCTGATCATCTATCGACTGTTTTCATACCTCATACAGACCTCACTGACAATGAACACGAAATTAACGTACAAGATACCCTTGACAACCCCTTACTACTAACGTTGCCTCCACCAGCCTTTAAGCCATCTGAAGTAATTCTAGAAATTCAAAAATTATCAAAAAAAAAAGCCCCAGGAATGACTTGATTACTGCTGAGCTACTCCAGCATATGCCCAGAAAAGCTACAGTCTTTCTTACAACACTCTTTAATGCAATACTAAGGACAACTAAATTCCCATTGCAATGGAAATATTCACACGTATTAATGATACAAAAACCAAATAAACCCCAACTCTCCTTCTTCGTACAGACCCATCAGTTTACTTCCAATTTGCTCAAAAATTTTTGAAAAATTACTGTATAGACGAATTCTAGACATACTAACGAACAAAGACATACTACCTGAACACCAGTTTGGATTTCGTTCACAACACTCAACCATACACCAGCTTCACAGAGTCACAGACTACATTTCAGTTGCATTGGAGAAAAAATTATATGCTACTGGGGTATTCCTGGATGTAGCTCAAGCATTCGACAGAGTTTGGCACAATGGACTACTATTTAAACTTAAATCATTCCTTCCTTCCACTTACTATCTTATCCTTCTCTCTTTCCTTTCTGACAGATTTTTCTCTGTTCGACAAGGTTCGTATATCTCTTCTGTTCGACCAATTAGGGCTGGAGTACCGCAGGGATCGATTCTTGCACCTCTGCTATACATTGTTTACACACACGACATACCCACTTACCCTAACACTATAATAGCAACATACGCAGATGATACTGCAATTCTGACTAGACACTCAGACATAAATCAGGCTTCACTGACTCTCCAACACTATTTACAACAGTTACAAGACTGGTTCAACAAATGGAAAATTAAACTAAATAACGACAAATCACAGCACATAACTTTTACACTTCCACATAACACCTGCCCCAACGTTTACATCAACAATGTTCCAATTAAACAGACTGACACTGTTCAATACCTAGGACTAATGTTCGACAGAAGGATGACATGGGGCCCACATGTGAAACAGAAACGCCTAAGCCTTAACAAAAGACTGAGACTGTTATATCCAATTCTACATAAACGATCTAAATTGAAAATTACGCAAAGACTAAATACATATACTTACATATTAAAACCTCTATGGACGTACGCCTCACAAATTTACGGAACTGCTAAAAAAACACACATCCAAAAAATACAGACTTTCCAGTCCAAAACTTTAAGACTCATTACACAATCACCCTGGTATGTCAATAACAAAACTTTACACACAGACTTACACATACCCATGGTACAAGATCTCATCCAGACTTTATATAAAAGACTTCACGACAAACTTCACGGACATATCAATAATTTAATACAAAGTATGGCCTCCATAAGCTTGCCAGATAATACCCAAAGGAGACTAAAAAGGAGTTGGTTGAGGGATCTACTCCGTTAAAACGAATTAAATATCATGTTCATGTAAGGAGTAAGTACCGCTGGGTGCTGTCCTCCCTCATGCCTGACATGCCAATTATCTTTTATACAATTTATCACATCTGCTTGTTGTCACATGTTAAGTGACAGGTGTGGATTAAACAAATAAAGAGAAAAAAAAAAAAAAAAAAAAAAAAAAAAAAAAAAAAATTTTGGATTAAAACTTAATTGGGTTGAGAATGGTTAAGAAGATTTAGGATTTACAATAAATCATAACATAATGGAAAAAAAGGTTACAGTAATAAAAATGGCAGAAATGATTTTAGGATATACATACTTTTGAATATATAGTGATTTTTTAATTCTTATCAATAGTTTACAATGAAAATAAAAGCAGGGATAAAGAAATTAAATCCCTATTCTTTCCCTGATGCAGAGTAACTCAATTCTTGTCTTCTGTCCAAAATTCAAAAAGAAGGGATTGAAAAAAATTAAACTTCCTAATGTATAACTACTAATATATAAATAATAGCTATACATATAACATTGCTTTCACTTAAGAAATGCAGTTCAATAGAGCATGAACAAATACCTGGAAGGGAAATTCCTCATCTACCCGCGGGTTCCACCATTAGCAAATTACTTGTTGACATTTGCATAGTTTGGATATAACTTAAAAAAACAACTGATCATGTCTCGTAAAACTAGGGAAGGTTCAGGCAAGAGAGATAATATTCAAAATTTATCAATACTTAGCCAAGGCTAAGACTGAAAACAATTTAAATTACAATGTCCCCAAATCGACAAGCGAAGAGACTTGGGTATCAGTCCGCTTTGTGTACAACATTGAGAAGGAAAGGCAAATTGTAGATGCTGCATGCCAACTGTTTTCAACTCCATCAAATTAAAGTAAAGATAGGAAAAAGAAAATCCTTTCAGATGACTTTACAATATGTGTTATACGACGGAAAATAAATTATATGAATACAATCCAAAAAGTTGTGCTAACAATCTCGCTTCTACAAAAACAACTGTTAAATGAAAATATTTTACAACTTAGTTCAAGATATTTACATCAACTGTAGTAGTAATTGATAATGCAAAATATCATTGTGTAGAAAAAGACAAAAATGTTCAACATTCTCAACTAATAAAGAAGGTATAGGAAATAACAAGGAAATTTTGAAATTCTAGTTTAAAGGAAAAGAAAGAGCTCAGTGAAAAGATTTTTAATGAATATTCACCAGAAAAATAGATAAACTGTTGTGATCATGGAGAAAGCATATTTACATCTGCTTGCTGCTACTAACTTTACATTCCTTTTATATTTTATACCAAACAACAATACTTATGCACTTGTTTAGAAAACAAATTTAAAAACCATTTATTAATGTACATATAACATGTATATAACGTAAATAAATATAAATGACAATTCATAATGTAGATGAAAACCTCCTGGTCATAAGGTTATACACATTGGTATACAGAACCTGAAGGGAATTTCTCTAATGTGATTACTCAAAAGGAAATAGGCCCCTCTCCTTCACTGCACGATTTAACAGAATGGACTATAATATATAGTAAGCAGTAAATTGAAAAAATATGAAGCATAAATGATGAATAGTTCAAGAGGAAGCATAAATGATGAATAGTTCAAGAGGAAGCATAAATGATGAATAGTTCAAGAGGAAGCATAAATGATGAATAGTTCAAGAGGAAGCAGTTCTAACAATAATTATTTTTTCTCATTAGTAACTTGGAGTCATTGCTTATAATATTTGATTAAAAGAAACATAAAGAAAAAATTCTATTTAAGGGTCCTTCTAAAAATGCCAAATAAAGCATGAAATAATCTATGATGTTAGAATGTTGGAGGCATTAATGTCCCTGGGTATACCATACAAGCTAGTAAGACTCATTAAAATGACCCTGAATAGAACAGTGTGTAAATTCAATACACAAGCAGGGATGTCAGATAAATTTGAGGTATACAGTGGGCTTAGGCAAGGGGAACCGTTATCACCGGTCCTATTTAACTTATGCCTTGAAACTGCCATTCACGACATAAGAGCAAATCCAGGTGGAAATATTTATAGCAGACTTATGCAGTACATGGCATATGCAGATGATGTGGTGATCTCTGCAAGGTCATTTTCTGCGTTAGTCGATGTATTTAATGAATTCAGCCAAGCAGCAAAGATGATAGGGCTCGAGATCAATACATCAAAAACTAAATTTATGGAAACCTCGGGCAACCTAAATTACAGTGGAGAACATATAGCAATAGGAGAGTACATGTTTCCTACCTGTAGAGAATTTAGGTACCTGGGAGGCAGAGTAACGGAGAATAATGAACAAGGTGTTTTTATGGGATAGAGAAAGCTCTACGATTTAAAAGCCTCTCCAGACGGGCAAAACTATATACAAAACTGTAATAAGACCAATAGTGACACATGGTAGTGAAACATGGACTCTAAAAAAAGAATATCAGAAGTCTCTACTAGTATGGGAAAGAAAAGTTCTGCGAAAGATATATGGCCCAGTCAAAGATCAACAAAGGTGACGCATCAGAAGCAATGCAGAGCTCAGAGAGCTCTATGATGTGACGGATGTTCTCACTGTTGTGAAAAAAGCGAGGTTGCGATGGCTGGGTCATTTAGAGAGAATGGAACCTGAAAGGCTATCAAGAAAAATATGGATGGGAAAGCCAGGAGGAACAACGAGAAGAAGTAGGCCCAGGCAAAGATGGATGGATGATGTGGAAGGGCTAAATATACAGAATTGGAGGAACATGGCCGCTGACAAAGAGGAGTGGGGATTCAACTGTGAGCTGTGTGCAGAGGCCCATGTCCTTCACGGACTGTAGTGCCTGATATAGAATAGAATAAAATAGTTGGAATATTAAAATAATTTTAAATAAATTATATTTAAAATAATTATTTTTTAAAATAATTAAATAAATGTGATCATAGCATATTACACTGTTTAAACCCTTTAAAAACTCATCTTCTAGGGGGTTTGTATATGACCTGCCCACACTGCCCTTGGCTAGAGTGTAAATAATCGTTCCATCAGAGCTACAATAGTGGTCGGAAATAAGGTAGGACTTATAATAAACAAGGATTTGATAATTTTTCACATATGAATTTATTATATTCAATATCATTTTATCAGCAAAGAGATTGAAAGATCTAATATCTGACCATGAAATATAATTCATAAATTGGAAAAATATTTTATTTTCTAATCTCTATGCTCCTTCCTGATGAACTATTCGTTCTTCATGAAAAATGATTATATTACATTCTTTATTACATGTCACTGTTTTTTATAAAATCTGTACATTTTTGCACCATATGTCCATTTATGTCTAACTAGATAAGTTTTATGAACAAGATTAGATTAATGAGCTAACCTAGATTAGTTTAATGAACAAGGGCATTAAACATAATATAAATGAATTAAAATCCTCTGACTAATGTATGTACCAATATTAAAGGCTATTATATGATCAGTAATTGTTTTATACATGTAAGATAAAACTATACAGACAACCACTTACATTAAGGGAAAAACAGCACTAACAGGTAAATGGTAACACCTACTATATTGCATAGATCTTTAGGTCTGAGAGTGAGTCAACTGAAGAATTTAGATGGTTATACAATATGGAACTACAAGACCAGCACCCAAATATAATGGACCTATAACTAAGTAGATTGTCGATAACTGAAAGAGCATGTCAGGTTTGAATAATAAAATAATCACTAAAAAGGTAATCAGCATTGAACCAATGGGTAAACATATGAGAGATAGGGCAAGGAGTAGATAGAAGGATTGAGTAAAGTCAGATCTTGTATAATTTAATTATGATGAAGTAGGTATTTTATTATTTGCTCTAGAGGAAGTAGGTATTTTGACAACTGTTGATATTGGAATTAAATATTCAGAATCATCAGAACTTAATGTTATTATTATTTAAATGATTAGAGGTGTAAAAAAAAAGGTTTTTATTTTTATTTTTTTTAATTTTCTGAACATAGTATTTACCCTTCAAGTACTAGCTTGTCCATATTATCACACCAAATATATCCCCCCTCCCTCAAAGGGACCCTGCTCTCCCACCCTTATTTTATCCACTTTTACCGCTGCAGCCCTTCTCCAAGAGATGCCAGTATTGATTTTACTGTTGCTCAGGTAAAGAGACATAGCAGCTTTGAAAAAGATTATCAGCATCCCTCAATCAAAAGCAAAAAACAAATATAACCAATTCATGGGTAGGAAAGATAAAATGGATGAGGAGGTGAATAGTCTGATAATTTTTTCTACAGAACTAATCATCTTGGGAAAGACCTAGAGCATGATCATATGAACATGGCCAATTATGAGCTAACAGTAAGTCTGATTTTTTAAAAACAATATTCCTGAATTTCAACATGTCCATTAACAAAGAAAAGAATACTAAATCTTACTTTAAAAGAAAAAAACATTTTGCCATGGACAGTTAAACATTGGGAAAGTGGGGCAGATTTGACATCGCAGCACAATTGACAGTCCCTCTTTTGAGCTCCATATTTTTAAATCAATATGGGATTTGTGTTGAAAATTGTAAAAGCATCAAACATCTGTTGCCAATGCTTTTACAATCTTACTAATTGCATCAAAATATTAACAATATCATTTTTTAAAATTTAAGTATAGATGCATTATAAATAATGACATCAAAATAAATATTATTATTTAAACACTTATATTGTCGATACAAATACAAAGTATTGAATGTGAAAATCACCACTTTCTAACTGATCTAAAGATCATTGAAAATCACTTTGACAGGATTATTCCTCCTGTCAATGAGAGTAATAAGGTTAATTATTGAGTAGATTCAGATTTAAGTACATCAGTATTAAAGCAATTGCTAAAAATCAAAATTAAAATATGTTTTTTTCAAATTCGATACACTGCATTTGTATTAATATGACCAATAAAAGTAAATGTTTTTCATGTATTCTTAATTAAATGTTACCTGCTTTTCATGACGAATTTCCAACTTAATATTCATTCTGGCTACAATACAAGTTACGTTACCATTTGAATTAGTAACTGTCCAAAATTCGGGTTTAACAGGTGCTGGTGTAGAAGTGGGTGAAGTGGGGGAAGATGTTGGCTGTGGGCCAGGAGTAGTAGGACCAGTTGAGGAAGGTATTGTACTCGAAGGTGTAACACTTGATGAAGCATGTGAAGTAGTAGTAGGAAGAGGAGTAGTAGAAGTTTGAGATGTAGTTGAAGGAATTGAGGTAGATGTTGGTTTGGTTGTGGAATTGGGGTGTGTAGATATTATAGTTTCATTTGAACTATTTTCCTTAAAAGATTCAACTTTTTCAGCAACATTACCAGTGTTTACATGGTTAGAAGGTTGACCTGGAAAGATTAATTTTATTATTATAATGTAACAATATAATCAACAAACACACACACACACACACACTTTAGAGTTAGATAAATTTTAAATATATATATTATATATATATATATATATATATATATATATATATTGAAAATATTAGCAATGGACCGACTACTCGGCCATTTTATTCATTTATATTTCTATGCTTAAAAATAGGTAGATTAAAATGAAAACAAGGCTTTTATTAAACTCGTCTTTCTTTTTTTGTAATCAACTATTGATCAAGAAAGAAGAATGATCAAGGTAACAAAAATAAATTTGATAACTCCTACAATACTGAATAAAAAACATAAGTAACCTACTATTTTTTTTTATCAGTTTTGGTTAAGTGACAGTGACATAAATAAAAATATTAATTCTAAATGAAATGTAATACAAAGAAAATGTAAATACATTTTTACTTACAATTATATATAAGATATTTAAGTCCATAAACAAGATATCTTTTTCAGCATGATTGAATTCACAAATAACTATCTAAGCTAAGTAAAATAAATTACTGACTTTTGCTTTATTTTTCTAAAAAAACCATTCCACTTCACACTAGCCTGTTTGTAATAAACAGAAGTAAAAATAAAAGATAAACAAAAACCTGTAGCTATATGTACTGATGGCTACAAAGCTACTGTAAAGGGTCTAAAATTTTGTCTATTTTCATATGGAAATTTTAAATAATTCAAAATAAATAAATTTAAGAAAATTATTTAGTAAATTAAATTTGTATAAATAATGAAAAATGGTTACATATAACTGAGTTAACTGTTATATAATTTTTTGTTTATAATTAATTTTATTTATAATTGTGGGTAAGAATAATGTAAATTATATTGATAACATCTAAAGAAAAAGTGTAATTTGTAAAATTTGTTTAAAATTTAATTTGTACAATAAATTTAGTTGGCAATACATAGAATATGAGAGTGGGAGGGAGAGTGTTTTGGAGGGAACAGGATGTGTGGGGCCACATGTGTGCAGGCAGTTAAAGTGAAACATTTTTTATTTTGAAGAGAAAAGATTTGCCCGGTCGGGATCCCGAATCTTTTCTCTTCAAAATAAAAAATATATTAATCAACAACAATTAATTATTTCATAAAGTGAAACATGTTTGTGATAATAAGATGACTGTTTTTTTTTGTTATGTTGATTGAAATGTATTTAAATGTATTTTATGAGAAGAGTTGGTGAAGTATTTAACAAGACAATTTAATAATTATTATTTTTATTGTGATTAAGAGGTATGTTTGTACATTTTGTATTAAGATTCTTTGGACAGGGAGTTGTTTAAATTTGAATTATATAAAAAATAGCTTATTTAAATATTGAATTTTTGTGTGTAAACTTAACTTTAACTAATTTTGAATTGAAATTGTATTTTTTTATTATAACATTTTATGAAAAGCCATTTTTCATTAATTATATTACGGCGCCCGGACAAAATAAAGTAAAACCAATTACTATTACCTTCACCTTATTATTAATAATTGTAAGAATAACCTTACACTACATTGCCAATGTCACCTGAACTCCAAAGAAAGCAATGATCTGCTCGGCTGATTGGTCGACTAATTGGCCTATTTGCCAGCTGACTAGCCGGCCAATCCCTATATATATATATATATATATATATATATATATATATATATATTGCTATTGGGGTTTTATAAGATACTATATTAATATTAAATATATCCAATTTTCAATTTTAATATATGAGTTGGTAATCCAGATGGACAGAGACTATTAAGAAACTGCATTATCAGTGCTTACAACTAAAGGTTCAAAGTTCATATTTTTACACACAATATTAAACAGCTGAGGATCGGCATTTTGATTTTTAATAATTTTTATTCGACAGAAATAATTTTATTAATTTGATCTGTCCCTCTATGTGGATGTCATAGCCCCTTCCTAATAGTGTCTCACTTATTACCTTCATTCAATTCTAACTTAACATGTGTAAACCAATTCAGTATTACTTAGTGGCATTTAGGAAATAGAATAATTATGATTATTGTTAAACTTACTTTATTTAAAATTACGAATATAGATATATGAACTATAACTCAAAATAAGACCTGCACACAAATTATCATTTATCTACTTAATACAGACTATATAGCTATTACAAAATATGATTGGGTACTTATTAATATAGAGTATGGGTTTTCAGTTGGCATATTGGGTCTTCTCTGTCAGCAGCCTCTCCCGGATTCTTTCAAGATATCATCTCTTCAACACCCATCTCACCTCCAACTGTCTATCAACCCTTCAACCACTCATTCCAAAAACTGTTTCAATATGTCCTTCTTTGTTTTCTGGGTCATCCTTATAAACTGCCTGGCTCAGGCACCGCTTGAAGGATTTAGAGCTTAACTCCTCATCCTCCAGACTTCATGCAGTGCTGCCCCTTTTTCATATCGCCGTCTTATTATTAATTATTAATACAACTTTGCATTTCGTACCCATAATAATTGCATTTACCCAGGGTCTGGGGAAAGAAAAAAATTAGTAATGAGTATGGCCGTGAAATATATGCACTTGCATATTTCTCCCAACTAACTAAAACATCTAACATTATCAAAATATATATGTTTTGAGGCATTTGGAATAAATTTGAGCTGTTTTTAATTTACATATTTGTGCTTATTTTGCCATAAATGCATGTTTTTACATATTTTGAAACTAGACTTGCATATTTATCTACATATCCGGCATATCAGAATTTTACATTTGAATTTTTATATGTTTCCGAGCAAACAAAAAAATAAAATATAGATAAAAACTGAAAAATAGCTATATGAACTCCTCCCATTGTTTTTGTTTTTTCGCCTTATCAATCCGTTTGAATGTGTCAAAGTGCTGATTCTTCGGTTTCAGTGAACTTTCGATCGTATTTACTTCTCTTAGAATTGTTTAATCCGATTAATTTCTCGTTTATACTCCGCTCAAATACGTAGAATATTATGGTTTCACTTTTCATCTCACCCTTCTTCCTTCCATTATTCCATTACAATCTCACACACAGTGTTTACCAAGATATACCATTCGTAAACTGTTCCTTAGTGTTAACCTTAAATACCGAAAGTCACTCCTTCAAAGACGAAAGATCTTGTTGGAAAGTATGTAGGTGAGCTTTCATGTGAGACTTTCAAGAGTAATGAAGACGTTTTATATTTATATAGTGTAGAACGATCGTTTAGTTTAGAGCGTTTCAAATCTATTTTGTTCGAAAACCTGAAAAAGTGGTTGTCTGCAGTTCAAATCTACAACTGTGAATAAGTGGCATGAATAAGTCGGGAGAGTTTCTTTATGGTCGTTGCTTATTGTTTTTGATGTATATTGTTCTGTTTTAAAGTATAAGTATTTTGTTTGTGAGTGTTGTTTAAGTTTTCTGGAAATTAATGTCATGATTTGTTTCGTTTTTTATGTTCCCTGTTTAATGTGTTTTATTTATTTTTAATAAAGGTTTTTAACATTTGTTTTGGTTTTTTAATATTAGCTTTTTAATGTTTTTCTTCCTAATGTTCCCCTTTTTAACACAATTAGTTATTTAAACTTGAGTTAGTGCTTAAGTACAGGTATGTATTGCGATTTTTTTTATTTTTCTAATAATGCAGATAGTTGCATATTTTCGGTATTTAATTGCATATTTTACCCAATATCTCTGCATATATATGTGCATATTTTTCAGTTTTTATTGCATATAATTCACAGCCCTAGTAATGAGTTACTGATTTTTTTTCTTTAACATAGTGAATTTATTCCAATATCAACATGTGAAACCTACTTGATATTTTAAAAATCTTTGCTGACCCTATAACTTAACTAAAATAAAAAATAATTTTTACATTTTATTAGAAAATTTTATCTAATATTTTCAATTTATTAATAAATATTTCCAAATTATCTCTATTTTTTATTTACATAATTATCTTTTCAAGTATCATTCATTACTATTAACATGTCACATATTCATGTATTTCAAGGTACTCTTTCGTACCTATACTCATTAAAATTTAATATTTGTCCTTGCCCTATGATTATATGTTACAATCATACTAATTTTTATATTCATTAAGATTAACAAACATCAACTACTACATTGACTTTATATATTCCAAAAATATGGAAGTATAAAAAATAATAAAATTGTATTAATAGTCATTTTCTTGGTTTATTATATTACCTTTTAAGACCCATTTTAAAATTTCATAAATAAATTAAGGCTTAGCGAACCCGAAGGTTCAATGCCGACACCATGACCGCACACTTCCCTCCAATCCACTCCTCCAAAACCTAAATCCCCCTGCTCGCGCTGCTATTACTTGAACTATATTTACTGGATATAATTCGCGCAGTTCTGCATTGTGAAACCTTCTAAATTCTCCTGTTTCTTCATCCTTTTTTGGGCCAAATATTCTATGCAGTACTTTATTTTCGAAAACTTTAAGGCGTTGTTCCTCCCTTAACGTCAGCGGCCATGTTTCACATCCGTAGAGAACTGTAGGTAGTATAATAGTTTGTATATCATAATTTTTAAATTTTTGGAGAGTAAGCGCGAACTGAATAATTTTGCGACCAAGAAATAACAAGCATTACCGGCTTTTTAACCTAGCCTTTATTTCTTCTTGAATTTCATTTTTCCTCGATATAATAGACCCTAGATATTTGAATTGCTCAACGTGTTCAAACTTTATCCCGGGTATATCTACATTACTTAAATGTTCACCGTTTCTGCTTCTAACCATATATTTCGTTTTATCGGTATTAATATCAATACATAATCTAGTTAGGTAATAAATAGCACTTATTGTGTACTAGACTATTCAAAATTAACCCTTTAATTCTTGGAAGGCCAGCAATTTTTGAATCCATTTCTTCTTGTTTGTTTATTTTGTTTAACGCCACTTTATGCTGCAATGGCTAATCAGACAATGTTACGGTGGGAGTCCTAAATTTTGCCTATCCAGGTATAATTAGGATAGGGATCTTTAACGAGTACCTGACATTGCAAAGGCTCGGGACCCCCATTTTACGTCCCTTCCAAAGGATGGCATAGCTAAGGATTTTTTGCTTCCTTAAAAAATCCTAAGGTCATCTGGCGGGCTGCGAACCCGCGATCTTGGGTTTAGTAGGTTGCTATGCTAACCACTACACCACAGGTGACCCAATTTCTTTTTTATTTTGCCTTTGAATGGCTATAGCCACCCTAACCCCCATGCATGTATCATGAAATTCGAGGTTGAATAAAGTATATTAGATGATAATGAGTAGGATAATGCATCGGACATTACATCATTTATTGAGCAGAAGGCATTAAATATGTGTATCCTCCAGAATACATCGCCTGTTAAAGGGTTAAAACTAAATTTACTTTATAGGGTTTTTAGGGTCATTTAGCTGAAATTTTAAGAGTGTTATCTTGAGCTTCTGTGGGATATTGAACTGTATGAAATATAATGTAGGCTTATTTTTTAAAATAAAACTATAGAATAAATGATTAGAGAACATTTTTATTGATCGAAATAAACTCCCAAATCATTTCTGCCAACTTGTTGGCTCCTCTGATTAGAATCCTTGTTATTAACCATTTCCAATTTCTATTGAAATTCTCAAATTTATCTGAATCAAATTTTAACTATATCATCTTCATAAGTTCAATGAAGGTTCAGGAATAATAAAATTTACAAAGGAAAAAAATTAAATGTACATCGTAAAGTAGGAGAAACATCACACTGTCATATACTTTTATGATTAGAAATTAAAATCCAATCACATGAAGTCAATAAAATTATTTCTGCCGAATAAAAACTAAAATCACCATATCATAATGTCGATCCTCTGCTTTTTGATATTGTGTGTAAAAATATAATTATAGGGACTTAAAATTTGCAAGCACTGATTATGCAGTCCATAATCTGCATGAGTTTCTTAATAATCTCTGTCCATCTTGATTACTAATTTATACATTAAAATTAAAAATTTATGTCCAAATATCTTTATACATAATCTTCCAACACCAAATTAGTGCAATTTCAACCAGGTTAAATTATTACTTCTATGCGTGAAAAATTATTGAAAAAAATGACTAGTTAAAATTATCTAAGTACTTAATTTATGAAAGTGGATGAAGCTCTGATGGGGGCTGCTAGTATATAAATAAATACAGAATATATAAAACCCCCTCCCTCTGCCTACTTGTCCCAACATAACATAACATGGTTGTGTCACCCTATTTGGTATTTCAGAAATGTTCCATAAAACAATCACTGTTTGAGCCAACAACCAGTAATGATAAATACCAGGTATGCAAGTTTAAAATGTCGTTTATTTCTTAAAATATATACACAGTAATTTAAAAAAAAGTATAATATATTTTATTCAAAGTACTGACCCTCGCTTTCTACACATTTTGCCCATCTCTCGGGCAATATATGGATACCATTCCAAAAGAATGCTTCATCTTTATTTGAAATCCATTCATCAGTTACAACTCGATGAAAAAAAAACCCTTCTTTCGTGGCGTAAAAGCAGCATTTCGCACACAGTTTTTCGTTTTTTTTTTTCCATCTGTCGTTCGTCCAATTCATGTGGAACCCATTTTCCAACCTTTTGAATCTTTCCCATAGCTCTCAGGCGATCGGAAATGGCTTGCCTAGTGACTTCTTTTCTGTCATTTGTTGGGTTTGGGTATTGTCTTCAATAAAGATTGCAATTCGAAGGGTGGATAAGGGTTTGAAACTTTGGTTCAACCATACAAGATGCCTTTTTCTTTTGATTAAATAAGATAAATCATCATGCCGCAAATGCTCTTTATTTGGCTTAAAATTAGACATTTTTAACACCAAAGAAAGGTATGATACTCCTAAAAACAACTGACTTTTGTAAACAAATGACTATAGCGTTTAGAGATAAGCAAATCCTTCAACTAAGAGCGCATTCTAAATTAAAACGACATTTTAAACTTGCATACCTGGTACGGGATCAGGTATATCAAACCACAAACATCTTCGGGATCAGGTAAGCAGACATATCAAAATCAAAAGACAAAAACAAAATAATCCAATAAGTGAGATGAAACTAAACAAGATAAATCCTTTAATTTAAATAAAACAAAAAATTAAATGACTAATTTTTTTAAAACTTCAATTTATCGGGTTTATTCAAATGTTAGGTTTAATATTTACCAGTATTGAATGTGAAAATACAGATCTTCAGTAAGATGAGATAAAGGTACCTGAAAGACTATACTGTTTTGCACAATTGCTTAGTGCTAAAAATCTCAAATTGCACTGATATGTGTGAAATTTATATTTAACTTCTAATACCACATTAAATATCTTTAATATCTTGATATGATTCTATGCTGATGTAAGAAATGATTCTTTAAGTATAAACTTGTGATCGATATAAAATTACAGGGGACGCCGCTTATAAGACTCACTTTGGGATCAACAAAAAGTGAGTCCTATAAGCGGATGAGTCTTATAGGCGAAAAGGAAAAAAATAATATTAAAAATGTCTTTAATTCAGGAAAAAAAGTTTATTTTATCAGTTAATATACATAGCGTGTATGATCATCAGTTTCCTCCTTGTCAACTTCGTCATTGTTCGTGACATTCGATGAGCTGCTGCTCCTAGCTTCTCTCATGACTGACACACAGATCAGGTCCTCAGAGGTTTCAAGATCATAATCGATATCCATCCACTCCTCGAAGGTCTTTGCAGTTAGGTCTTCTCTAAAATGAAGCCATATTCCTCCTTCTCCTGCTCTTCTTCTGTTTTTAACAAACCTCCGTGCAGTAAGCAGTTTCGAATGGTCACATCACTGATGTGAATCCACGATTCATTGGCCAGGTGTAAAACCTCTAGAAGGTTGACTTTCTTGGCGAGGTCATTTGCTTAGAAAGTCGAATTTGAATTTGGTTGCGATTCCAAGGTTTCGTCCATAAGAGCGATAGGGTTTTTTCTCATTTTTGACCTATAATATGCTTTAAAAGTACGAATATTCCTTGTGTCTGCATCAGTAGTAGTGCGTAATAAAACGATAGATTCAAATTCAAATTTACATTGTGAGCTGTGCAGTTGTCTACCAATAGCAAAATTTTCTTGTTTAACCATCTTTTTATTTGCTGTGTAGTCAACGGGTAGCGCATTAACAACTTTGAAACAACAATGCTGCTTACTCTTTCCAATAACAACCAATTTGTTCTTCTCTCTCATCATACTGGCACAACACAGCAGTGTCACTCTTTCTTTGCAGGGCTTTGTTCCTTTGGCTCTTTCATTTTTAAGGACATAAGTGTGTTCAGGTAGTGCTCTGTAGAATAGGCCTGTTCATCTACATTGCTCGGAGGGTGAAAATCCAGCGTAAGAGAGGGCCATTCTTTTTCAAGCCATAATCTAGCACCTGTGGAATCTGCATCACCTTGCTCTCCGTGGATTTTTTGGTAGGCAATATTTTCTTTCTTTTTTCCAACAGTGAAACCATCCTACTGTCGCCTTGACATTATCTTTACCCATTTTTTCAGCTAATTCTCCAGCTTTTTGGCGAAGTAAAGCTCCTGAAACGCGAGCATCCTTATTCCTTACTTTTATAAACCATTCTTTACACATTAGCGTAAATGACACCCTTTTTCCGTTTCGACTCTGGAATTTATTTTGTAATACTTCACTTTTTCAAAATCCTGTTCAATACAGTTTGCGAAACGCTTACCAGCTGCCTCGTGTTATCCCATTTTTGGAAGGTTGTACTTCTCTAAAATTTCTAATTTGTCACTGAAACTAAAAGCGAGGCGCTTACTCATTTTAACACAATAAAAAAGATGAAAAAAAAAAAAAGACATTTGCAACTTGAGGCTCGAATAAAGAATGAACCGTGAGTTACTCATTGCTTTGATCTAGAACATTTGGACAATTCGAGGAAATGTCACGGTTGCTAAGCGACCATTTCCATGAAGACAAGGCAAGGGTATACGGGACAGTTTTTTTTTTTTATTATGGAAAAACTGAGTCTTGGTCGGAGTGGTGAATCTTATAGCCGACTTTTTTTGTGTGTATTTGGATAATTCCGGAATGTTCCAAGTCGTTTCTGAGTCTTATCGGCGGCTGAACCTTATAACTAGGGCTGTGAATTATATGCAATAAAAACTGAAAAATATGCACATATATATTCAGAGATGTTGGGTAAAATATGCAATTAAATACCGAAAATATGCAACTATCTCCATTATTAGAAAAATAAAAAAAATCGCAATACATACCTGTACTTAAGTACAAACTCAAGTTTAAATAACTAATTGTGCTAAAAAGGGGAACATTAGGAAGAAAAGCATTAAAAAGCTAATATTAAAAAAACCAAAGCAAATGTTTAAAACCTTTATTAAAAATAAATAAAACACAGAGTTCATACAGCTATTTTTCGATTCTTATCTATATTTTATTTTTTTGTCTGCTCGGAAACATATAAAAATTCAAATGTAAAATGCTGATATGCCGGATATGTAGATAAATATGCAAGTCTACTTCAAAATATGTAGAACTATGCATTTAAGGCAAAATAAGCACAAATATATAAATTAAAAATAGCTCAAATTTATTCCAAATGCCTCAAAACATATATATTTTGATAATATTAGATGTTTTAGTTAGTTGGGAGAAATATGCAAATGCATATATTTCACAGCCCTACTTCTAACCCATGAATCTTATAAGCGGCGTCCACTGTATATAGCTCTTCTTTTATTTATCGAAAATAATCTAATCAGGTAACTTGTGGGCCAGAACTATTCAATGTATCATATATTTTTTGCAATGCACATATGTAAGTATAAAAAGACATAACTTAGCAGTACTTTGCAATACAGGATTAGTTTTTATTAAAACTTGATAATAGTACCTAGTGCATAATGTAAGCTTCTTGAAGTATTAAATGGAAATCATTTTTTTTTTTTTTTATTTCATGAGGCATCTTCCAGTAATCTTCATCCAAAATAACAGTAAAAACAATTAATACTATGATGTAAAAGACTTTAATTATTACAAATGAAATCTCCTTAAAGAAAGGAAAGACTAAGAACCCACTGCTGTAACTGGTCTAGAGATAGGGTTGGCTGAAAAATTAAACTAACTCAGAACTAATTAACCTCTAGGTTGAGCAGGTACTGCCTTTACATTATTTTAAAAATATTATTATTGAAACACTGAAGTCCAGAAGAATATTAGATTAAATCCAAAGTTTAACCAACCCTTGACCCATCCCTGGCCTTAAGTTGTTAAGAATGGCTAACATGTTTAATTTTCATGGCAATCACTATCCATCAATACTTGTGATATATAATAATTACAATAATACAGGTTTCATTTGTTTTGTTTTTTAAATAAATGTATTAAAAAGATATTATGTTATACACAATGACCTGTTTTGGTTAACTAAATGATCATACCATTAACATAAGATAAAGTTTTATATCAATAACAAGTATTGATTCTACTTGAGATAACAACATACTTGACATTTGATATTGGAAGAGAATATTATAAATTAAGAAATCAAATAAAGAATTTTTGCTTGAACAAGTATAAAATTTATAATATACAAATAAATCAATAAAGTTAAATTAGATTACCATAGAATCATAGAAACCAGATCAATTAAATCAGAGATGTATGATATTTCAATAGGGAAACAAAAAATTTAAAAATAAACAGGCAATATAGAAAAATAATTTATGAATTGTTTTACTCTTTAACAGGTGGGTAAAATAAACACATTTATTAATCATTTCATCGTTACCAAGCTAATAACATAACATTTCACTCACAATAATTTGAGTTTTATTGATACAATAAAAAGTATCAATACAAGAAGTTATTCAGATCACAATAACATTAAATTATATAGAAATGAAATAAATCACTATAAAAAATGTAAAATAAAATTAGAAAGTATTATGATGGTTCTAACTTCCATGGTTGTCTACAAAAATAGTGGTCAATGCCATACACCAAACATTAGTAACATTTGGAGCACTTATCAGTATTAATAAATTAACTTAACCTGTAATTTTTAAAAAGTAAATATACTTTTAAAACACATTTACTATAAAATATTTATCCAAATATATTTATGTATTTGTTTAAGTATTGATATATTGCTTAATTGATACACAGTAGACAGTTACTACATACAATATCATGAAATTATATGTAAATTAAATAACACAATGTAAATGTCCAAAAAACTCATTTACTATTTCATTCAAAGAATGGCACCCCTGCTTGCTTTTACAGAAACCATTAATTTTATTTAATGCTCATCGCAAGTGGTTGAGGAATCCTTTCTGAAACTAGGATTGCTGCTTGGAAACTAGGATTAGCTGTAATAGCAGAAGAGAAAAAATAAATAGTAACCCATGACAAGAGGGTTCGGGTTCTGTTGTAGGTTTTGAGCCTTGACAGTTTAAACTAGTCTCGGAATTCACATATCTTGGTTCACACATTACTAGTAATGACAGAATAGATGCAGGCATAAGAAAAAGGAAATAGATGGATAACTGCTGGTATTTTGAATCAAGAAAGAACCTCAGTAGCCACTTGGTAATCAAATATAGTAAAATCATCCTACCAGTTGAGACTTAGATAACCACTAAGGTGAAGAGAGAGATCCCTTAATACTAGAACACGACATATTGAGAAGAAAATAGTCAGGGGCAAGTTTAATGAACGCGATGTAATCAACTTCTAAAAAGCAGGCTTAGTTGGGAAGGCATATTGTCAGATTGATGGACAAGTTAAGCTCCTGACAAAAATCTTGCAAGAAGAATCCAAGCTGTTGCAATAGAACTTCAAGGAAAAGGATGCTATAGAACTTGGGTATTATGCTTTATTGGGCCTAGCATATATTTCTACGATCTTAAACAAATAAGATGTGGCAACTTCAAACCCTCACAACACACTTTTCAAAATAATATTAACTTAAGTAAATTACTTAATAATTATTCAAATAAACATTGCTAAATTTGATAACAACTGTCATTTAAATAGCCCAACACTTGGAAACTACATGTGAAAATTAAAATAACAAGAATATAAAAAGTAAAAATTTATTTTTAAACCTAGTTGTTTATAAGAAAAAGTTTCTATTATAAAATTACTTAGTAACAGAATGCATAAAGCACTGTGATAAACTCCAGTATGAAACCATACCAATTCTTCGGGATGACAACACTTGGGCAAGTCAACTTATGGAATAATGTTTTTTCAAGAAAATACAGTATATATCCTTAAAATGCATTACATCTATTGTTTTAATTAGTGCATTAAAAGTTGGAACTTTTAAATAACAAAGAATATGTAGAAATTAATTCTAGGGAATTACATTAAAAAAAAAATTATAAGAAATTCAATAAGTTTAAAAAATGCGCTGTACAGACATTATGTCTACATATCAGCTGACCTTCAATACACACAACTGCAGCTATTTATAACAAACAAAATTTAATAGATTCAAAATATAATACTGTAAGGTACTACCTGCCAAGATGAACCCGATAAATAAACTAAATAAAAAAATGTATTTAATGTACATGATCAAAACTAGCAGAAACTGTATCAGGAATTCAAAGCAAAATCCAATGATAATAATCGTGAACCAGATAGCAACTCACTGTTCTGAGATAAAGAAATCCACAGCCATCAAATATCAGACACAGATTGTACTTGGGTTATGTAGAAAGACAAAAATATGTATGAAATGAGAAATATTAGTGACTATATTTTCGTTTAGCGAGTAAATATATTTAAACCACTTCTGGAAATTTACTAACTCAAATAAACCCGATATATTCATACTTTTAAATGAGTACATATACCTTTGTATTTTTAAACATACATATGTATAATTTTATTAAGAATTTAGAGAGGGTAATATTTTTATAAAATGTTTAAAAATTTACAAATGACTAGAAGCCGTGATTGAAAAATTCACTGCGAAAGAAGGTATAATATTCAAACCTTACAACCATTTAATATTTCTTGATTAAAAAAAGAAAGCAATACTTATACAAAATTATTGATTGTAAACCCAGAATGTCTTTCGGATTTTTTAATATTGTTTATTGTAATAAAAATGATATAGTTACCCAGAAAAACAAATAAAATATCGATTCATAATAAAGAATTATAGGAGAAAGCAATATTCTTCAAATAACGAATATCAGGAGAAGATAATTTGATAACTAAATCGATTCTTTATTTAATTTTATCTGACATTCTACTAATTGTTAATTTGTATTTTTGACAGGTGTAGATAAATAAATAAATAAATATATGGCAAATGTTCGGATGGCCGACACCACCAAATTGGCTTGACCCGCCTAACACCGACCAGTTCGATCCTTATGCTTCACTTCATGTTTACATTTTTCGATAGTTCATTTCTATAACCTGACATGTAAACAATCACTTCTACAGTTTCAACTTGGATTGTGTCGTTTAGTTTGTTATATTGATAATTAGACTTCTTAAATGTAAATAGATAAAATTAAATTAAATGTAAATATAAAGAAACAGAAGTTAACAACACGAGGATTAAGTGTTTATCAATTCATGTTGTAATAAACTAGTCAAACTTTAAAGAAATAGGCTTTATTTAACTAAATATAGCACTGGTTGAACATAGAACGCTCATTGTACACTATTAAATATAACCTTCCATAATTAATATCGTCAATAATAACATATAGTAATTACTAATTGAATGATATAGTCACCACATTCTTCCGCCCATAAATTTAGATATAATCCTCCAAGTATTGTGGGGGATTACGCTCACTTCTTCTAAGGTTTAGAGTTCTTGGAGCGTTTGGAAGAGATACTTCAGAAGAGGGTAAAGCTTCCATTGTTGGTTCCGCAGATACTCCGGGCTCATCTTGATCTAGTGGAAGATGAGGTTCGTCAGGGAGGAGAAATGGAGCGTTGTCTATTTCGATGGTTTCTTCAGTTTGGTTACTAGCAGGAGCCAAATGCCTCGTAGAGACTGTTGTTTCCCGAGCATCTGACAGTTTGATGTGAGCATAGTCAGGATTTGCTTCAAGGAGGTCAACTTCTTCCACCAAAGGATCAAACTTGCTTCTCCTTTGAAATCTTCGTAGAAGAACACGTCTTGGCTGCATAAGCCATGCAGGAAGGGAGGTGCCACTAGAAGATCGTCTAGGGTGTGTGAACATACGGTCATGAGGTGTGCTATTAGTGGCAGTACATAAGAGCGATCTGATGTTATATAATGCGTCATTGAGAACCAATTCCCATCGTTCATTTTCGAGGTTATTTGACCTCAACGCTAAGATAATAGTGCCCCAAATAATTTTGTTATATCTCTCACAATGACCATTACCTCGTGGGTTGTAAGGTGTGGTTGGACTAGTCGCCACTCCTCTGGAGTGCAAAAAGGTCATAATTTCTTCTGACATGAATGATGCGCCTTCATCACTGTGGATGTACGCTGGAAGTCCAAACAATGAAAATAGATTTGTCAAATGATGTTGGACCGTTGCAGTTGAAATGTCGGAACAAGGAAAGGCAAAAGGAAACCTACTGAATTCATCAATAACTGTTAGAATGTAGCGATTTCTGCTGGACGATGGAAGAGGTCCTTTGAAGTCCAGGTTTAGCCTTTCCCATGGAGCAGTTGCTTTGACCAGCTGTCCTTGTACCTTGCTATGAAAGCGTGGCTATACTTCCGCACAAACCTTACAGGAAGACGTCATTGTTCTGATTTCCTCGAGGGAGAACGGTAGATATTTTGATCTGACCCAGTGGTACATCCTTGTAATCCCGGGATGACACATTCTCTTATGCCAATCAAAGAGAGAAATTGCGTCAGTGGTAGCAAAACTTCGGGATTGAGTGTCAGCTGGAATGTTTTCTTTTCCTGGACGATAAATAATGTATTTGTAGGGAGCTAGCTCAATTCTCCATCTCATGATCTTTTCGTTTTTAATCTTAGTTGTGCGGTGATTGTCAAACATAAAAGCAACACTCTTTTGGTCTGTGATCAGTTTAAAATGTCTTGAAATGAGGAACTGTCGCCATTTTCTTAATGCCTCAACGATCGCATATGCTTCTTTCTCAATAATAGAATGTTTTTGTTCAGTTGAGGAGAGCGTGCGCGAAAAGAATACCACAGGACGTCCTTACTGGGAGAGTGTAGCCGAGCTCGCAAACTCTGAAGCATCAGTCTCTACCGTGAAAGGAGCTGATTCATCTATTGCCGAAACCACTGACTGGGCGATTATTTGTTTAAGCGACAAGTGCTTCTTGATTTAATGGAAAATAACGAGATTGAACAAGTGGTCTTCTTTTATCAGAGTATTTTTTTGCAGCTGTAAGAAAATTTTCCAAATTTTGGTCATGCTCTTCTTCGTTTTTCCCACATATTGTTACATGATCAAGGTTTGCTTAGGTTGTAAGCAAACGTTCCCGTTAGACTTTCCTTGTGAATAATTTTATCAACTACCCTTTGGAAAGCAGCAACTCCGTTCGTAACACCAAAGGGTATTCTAGTAAATTGGTACAATTGGTTATTCGCCTCGAATGCTGTGTAGGGCTTGTCTTCAGCTCTGATAGGCACTTGATGATAAGCACTATTCAAATCAATAGAGCTGAAAAGGGAGTATTGAGAAATTTTGTGAATAATGGAATCAATCCGTGGAAGTAGGTAAGCATCCAAAAGTGTAAATATCGTCTGAGAATAATCTATGACCATTCTCCTTTTATGATTATTACTTGTTACCAAAGCTTGAGCTCTCCAGGGTGAATTGCTTGGTTCAATGATTCCTTCTCGTAGCATTCTATTTGTTTCATTCTTTATGAAGTTGAGATCGTCTCGAGAGTATGAATGCTGTCTAGATTTAGTAGCAATTGGTTTTCAACCGTCTGCCAGGCACGAAAATAAGGAAACAGGGTTGAGAATGGCGACAGCTAAACTGCATAGTTTCAAAGATTCACGGGGCCCTCCGAATTCTAATTCGACAGAACGATGGTGTGTAGAAAGTTATGCCCTAATATAACGTCGGCACATAGGTCTTTCATGACTGATAATTTTATATTATTGTAACAATTTTTATCTATCTGAAGGTCTATTAAGCAGGTGCCAACAATAGGAGAAATTAGTGACATCGAGGCCATTGAAACCTGACCAGTTTGAGGTGAGATAGGAATGCTTAGATCACGAGCTTTACTCAGATTAACAAAACTGAGTGAGCTCCCTGTATCTACAAGCGCTTGGCACCAGTTACCATTCAATTTAATTGATTTCACAGCCTTCCTTACACAGGGTGGAGAAGCCGCAGATATGGTGGTAGCTATAAGATTAGTGGTAGCAGAAGTTTTTGATCGAAATTTCGACTTGCAAACCTTTTCAAAATGCCCAATTTTTCTACAACCTTACAGATAGCGTCTTTTGCAGGACACTTTGATCTTTGATGAAGCAGACCCCCACAAAAATAACATTTTTTATAGGAAGTTTTGGATAGAAATGCAGATGTCAGCTCAGGTGTAGGATCGATTGAGTTCTGAGGGTTTGATTCATAAGTAGCGGCATTCATATTGGTGGAAAGAACATCATACGTTTTCGAAAGCATTTGAACCAATTCCAGAGCAAGGGCTTGTTTATAAGCATCCTCTAGAGATAGAGGATTATTCTCTAAAAGGCGCTGACGAATGGTCGTTGAAAGCAAACCACTAATAAAAGAATCACGATCACAATCTTTACGATTTTGCTCAGCTGTAAAAGCAGTGAATTCGCAGTCTTTACTCAGCAAATTTAATGCTTGCAGATAGGTATCTATAGATTCATTTGAAAGTTGTTTGCGGGTTGCTAGGCAGTGTCTCCCATATACAATATTTTCGGTTTTATGTAAAGAATTTTTAGAATTTTTTCAGCTTCCTCAAATGTTTTACACTCATTGAAATATAGAAAAACTGGAGAAACTAAATTTGTTAATAATTGCAGTTTCTTTTTAGAGTCGAGAGTATTGTCGTAACTGATAAAAGTTAGTAAAAGTAGCATACCAGTGACTCCATTCTTGAGCAGCATTTTGTGATGACGGGTCGACATCAAGCCTCTCCGGTCTAAGAAACTTATCCATATTTAGTTGAATAAATTGTAATAAACTAGTCAACCTTTAAAGAAATAGGCTTTATTCAACTAAATATAGCACTGGTTGAACATAGAACCATGGAGTTATAGACAAGTGGAGGGGGCTTATCTCTCAGCCAGGGCAGGCAGCCATTTTGGTGTGAACCATATTATCATTATATTAACCTCTTATCAGTTCAAATTTTGGATTCCTAGGGTTTATACTGTTATTTTATTTTAGTGATTTACTTATTTTATTTATTACGAACCCTTTCAATTGCCCTAGGCTATATAGAATGCAAGTCGCCAGTTGGGATGGGAACACCTAATTTATGACATAAGGGGCAGATTGTTTTAAAAAAAATACATTGAACTTTGCATTAATAACTCATAATATTTAACATAAATACATTCTCTTAAAACACTTTGCTAAGATGTTACCAATGTGATGATAACGAAAATGATTGACATAAACAAAAGGTCAGAAACTTGTATTTTTAAAATGAAAATTATTGTATTATTGTAATAGATTTAGCTTCTTTTCATTGTTTATTAGTGTGTAAATATCTAAGTAAAATAAATCTAAAGATAAGTAAAAGTAAAATACTAAATTTACTGATTATTTACAATTAGTAATGTTTCATTATTATTAATATATTAGTCAGAGATATTACCAACATCTCTAAGATGAAAATAGGACTAAATACAAAAGGAAGGAAAACAAATCACAGACATATTTATATGTATAAAAATAAAAATGGATAATTTATTTTATTTTAATGACATATTTGGGTCTTAATGGAATCAATTTGTATGATCAATATAATTTATAGAAAATAACATCATTAATAATTAATCTTTATTAAAATAATTTGACTAAATATTCCAAGTATTTAAATATAAGAACAATCATGTATGTAAAACGTAAAAATGAAAATTTTACAATATGATTAAAATCCTTTTCATAAGAAAATTGTGCAGGTGGTGAATGATTACACTGCCCATTGACAAAGGCCTGTAGTTGGATGAGTTTCAGAAGTAATTACTGGAAGACCACATAACTGCCTCCTGAGGAAACAAAATATTGAGATAAATAATTATACTGAATTCTAATACAAGCACAAATGTCTTCTTCTTACCGTATAATTATATCAGCTCTAGCAGACAGGGCTTGTTTATTTTGTAAAATAGTTGATGAAACATTACTGCTTTCAATACTGGAACTATTTTCTTCACCTTAAAAAAGTAAGACAAATTAAAGCAAATCTTATTTGAATAAATGTAGATTTAAAGGGAATCAAAGCATAAAATACAATTGTTACTAGGAAACAATATTAATAGAACTTGTTGGATCATTAAGCTCGGATTCATCCTCAGTAAACCTGTCTACACGATTGGTAGAGGTAAATCTGTGGACAAAAGTGGATCCAAACATACTAAAGAAAAATTCAGATGAATTAGCTCATATGTAGTTTTCAGAAAAGAAACAACAACATATTTCTACGGGACACAAACAAATGATTGAAAACAAAGTAACATTTTTAATCAAGACATAAGTTCAGTTTATAAATAAAGCATGCATGCATGCACACCATATACCCATATGTTCATATACATGGTCAAGACATAAGTTCAGTTTATAAATAAAACATAAAAACACTATTTTTTTTTTAGAATACTCGTACCACTATAAAAAGATGGCAAAGACGCTGGGATGCATCATGTTTGGGAAGATAGATCCACTGTTTGATACCAGACATTTCAACATGGATAGTCCAGAAACATGGGGAGGTTGATCATTAACTCACCCAATTGCTTATTGGACATGGGAGTTTCAGTGCCTATATGGTTTGGTTCAAACTTGATAATAAATTATCTTGTCCCAATTGCACAAACCTAGTGGACAGAGTAGAACATGTATTCTTCTGTCGCCCTAAAATTTGCAAAAGAGAGAGAAGATCTAGCCATGACTCAGGGGCCATCAGCTGGTCCCAAAAAATGCAAGTTAGCCTATTTATTTCGTCTTCCACAGTTCTAATACTATTGATCTAAGCAAAAAATGAATAGAACCAAATTTGCTTAGCTTTATTAATGTATGAACACGAAATGTGATGAAAGTAACAGTTTCCGAGTTGTTGTATCATACTGCTAAAAACATACAATTTTTTAACACTATTCCCCTTCCCTGCCCAAACCCGATGCTATTTCGAAGAAACCTTCTTACCACATTTAGAGCTGAGGTTAGTGAACAATTTCCAGTAATCAGACCTTTTAATTTTTGGTTTGATTTCAAAGTTAATTACGACGTGGCAAATCGTCTGCAAATTAGCCACGGTTCTGCCTACGAAATCATTTACAGCAGACTTGGGTTTCATAAAGTTTGTGCAAGATGGGTTCCCAACTGCACAGTATAAACAAACGCGCTTTTTAGCTTTAACTGGTGACAAACATGGATCCATCATTACGAGCCGGAGAGTAAAATGGAAACATCCAAATTCGCCGTGCAAGAAAAAATTCAAAACCCAACCGTCATTTTTTTGGGACTCACAAGGTCCATTACTGGAACAAACGTTACAGTGAGATGCTTACTGCTAAAAATTCGAAGCAAACGCCGAGGACTTGTCAAAAGGGGTTGTGTTGTTGCACGACAATGCCCGTCCGCATACAGCTGCCCACACTGTGGAAACGCTTCAGAAACCCAATTTTTAAGTATTGAATTTATATGTTCTCGTTAAGGACACCTTCCTCTACAACTACAACTGTGCCAAATTGGCTTATTATTAAATTATTTCCTTGTTGCCTGGACTATAATGGCAGAGATAACAGTGGCAACCAGCGAGGAGATATACAATAGAGCAATCTCGAGTGGAGTGGGGATGGGATTCATTCCTGCTCCACTACACTACCAAAACCTCCAAAGCTTACCACATTTGTCCTGCGTGATTTGCTTGAACTTACTTACCAGTGTTTGCTTTTCATATCTGATTTTTTACGAAAACCTATTCTCACTGAGTTTTTATTTTGTTTACAAATTCATTCCACATTAAGTATGCCCTTTTGTGCTGGAATTGGATGTAAGAAGAAGACTGGGACTAAAAATGATAAGCAGCTTAACTTTCATTAGTAAGTATCTAACGCAAAATTCTTTCATTGTACCTAGTCAAATTTGGTTCACAATGGTGTTAAATGCAATTACTTTTTTATAATTAACTCCCCGTCAAAAGTATCGAAATACTTTGAAATATTTGAATTTTATAAAAATGTATTTTTTTTTCATACAAAAAAAAAAAAAAAAAAAACACTTCAGGTTCTAAAGTTTATAATAAACATTCCTAAACTAGACATAAACAAATTTTATTAAAATAAATTACAATATTTCTTCCAATAAACAAAAAAGTTAGAAAACTTGCTTTTTAAAATTTTCATTTTTTACAATTTTAACTTTTAATTTATATTTAATAAGACATATTGCCTCCTCTGACTTGAATGACTGCTTCCACTAGTCTTGGCATACTTGTAAATAACGAAATGAATGATAAAAATGGACTGAAGGAAATTTTTAAAAAAATTATATAAAATTCCGTTTGTTATTAACAGGGAAAAACATCGATCTAATCCTTAAAAGTCTCTCGTTTAATAAATAATGCTTATATGAATATAAACCAAGTATGTATTAAGGTAAAAACCATGAAAATCTCAAGAATTACGGGTGTTGCAGTGCTTTTGACGGGGAGTTTATTATAAGCATAATTATTTAAGTCCCAATTCCACATTTCCTAAAAATGAATAAATCAGACATCAATGGGTGAGATCTTTAAAGCGAGAAAAGTTTACTCCCTCAGCCCAAAGCATCCTTTGCAGTTTGCAATTTAAGGAGGATTGCTTCGACAGGTCGTCTCCTTTTAGGGTTTACTTGAAACCCAGCTCGGTTCCAAAAATTATTCCTGGATTACCTAAACATCTTCAGACTGTTCCTACGAAGGTAAGCATTGCTAATGCCCATAATCACCTTTCTTCAACAATTGTAAGGAGTAAGAATTGTTTAATATTTTGTGTAGGAGAGAAGAGTCTTAAAAAGATAGTGGACTAGTCAGAAATATTAATTCAGCCAGACCAATCATCTTCTAAAATATTGAAAAAAATTATTTTAAACAGTTTAATAAGACTGTTAAACAGTTTTGTTTAAAAGTATCTCATTTGAAATCAAGGAATATGAAGAAACACACTCCATTAACTAAGAAGGTGTTTAAATTAAATGAAGTTTTGGCCGACTTGGAAAAGAAAAGTAATTTACAATCAGAGTACTGCGAGTTCCTGTCCAACGTATCACCAACATCTTCAGCCCTAGTTAGGAGTATATATCCAATAAATGATAATAATATTAGGTACAAGTTTAATAAATTTATATTATTTAAAGGTTATTAATTTTTATAAAATATTACATTCTGCTCCTTTCTGTTTAATTCCACTCATTATTTCTTTATAATTAAATTGTTATTAGTAATTATAACTTTTATATTTAATAAAGATCCTTTATAGTAACAAAGTTTAAGTAAAAAATGATACACTGTGCTTAAAGCAATTTTCTTACCTATACCTGCATCAAAAGCAGTCTAAAATAATGTTTGTGAGTTGGGAACTGGGTTAACTCTGGGTAGCGTAGTGGTGGGGGAATACTAGTCCCACCTCCCTGTAGCTCCGCCCTATCTCAATAGCAGCTCTCTTTGTATATCCAGGCCCGGATTTAGGGTAAATAGGGCCCTGGGCTACAAACAGCTTTCGCCCCCCCCCCCCCCCCCACCTCCCTGCCGAGGGGTCTGGGGATATGGAATAGCAAAAGCAAGTTTCATTAATAAGACCACCAAAGTTGAGAGCTTTAAAGGTTTATTTAACACCAATAAAAATTGATGTTAGTACATAGTAATTACATAAGCTTTAGTAAAGAAATAAAGTTAAATAAACCTTAAAAAAACACAAATAAATAAGAGATTTTTTTCTTAATTTCGCTTGGATAAAGTTTTTAACAATCTCAGAAAAATCAGTCCTAGGAGTAACATCACGTTCAGAGCACATTAACACCAGTGCATTCAGTTATTACTCTCGAAGAGTTGATCTCTTGGCATTTTTAACTCTAGATAAAAATCAAAACCCCCTCTAAGCAGAACAGTTGGTTACTGGAATATCAAGAAAATCCTCAGCGCAACTTCGAGATTGGGGAAAGTGGTAGACAGCTCTTTACTTCTTTTGTAATTGTAAACATCAGGTGTGGTCTTCATGCCTTCCAGCTCAAGGTACATCTTGAAATGGCAACACTCGTTTACAAATTCTTCACTGATATCCTCTGAATAACGCTTTACCAACTTGTTGCAGCCTTCGCAGTAGATTCGTTTGAAGTGTCAAAACTTCAAAACGGTCCGACAACACTTCATATGCTTTTTTTCGTCTACTCAAGATTGATTTCAATGAATCAATTATTAGTTAATACGCTTTTAATCGTTAAACAATTTATGGACAGTCACGCAGCTTTTCATAAAATATAACTCAATAACAAATACTCCTATCATTATGCCGTCAGTGACTTTTTTTTTTATTGTAAAATGTTATGCACAACAAAAAAGGTTAAATAACATTTTAATGTAAAACAAATATTTTCTGTGTAGGATGTAAGAGCGCTCACTGCACTGAAACAGAATAATCTTTACAGAAGCAGAGTAGCTTTTTTTTTGTTTCCAAATTGAGATTTTCTTTAGAGTGGAACATTCCAACAAAACAATATGATAAAAAATTTTTTGGGGAAATTTGGCGCTCTGGGCCTTAGCCCAGTCAGCCCATATATAAAGTGGGGCCTGTGTATATCTCCTTGCTGGAGGTGACAGTGCCGCATCCACACATTCAAGTGAGCATCGAGGAAAGGACAGCAGTGCTGGTGGCAGTGATAAACCATCCCTACTATCATAAACCATAAATCATCGAAGTCTGAATGACCTTTTCGAGTCTTCCTTGATCAAAATATATTACAATCGCTATTGAACTTGCTGAAAATAATTGTTTTTATCAATTTAGGAAAAGATAACAATGTAATATGTCTTGACATAATCAGTTAAGGAAAGCAAATATACCCGAAAATTACCCGTTTTTCGGAAATACCCGTTCAATTCCCGCCGATGCAAAACATTTCCCGATTTCGGGAAAAAATAACCGCATTGGCAGCACTGCTGACAACTGAAGCCAACTCTCGAATCGGAAAACATCCGAACGGCTTTTCAACGTATTTTCTTATGGAATAACACACTGTTGTATATTACTGTTAGAGCACTCTGCTCTCAACTGGCTTCACCAATATTCATGAAGACGTGTAGTAATATACAGTGGATGCCACTTATAAGACTTACTTTGGGACCAACAAAAAGTGAGTCTTATAGGGGGATGAGTCTTATAAGCGAAAACGAAAAAATAATATTAAAAATATCTTTAATTTATGAAAAAAACTTACTATTTTCTAGTAATTCAAGAATGTATCGTATATAATGCTTTTCAAAATTGGTCCCTTGGTGCTGGACAGCTCTCCTCAACACCCCTAGAGCCCATAGAACCTCAGAGTGTGAAGGTGGAAGCGTGACTTCATCAGTTTCCTCCTTGTCAACTTCATCATCGTTCGTGACATGCCTCAGAGGTTTCAAGATTGTGGTCGATATCCATCCACTCCTTGAAGGTCTTTGCAGTTAGGTCTTCTGGCTTCTCTAAAATGCAACCATATTCCTCCTTCTCCTGCTTTTCTTCTGTTTTGACAAAACCTCCGTGCCGGAAGCAGTTTAAAATCGTCACATCACTGACGTGATTCCACGCTTCACTGACCAGGTGTAAAGCCTCCAGAAGGTTGATTCTCTTGGCGAGGTTGTTTGCTTTGAAAGTCGAATTTGAATTTGGTTGCAATTCCAAGGTTTCGTCCATAAGAGCGATAAGATTTTTTCTCATTTTTGACCTATAATATGCTTTAAAAGTACGAATGATTCCTTGGTCACACGGCTGCATCAGTGATGTAGTGTTAGAAAAGAAGCTTAATGTTCTTCAAATTCAAATTTACATTGTGAGCTGTGCAGTAGTCTAACAATAGCAAAATTTTTTTTGTTTAACTGTTTATCCCATTTTGTCAACCATTCACTAAATATTTCTAGCGTCATCCACGCATTTTTATTCGCTGTGTAGTCAACGGGTAGAGCAATTATACCTTTGAAACAACAAGGCTACTTACTCTTTCCAATAACCAGCAATTTTGTCTTCTCTCTCATCATACTGGCACAACACAGCAGTGTCACCCTTTCGTTCCTTTGGCTCTTTCATTTTTAAAGACATAAGTGTGTTCAGGTAGTGCTCTGTAGAATAGGCCTATTCCATCTGCATTGAACACGTCAGAGGGTGAAAATTCAGCGATAAGAGAGGGCCATTCTTTTTCAAGCCTTAATCTAGTGATGTGGAATCTGCATCACCTTGCTCTCCGTGGGTTTTTTGGTAGGCAATATTTTCTCTCTTTTTCCAATGATGAAACCATCCTTCTATCGCCTTGAATTTATCTTTACCCATTTTTTCTGTCAATTCTTCAGCTTTTTGGCGAAGCAAAGTTCCTGAAACGCGAGCATCCTTATCCCTAACTTTTAAAAACCATTCTTTTAACGCGCATTCAACATTAGTGTCCTTTCCACCCCTTTTCCGTTTCCGGCTCTGAGATTTATTTTGTAATGTTTCACTTTCAATTTCTGGTCTATTTTTCAAAATCCTGCCCAATACAGTTTGTGAAACATTAAGCTTACCAGCTGCTTCGCGTTGTCCCATTTTTGGAAGAAGGTCGTACTTAAAATTTCTAATTTATCACTCAAACTAAGAGCACGACGCGTACTCATTTAAACACTGAATAGAAAAGATGAAAAAAAAAAAAAGAAGACGTTTGTAACTTGACACTTGAATAGAGACTGACCCGTGAGTTACTGGAAAGGAAGTTACGAGGATAAGGAAATATTGTCACGATTGATAAGCGACCGTTTCCACAAAGACGAGACAAGGGTATACGGGACTGTTTTTTTTTTTAATTTCGGAGAAACTGAGTCTTATACCCGAAGTTACGAGTCTTATAACCAAATTTTTTTGTGTGTACTTGGATACATACGGAACGTTCAAGCCGATTCTGAGTCTTATAGGCGGCTGAACCTTATAACCCATGAGTCTTATAAGCGGTATCCACTGTATATTGGTAATCGATACTGCAATTACCTTCTTGTGGCTATCTATTGTGTAAAATAATAAAGTTCTGTTATGATTAGATTGTGTGTAATTCACATGTCCCCAGTTCTATTACCTATCAGAAGTATATGTTAATTGGCAACGAGGATTTAAACCTATTTTCATCAGACATTCAAGAGTCACAGAATGTTCTAAGCCCCAGTCACATAAGTCATCATATCAACTCAGGTACCTATAACCTATATCAGCAATATTCTCACTGTCTTGTCACTTAACTTTTCGCCCATTTCTCTTGCCGATTGTCACTAACAATGGATGAAAAACAGTTTAATCAATTCCTCACTACCTTCACAGCAGCTCTCTCAGCTAGTCAAACTCAGTTAGTAAAGGACATTTTAGCAAATACATCAATGGACATTTTGAGGGTTTTGAAACATTTTACAAATCAATGGACATCGCGCCTCTTGAGGGTTTTGATGCGAAAAAGGAGAATTTTACTAATTACCTAGAGCGCTTTGACAATTATTTGATGGTGAAAAACGTGAATGATACTGCAAAGAAAGCCCAGTTATTGTGTGCTTCAGTAGAGTCGGCTCATTACAACAATTTGTCCGCCTTTTTGGGTCCCCAAAAGCCACTAAAAGACCTATCTAATGACGATCTCAGGAAGGCTTTCACACAAATGCTTTCCCCATCGAAAAATGTAGTTGTCTCGCAACAATATCTTTTATCATCATATCAGGAAGACTCACTAATCACTAAATCCCAGAATAAGTTGCAACTTTACAACGTAACCTCACTTATTGTGACTTCTTTGTGAGTTGTTCATTCAAAAAGAAGGTTTCTGTCAGGGATATATTTTTAGGTGCACAATTCATCAGGGGTATAAAAAACAATTGGATTAGGGAAAAACTTCTACAATCTGATAATACGAAATTTGATGACATTGTAGCTAAGGCTGTAGCTTTAGAATCATCTCGTATTCAAAGCCATGAATTAATAAACCAATCCAGTTCTACCTTATCTTCTCAGACCGCCTTCACTAACAAAGTGTCACAATTACACAAACCTCGTCATGATCATCAACCCACTAGGCATTCGAGAAACAAAAGTCCTTCATCAAAATTGTTTCAGTACAGAAATCGTTCACAGCCCCGTTCAAAGACCAACATTGACTTTCAAGCCTTAGGCATTCATGACTTTTGCTTTAAGTGTGGATGGTTATCTCATCGCGCTCATGAATGCCGCACACCTAGGTCCTCCCTCCATTGCAAAGCTTGTGGAAAGACAGGGCACATTCAAAAAGTCTGCATTACAACACTAACTAAGAACAGCATTGACAGTAAGCAGATAGATGAATTATCTAGCTCTGACTCTGACTCTGAACATATCTATGGAGTTAGTTACCTTGAACCTGTTTATTTTCACACAAATGTGAATCTTGTTGACCTATATGAAGTAAATGCATGCTCAGGTAAATATCTTATTTCAATTTCAATCAATAGTAGACCTCAGATAATGGAGGTTGACTCGGGTGCTCGTTTTTCAATTATGCCAAAAGACAGATTTGATGCTCTAAACCGTGGAATTGACTTACTTTCTTACAACATACGTTTTCGTACTTTTTCAAACAATATTGTCACATGTGATGGCAAAGCGAAAGTAACTATCACACACAAAGACAAATCTATTCTCAGTGATTTATACATTGTTCCAGTCAGTCATGATGCCCTGATAGGCCGTGATTGGATAAGAGGCCTGGGGCTGGAACTCAAACAAATTGATATCGATATGTCTCTTCAGCTTTCAGACCAACCAGAGACAAACATCCTCTCTCTCACCACCGATGAGATTATTCAGGAATTTCCCTCAATTTTTGAAGAAAGAATTGGCTGTATACCCAACCTCAAGGTATCCTTGAATCTTCAAGACAAGGTCAAACCAATTTTTACACGAGAAAGAGTAAACCCATTTGCTCTCAGAAAACGAGTCAACAAGGAGCTGGACGCACTTGAAAAGGAGGGGATTATTACACCAGTAGCCACAAGTGATTGGGGCTCTCCCTTGGTTGTTATTCCGAAACCTGATTCAGGAGTTCGTTTATGTGTCGACTACAAGTGCGGATTAAATGAGAAACTCGTGTATGACAACTTTCCAATATGGAGAATTGACGATGTTCTCAGCAGCTTATGGAATTCTACATTTTTCTGCAAAATTGATCTGTATAAGGACTATTCACATGTCCAAGTAGATGATAACAGCAGTGCCATCCAAACTATCTCCACACATCGAGGGACATATCGTATGCATAGACTCAGTTTTGGAATTCGCACAGCTCCAGCTGCTTTCAACAGAATAATGTCTCAAATTCTTCAGGGTTTACCAAAATGCGAGCAATATTTTGATGACATCATTTGTCATGGCACAACATGGGAGGAATGTGCGCAAAATATATGTCTGCTTGCAAAGATTGTCAAAGTATGATCTTCATGTCAACAAAAAGAAGTGCGCATTTTTTCAAACTAGCATCAAATATCTTGGCCATATTGTTAAACATAATAAAATTCGGAAATCACCAGAGAAAATCCAAGGGAGATGCCATGTCCACAAAATGTGGATGACGTTCGTTGTTTTGTGGGCCTGTTGTCGTATTATTCGTGCTTCATTTCTGATTATTCGACAATGTCATATCCTCTTCGCAGGCTCCTTTGAAAGAACCAGCTTTTCCAGTGGACTTCCCACTGTGAGTCTGCTTTCCTCAAACTGAAGTCAGAAATGTATAGTGATCGTATACTGGTGCCCTATGACCCAACCCTGCCAATTGTTTTGACTTCAGATGCTAGTCCAGTTGGCATAGCAGTTGTTTTAAGCCACATCGTTGAAGGGATTGAGCGACCCATTGCTTACATCTCCAGATCTCTATCCTCATCAGAAAAAAGTTACAGCCAACTTGATCGCGAGGCCCTTGCTATTGTTTTTGCTGTAACAAAGTTTTATAACTACATTTATGGAACACATTTTATCCTAGTCACTGACAATGAACCACTGCCTAGAATCTTTGGTCACAACTGATCACTCCCTCAAATGACATCTGCACGCCTACTGAGATATGCCTCATTTCTTGCAGGATTTGATTATTCAGTCAAATTCAAGAAAGGAATTGAAAATGAAAATGTTGACTGTTTGTCTCAAGCACCCATTTCATCCAATCAACAATCTTTTGATGTTAAGATTAATGAAGAGGTCCATTTAATACAATTTAAAGCACTACTTCAGATATCCAACGTGGAAATAACAGCTGAAACACCATAGCCCAAGAAACCAGAAAAGACCCAGAACTTCAAGCTATAATTCAACATCTATTGTCTCGTTGTGAAGATTCACCCTTCACTATTTCAAATGGCTTATTGTTTCAACATAAAAAAGCCTTGTCATCCCAAAAAGCCTCAGACCCACTATACTGAGGCAGCTGCATGCCACCCACATTGGGATTATGCGAATGAAACAACTGGCAAGGCGTTACATCTATTGGGAAGGCGTAGACAGAGAAATAGAACATCTAGTCAAAGCCTGTCAGGATTGTGCACTATTGCAGAAAAAACCCTCGAAAGTCATCACTCATCCATGGAATGAACCTGCGAACAATTGGGAACGCATCCACATTGACTATGCAGGACCCTTTGAGAATCACCACTTCCTCATATGTATTGACACTAAATCAAAATGGCCGGAGATTTGAATTTCCAGAGAAGCACCAACATCCTCTTATACTATCTCACTGCTTAAAGATATATTCTCATACCATGGGTATCCATCAATCATTGTATCAGATAATGCTATGATCTTTACATCGCAAGAGTTTCAGAAATTCTGTTCCAGCCGAGGGATAAGTCAGAAGCTCATAGCACCAGGTCACCCAGCCACGAATGGCCAGGCTGAGCGTTTTGTGCAAATCTTTAAACACCGTATAAAGGCATCTGCACATGAAAAAGGAACGCTGGCAGAATGTATACGAAGAATTTTGTTCCATTACAGTGCTTCCCTCGTGGGAATGTAGTATCACCAGCGGAAGCATACTTGAGCCGCAAGATGAGACTTCAATTGGATGCTATTTTCCCCAAGCAGAAGGAAATGCCTCATCCCAGGGAAAAGCTGGTTTGATCACTTCAAAAGGGGGAGAGGATTTAAGCAAAGATGTTCCAGAACAACTCTGAAATATGGCAATTCAGCACAGTGAAACGTCAATTGGGATCATGACACTATCTTGTGAAACTGGATTCTGGACGTATCTTGAAACAACATATAAACCAGCTCAATTCCACCAGGGTGCCATCGGCTCAATCAATGACCTATACCCATGAAAGAGATCTGGGAAAACAGTCAGTGATTATTAAAGCTCCAATCCTGCCCAAGCAAAACCCAGTGTCATAACACTGCCAGCCAGAAAGAACACCTAGTAACCTGAATGAGGCCCCGTCTACTGAAACCACTATGCCTTCAACAAGTTCTTCAGTAACAGAAGACCCAAATTGTTATCCGATCCGATCCCGAAGACCACCATCATATCTTAAAGATTATGAGCATTAATATTTCAATATGTTTTCAATGTGTTTTGTATGTTCAATATGATTATGTATGTACGGATGTATGTATAGATATTATGTATGTATTGAATGTTCAATATGATTTGTATGGTAGATTTTCATGTTTCAGTTATTCAAATTCACATTTTCAAAATCCATAATTTTAGTTCCTGTCATATAAGTGGGGGAGACACTGTTGTGTATTAACGTTAGAGCACTCTGCTCTCAATTGGCTTCACCAATATTCATGAAGACTTGTAGTAATATATATTGGTAATCGATACTCCGATTACCTTCTTGTGCCTATCTATTGTGTAAAATAATAAGTTCTGTTATGATTAGATTGTGTGTAATTCACATGTTCCCAGTTCTATTACCTATCATAAGTATATGTTACACACCATCTTTGCATGCCTTTCGTATCTATAACACTTTGGTCCACCAAATTTGAATTTGAAAATTTGTAACTCAAAATATCACAACAATTATATTATTGTATAAAGCTAGTTATATGTCATTTTGTCTAGCTAATTCAATTTGAAGTTAACAAATTTATTTTTTCTTAATCTCATAATATTCCTTTAAGTTTGATAATCGGTCCCAAAAAAAGAGAACCTATTCCTGGAATAAATAACAAACTAAAGATAAGTCTAAAATAAAAATGGCTGACTAGTTTTTGTGACTAATCATCGATTATCAAAAGCAGCCCCATTAAGATTAGTCCAGGCAACGAAGACCAAAAATGGCCGAATAGGGGACATAATTCATGTAGAAGCCAATTTTGGCACAGTTGTAGGGGGAAGTGTCCTTAACAACATACTAATAGTACTGGGGGGTGGAGGTGGAGCTAAGGGTGGGGGGGCTCTAAAGGTCGTTTTTTTTCTTTCAGTTTTTCGTTAATAACTCGAAAACTCTTGCCTCTAGTGAAAATATCTTTATGTACTAAATAAATGCTTAATTTAGCACTTTAATCAATGCTTAAATATGGTGATAACCTAACTGTGTAAAGTGTAACTTTTTTGTCTCTTTAAAAAGTATTATTTTTTAGTGGAATTCATGTTTTTAGTTTGTAAACAAATAGTGTAACTGTTAGTTTAGAAACCAGACAATTATAACAGAGTGGGCTCCAGAGCCAGAAATGGCTGAGTCTCTTGAAAAACAGGCAAGTGATATGGAGGCTACAAACAGTGATACTGGGGATTGTAACACGGCTCATGGCAACTAGTGGTAAGTCGAAAAAGACCTACTGATGCAGATAGTGAGCCACGAAAACCAAAACGTATAGATAAAACAGTCCCCATCCCAACTAACCTAGAATCAGTAAATATAAGTACGCCCGCTCAAAATGACAGAATCCCACCAATTTTTATAAACGGGGTAGAAAACTTTCCTGCCCTCATCTCATTCTTAGAAAAGGTAGAATGCTTCCCAAAACATTCGACACTAAGTCAACACCTAAAGGCGTGACTGTGTATCCAACTACACCAGATACATACCGAAAAATTAACACGAGCCTTCGATCAGAAGGAGCGGATTTTCATACTTTTCAGCTTCCTCAGGAAAGATGCCCTAGAATCGTCATATAAATCCTACACCACACAACACCTTTGAACATAATCAAAGATGAATTAAAAGAATTAGGTTATGAAGCCACAAACATAGTCAATGTGATTTCAAGATTCAAAAAGCCACTACCTATGTTCTTTGTGGATATAACAAAAAATACATTCAGAGAAGAAATATTTAATACCGAATACATGTGTTACACAAGAATTAAAATAGAAGAACCACGCAAAAAGAGAAGCATTCCCCAATGCATTAGGTGTCCACAAGATGGGCACACTAAAACATACTGTAATCACCGACCAAGATGCGTGCGATGTGGTGAATTCCACGAAACCAGCTCCTGCACCAAAACCAGAGACACTCCCGCAACATGTGCAAATTGTGGTCGTCAACACCCAGCCAATTACAGAGGGTGTCAGGCGAGAGACCTCAGGGCTCAACGGAGTTTGAGAAATCACCGTTCTTCAATCAACACTACTAGGCCTACTCAAGAACCTCCGAGAACACATGAGTTCCCTCCACTAAGGCAGCGCCATCACCGCATGGAACCAGAGATGATTCCCGGACCTAATCAACCTATGCCACTACCTTAACCAGCTCCAGTCGTCATCCATCAGCACCAGCAAACCTGTACAGGTATGAGGAGGGGCATTACCCAGCCTACACCTCCAGTTGATAATAATTTATATACCATGATTCATGGAATAAATAACTTAATCCAGCCTCTTTTCAGTCTCCTTCAACAGCTATCCCAAGCTACAAAAGCCTTGTGTTCTGTTTATGGCCCACAATAGTAACTTGACAGTTGGCTCCCTATCCATAATCCTATGGAATGCTAACGGACAACACTGCACTGAACTAGACTTTTACTTACACGAAAAAAGAATTGATTTAGCACTGATAACTAAAACTCACCTTACACCACAATCAATAATTTACACTCCTGACTACACTATTTACAGAACTGACCACCCTGACAAAACTGCACACGGAGGTACAGCTATAATTATCAGGACTAATCTTAAACACAAACGCCCATTACACCACATATTCAATCCACAGGAATCACATTATATACCAAACATCATACAATCACATTCGCTGCGATTTACTGTCCCCCTAGGTACACCCTGACATCTTCTATGTTTTCGGATTTCTTCAAGCGGTTAGGAAGATGCTTCATTGCAGGCAGCGATTATAATGCTAAGCATCAAGCTTGGGGCTCGAGGTTGTGTACTCCAAGAGGCAGAAATCTTTCACATACCCTCCACGAACTTTCCTTAGACACTATAACCCCAAATTCACCGACTTATTGGCCTACTTCTAGACGGAAAACCCCTGACTGTCTAGACTTTTTCATCACTAAAGGACTAAGAACCGTACGTCATACCATCAATACTAGCCCTGATCTTTGCTCTGACCATTCTCTTGTACATATGGTTCTCTTCGAAGAGCCATCTGAAGCACAAAAAAGACCCACTCTAATAAGAGGTTATATGGACTGGGATTCGTTCAGAAATTATTTGAACACCAATCTCTCTGGTCCGGTCTCGATCAAAAACCAAGAAGAACTAGAAGAAGCATTGGAAAAATTTACTCAAAATATGCAAGATGCTGCATGGTTCTCATCTGTACCTAAGCCTTCAAAACCAGAGAACTTACGTAATTATCAAATGTACATTAGGGAGTTAATCCGAGCAAAGAGAAGGGCCCGTAAAATATGGCAGACTAACAGACTTCCATCGGACAGAAGAACGTTTAACCAACTAAACAATGAGCTCAAAAGGCAAATTAACAAATTTAAAAACACAAATTATGAAAATTACCTGAACAAACTTTCGGCTGACGATGGAAATTTGTGGAGGCATACAAGAAATCTCCTAAAACATCGTGAGGTGTCAGCTCCACTTCGAAATGAGGATGGATCTTGGGCTGTATCGGATGAGGAAAAATCTGAACTTTTCGCTATCTATCTTTCTTCTGTTTTTAAACGACATACTGACTTCACAATATTGGAACACGACACTTTAGTACAAAACACATTAGATACACCTTTACAACTCACTCCACCACCGCCTTCCTTCAAACCTTCACAAGTTGCAGAACAAATAAGACAATTACCAAGAAGAAAATCCCCTGGACATGACTTAATTAATGCTGAGGTGCTCTAGCGAATGCCTAGAAAGGCTCTAGTGTTCCTAACGACAATCTACAATTCAATACTTAGGACAACAAAATTCCCCATACAGAGGAAATATTCTCATATAACCATGATCAAAAAACCAGACAAAGACATAAGCAGCCCTTCGTCTTGCAGATAAAGTTTACTTACTACAGGTTCCAAACTATTCGAAAAATTACTGTACTAAGATTGTTAGACATACTAACTGACAACAAAATAATTCCCGACCATCAATTTGGATTTAGAAAATTACACTCAACCAGCGTAATAAAGCGTTTGACAAAGTCTGGCACCAGGGGCAAGCTTAAGGCTCTTCAAGCTTAAGACTACTCTACCACCTACCTATTATCTTATTCTTCAGTCTTTCCTCTCTGACAGATTTTTCTCAGTTCAATATGGATCAGGGATTTCATCTATTCACCCAATTCTGGCAGGTGTAACTCAGGGATCGATACTAGCACTACTATTATATATACTATACACACATGACATTCCTCAAAGTTCCGAGACTCTTACAGCCACATACGCAGACGACACAGCTATAATTACTAGATACCAAAATCCAATACAGGCATCATTGAATTTGCAACACCACCTACAAGATATACAAGACTGGTGTAAACTTTGGAAGACACGACTAAATCACCATAAGTCCCAACACATTACGTTTACTCTAAGAAACAAAACATGTCCTCTTGTTTACATTGACAATATCCCAATTCCACAAACGGACAAAATACAATATTTAGGACTTACATTCGATAGGAGAATGACATAGGGCCAACATACTAAGAAGAAACAGACATCATTAAATATGAGACTGAAACTGATGTATTCACTTTTCAGAAAAAATCAAAACTACATACAAGACAAAAATTAATGACCTACACACATCTACTAAAACCTTTATGGACCTACGCATCACAAATTTATGGATCTGCTAAACAGACACACATAAAAAGATTACAAACTTTTCAATCCAAGACATTAAGACTAATAACACAAGCACCATGGTACGTTAACAATAAAACTATACACACCGACTTACAAATACCAACAGTTATTGAATACATACGGACCCACTACCGACTGTTCCATGAAAAATTAAAGGGGCACCCAAACAAATTCATCGATAGTATGGCCACATCTCTCATGCCGGAGAATACCAGGAGGAGACTGAAAAGAAACTGGATGAGAGACTTACTTTTATAGAAGTAAACCAAAGACAAGGAAGGTGTGCCACTGGGCACTATCTCTCCTCATGCCTAACATGCCAATTATGTTATTATCATCATTTCAGCACATCCGCTGATTGTCAATTTTTTTTTTTTTTTTTTTGACAGGTGTGGATTCAAAAATAAAAGTGAAAAAAAAAAAAAAAAAATCAATGCTTAAGAAGATATAGTGGGAGGAATATGGAAAATGTAAAAATGTTTTTATTGTTAAAATTTATATATTTATTGTTAAAATTACTATGTTTATTGTAACAAATGAATAGTTTATTATTATTAATTGAATGCTTATTGCTAAAAATAAAATTATTGTCGTTAAGTCTAATATGCTTATTATAGTACAGGAAAATTAGCATTCGAACCGCGAAATCAAACCAAAAACACGTTTGTTGGTACTCTTTTGGCTATAACTCCAAAACTATTTGTCTAATCTCAAATTTCTTTTTTTCATCTTAAAGCTGGTTAAATTTATTATCAGATATCATATATTTAATTTTAATTAAGTTCCGTGAAATATCCATTCCACCTCGCTGAATACCGCGTACTGTTGTGAAATCGTTATTTTTTCAGAACACTTCTCGTTATAACTCACGTTCAAAGTCATATTTGCTCTCTTAAGGATTTCCTTAACTTATTGAAAGAAAAAGCCAAACCTGGTGTATCGGCTACCGCCTTATCAGTCATTAAAGAACGACTTAATTTGCTTGAGGCTGAAGCAAAATCCTTTTTTCAATCTGCCTTGGATAGTGCTGAGGATGAAAGTGATATTGGTGAACTCCAGTCTGAATTCATGGACTTCACTTCTCAGTGCTTAGAATTGAGCTTGATTATGTCTCATTTGACTCCTTTAAATGACAACTGTGGTAATATCAGTCACGATTCCCAGCTCAATAGTGCAGCAGGTAATTCTTTATTGAATTCTCTTCCGAAGATTCAAATTGACAATTTTAATGGTAAAGGTGATTTTGATCTATTCAATTCCAAATTTCAAACTTTAATTCATCAGAATATAAGCTTATCTGTGGTTTCTAAGTTTCATTTTTTGATATCTCTGCTTGAAGGGGAACCTCTAAGGTTGATTAGGGCATATCCTATTACTTCTGAAGGGTACGATGCTGCCTTAAATCTTTTAATCTCTAAATATCAAAATAAAAGGGCTTCAATTAATGAGTGCTTGGACAGGATATTGGATATTTCTTCCATTGCTGCCAATGTAGCTTCCCTCCAGGGTTTTCTTGATACTTATCTTACTAGTGTTCAAACTTTAAAGTGCTATCAAGTGGATATAGAGTCGGCGAATGCTGAGTTGCTAGTTAGATTACTTCTTCGGAAATTAGATAAAACTCTTCGCTTGAGATTTGTGCAAAATTTGGGTGGAACCTTTCCTAAACTGGATAAATTAATTAGTTTCATAAAAGATCAATTAAATGTTTATAAAAATTCAGAGCTCTCTAAACCTGCTACTGTTAGCTTAGTCCCAAAAAGGAATATGTCTTCCTTTCATACTGCTTTGGCGGACACTAAGCTTGTGTGTATATTTTGCAAAGGTGATCACAAAAAAATATGCTTGTCCTCTTTTCTTAAGCTTAAATGTTAAGCAGCGCCATGAGAAGGTAAAATCACTTAAGCTTTGTTTTAATTGCTTGTCTAAACATTTTAATCATAAGTGTAATTCTGTAAACACTTGTGCCAAGTGCCATAACCGTCACCATTCTTTTTTACTCTTTTTTGTAAAATAGTAGTGAAGTTTAGTCGAAGATACAGTTGTAACAGAGTAATTAAATAATTTAAATTGAATAATATAAATTTAAAATTTTGTAAACTAATACAACAATACAAACTAATGTAACAATTTTATTAACAGATGTTTTTTATTAGGAATTAAAAAAGGTATGAGGGATCTATATGAAAAGGAAAATGGTAAGATAGAAAGGTAAGGAAAATAATAAAGTTGGCATAACAATAAACAAAGGAAGAGGTTGAGAAAATATGAGAAATTAAAATAAATGGACTTACTGAAGTAGTCTAGATGAAGGCTTGACTAACAATGACTGTTAAAAAATAAAATCAGGGAAAAGGGGGGTGGGGGATAATGACTTGCAAAAAGTAATTTAACTAACTTCATCTCCAAAATTTCTTTATCTGTTAAAACACAGAAAAAGTTTATATTGATAAAAAAATTCGACCAACTATACCAAAATTCAGTACGCCATAAAATTTATCCTAAAGGAGACCAAACATGGATTCATAACATCTCCTCAACTGAAATCCCCCCTCCTATCTCGAATATTCCCTTTAGTTTAGGTCCCAATTTTGTTACTCCCCAGTCAAAAATTCACCCTATTCTTCCACAATTACTCACAGATTTAGAATACATCTACAGAGATGACCTACTTAAATGTACCGATGAAGATAGAGAATTGTCGTGCATCACCGTCAGCAATATTATTTCTAATCACCTGCAACACCCGCCCTCTCAACCTTCCACCCTTTCTCCTCAGTTCTTTGAAGATCTATCTTTTACCCGATCTTTTTTAAAATCTAACGATCAGATTATTGTCACAAGAGCAGATAAAGGTAACAAAACTGTGATCATGAACCGAACTGATTACAACAAAAAAATGTTAGAACTCCTCTCTGACCCCACTACCTATCTCCCCACTAAACGTGATCCTACTCCTTCCCTAATCACTAAATTCAACCAACACATTAAATCCCTTTTAGAATCTAAACAGATAAACTATCCTACTTACAGAAACCTTATCTCCTATAATTCCGTAGCTCCTCGTTTTTATGGTCTTCCAAAAATCCACAAAACCAATACCCCTCTTCGTCCTATTACTTCCAATTCACCCTCCCTTAAGCTTAGCAAATTCCTCCTTCCATCTCTTCAAATCCTTAGCCATGATAACCCATACGATATCCACAGTTCCTTCCACCTACGAGAACTACTACTATCCTTTAACATTCCCGACGATTTCATTCTAGTATCCTTTGACATTGAAAGTTTATTTACCAATATTCCCATTGACAATGCTCTCCTTATTATAAACAATAATTGGACATCCATACAACCTCACACCCCACTTAACTGTTCCTCATACCTAAAATCCCTAGAACTCTGTTGCAAATCAGGTTACCTTTCCTTTCATAATAAGTTTTATCACCAAATCTCCGGGCTTGCCATGGGCAATCCACTTGCACCCGACCTATCCAACATCGTCCTTAATGATCTACTGAACTCCATTCTACCATCATTTCCTAAAGACATTCTTTTTATTAAAAAGTATGTCGATGACCTTTTTCTTGTCCTTAATCCCGAAAATATTCCTTCTATCCTTTCAGCCTTTAACTCTTACCACCCTCGACTCCGTTTTACTGTCGAACGTGAAGTTAATAATTCCCTCCCTTTCCTTGATCTCCTAATCACTAGAAATCCTGACCACACTGTATCCACTGATTGGTACACAAAACCTACCTACTCTGGCAGACTGTTAAATCTTCATTCTCAACACCCATATCATCAAAAAATCAATGTCGCCAAGAACCTCATCCATCGCTGCCTCTCCCTATCTGATCCCCAATACCACACGACTAACATATTACGTATTAAACGAATTCTCCAATCTAACAGTTTCCCACTTAACACCATCGATAAACTACTTTCAAATTACCTCAATCATCATACCCCCCAACCTTCCTTCTTCTAATTCCCCCGCACCTCCACCCTCTGTATTCTTATACAGATCCCTACCTTATATCCCCTTCCTCTCTGATAACATTCAAAAGTCTCTTCGCTCAACCTTCCCTAACCTATGTCTAGGCCTTAAATCACAGAATAAACTTCGAAACATCTACACCAACCTAAAAGATCCTATTCCTCTCCAACTTTGATCAAATGTTGTTTACCGTATCCCATGTTCCTCCCCTAATTGCCATTCATCATATATTGGTGAAACCAAAAATCACCTTAAAGCCCGCATCTCCCAACACAAACTTTCCATCTCTTCCAAAAATCCCTCTGCCTCCAAACTTTCAGAACATTCCTTATCATTAAATCATACCTTTGATTTCGAAAAAGCATCTATCCTTGCCACTGTCCCCAACCATAGTAAACGTTTATTATCAGAATCCATTTACATCCATTTAGAACCTAATCCTGTAAACCATAAAATTGATAAACAATACATTTCCCTCACTTATTCCCTTCTTCTTCTTCTCTCACTATCTCCTGAGTGCTGTTAAGTGTGGAAAACTTATTCCCAAGTATTAAATCTTATTAAAAAACTATAACCTTTCCATCACTATTTATTATTTTTTATTTAATTTATTTTTTTTTTATTTATTTTTTTTAATTTTATTTTTTAATTTTTTTTTTTTATTTTTTATTTATTTTATTTTTTTATTTTTATTTTTTTTTTTATTTTTTTTTTTTTTTTTTTTTTTATTTATTTATTTTATTTATCTTTTTTTTATTTTTTTTTATTTATTTTTTTTTTTTTTTTGCTGACGGTGATAGCGAAATGTTTAAATTCATATTTAACATCTTCCACACCTTTTAAATAAAATTTAAAAAAATTTAGTTCGGTTTTTATCCACCATGCGCCCCTTTCATATGTTATATTAGCCACTGCCACCCTTAATTACTTTCTGCAAGTCATTATCCCCCACCCCCCTTTTCCCTACTTCAGTAAGTCCATTTATTTTAATTTCTCATATTTTCTCAACCTCTTCCTTCGTTTATTGTTATGCCAACTTTATTATTTTCCTTACCTTTCTATCTTACCATTTTCCTTTTCATATAGATCCCTTATACCTTTTTTAATTCCTAATAAAAAAACATCTGTTAATAAAATTGTTACATTAGTTTGTATTGTTGTATTAGTTTACAAAATTTTAAATTTATATTATTCAATTTAAATTATTTAATTACTCTATTACAACTGTATCTTCGACTAAACTTCACTACTATTTTGTATTCAATTATCTCGTTAACTGCAAAAAAAAATTTTCTTGTTTCTTTTTCATTTTTAAATTGTTTATTATTTATTTTTTTATTTATTTATTTTTTATTTATTTATTTTTTTAATGTTAGTATCATCTTGGTCACATCCAATTTTTGTTATTTTAGCCCTGATGAAGACCTGCAAGGCAGGTCGAAACGTTGGCACGCCAAAATATAAGTTTTTCATTTAAAAACTGGCTGTGTTTATTCAACCTTGACTGCACCCCTGACAAATTCATCTCCTTAGCAAACTTTAATTATTTTCGTCCCATCACGGCTCTCCCTCATGAACCAGTCCCCAATTTCAAAATACAGTCCACTATTCTCAACCCAATACAAATACTATTAAATGATAAGTGAGCTGTATCATTTTGACTGTGAGATGAAATTCTTGTTCATATTTCGTTTTTTATTTTTTTTAAATAATCAAAGTTGAATATTTTAATTTTTTTTTTGCACTAATTAAAAATTGAAATAAAGGAATGTGTTGGTGAATTTCCGTATTTGTTTCCTGCAGCTGTTTAAGTTTTTCTTTATTTTTAATTTATCTCTACAGGGTGTATCAATTTCACTGTGAGCCACTGTATATACACAGGGTGAGTACCTCTTAGTGTAAGAAAAAAAAAATTGGGTGAAACTAGATCAAAAATGTAGAAAAATGCCGCAGATCTCACCTTTCTATTCCAACCCTTGCAGATATACGATAATTCAGAGAATTTTTTTAGGAAACCACGTTTTTTACCATAAAAACTGTAATATCTCCACTTTGTTTAAATATTTTTCAAATTTTTACCACATTTTCGGATTAAGCATTAAATTTCCTATAAGAGCAGAGTACATGTAACCTTGAATTTCACAAACTTATGGCCTAAAGAACAGCTCGATCTTCACCTTATTTAGCGAAGCTACAATGTCTTATTTCTTATATTAATATTAATTCAACGCTCACAAATCTCACAAAACCTGGCAAATTTAATCAGCTTTAGAATGATTCTGTTTTGATTTCATTGAGAAATTTACTTTTAAAACCGAAAAAAAAAAATGGTGTTTTCATTTGGCATACAAATCGGTTACTTGTGTAAAAATATTTTTTAATGGAAAATAAAGTAAAACTGTCAATAAAGCAACAACAGATCAAAGGATCTTATGTTATTACATTTATTTATTTATTTATTATTATTATTTAGGATTTATTTTATTAGATTTTCAATGTAAGGTTTAAAACCCAATGATAATGAATATAGACCTCAATTTTGCTAATAGCTTCTGAATGCAGATTTTGTTGAAGAATACCACTTTATGAGGTGAATTTTATGGGCAGATGAGGCCGTTTTTGCAGGGGAAGGCATTTCTACCGATCCATGTATATCGTTGGTTTTTATTTTTATTGCTTTCGAATAATGTGGAGAAGCACCATGGTGTTGGAAAATCATCATTTTGCCGAACTTCAGGTTCATATTTCCTCATTATGAAATCGTAGGATATTTTGTAACAAATCTTAGTAATTCTCATCATTCAATCTGTTGGGCAAACTATGATTTCTACAGCAATGCAAAGATGAATAAACGAACGATACCTCACATGGAAAGGTAGAAATGCCTTCCTCATTAAAAACAGACTCATCTATCCATAAAATCCACCTCAAAAAGTGGTATTTATCAATATCATCTGCATTCAGAAGCTTTTAAACCTTACCTTGAAAATTTAATAAAATAAATCCTAAATGATAATGATAAATAAATAAATTAAATAACATTTAGATCCTCTGATCTGAAATCGCTTTATTGACAGTTTTCCTTTATTATCTATTAAACAATACTTTTTTTGTTTGCTTTTTATCCCAATGAAGAGTTTATCATAATGTTTTATTTACACAAGTAACTGATTTGTATGCAAAATGAGAACACCATGTTTTTTTTCGGTTTTAAAAGTAAATTTCTCCATGAAATGACAACAGGATCATTACTTTTAATATATCATTCGAAAGCTGATTAAATTTGCAAGTTTTTGTAAGATTTGCAGTTTTGTGGATAGTTTTTTCGAAAAACAGTGAGCGTTGAAATAATATGACATTCTAACTTCGCTAAATAAGATGAAGAACAAGCTGTTCTTCAGGTCACAAGTTTGGAAATTCAAGATTACATGTACTCAGCTAATATAGGAAATTTAATGCTAAATCTGAAAATGTGGTTAAACTTTAAAAAGTACTTAAACAAAATTGAGATAATACAGCTTTTATGGTAAAAAATGTGGTCTCCTCAAAAAAGTCTTTGATTTATCATATATCTGCAACAGATTGGAGTAGAAAGGTGAGGTCTGCGACATTTTTCTAAATTTTTGATGTAGTTTCACCTAATTTTTTATTTATTTTTTTTTTTTATTTACACTAAGAGGTACTAACCCTGTATATGCGTGTGTGTGTGTGTATATATACGCACATAAAAAATTATTAAATTAAAAAAATTATACCTGAAGAATGTTTCTTTGATAAACGTGCAACAAGTTTATCTCCAGCGAAATTACTAGAAACTCTAATTCGTTTAAAAATTGCTGATGAACTCCAATTTTTCCTTGCAGATCCTTTTTTGGAAATTTCTCGTGATGGTCTCCATTCAGCAACCAAACTCGCCCAATCCACTCCAAGAGCATCAACAACACTAATACCTATATGACAATATGTTTAGATTATTGTATTATACATTTTATAGAATATTTCAAAATTCAATGGGCACTATCGCCTGCATAGTTGTTTAAAAAAAATTTAATATATATTTTTGTATAATTGGTTTAATAATTTAATACACATTTTTTTATACTGAAAAGATTTTTTTTAAAAGCACAAGCTTTTCAAGGAGACAAATTTAAAACTCGGTTTCAGCATTCCAAAATATATAAAACTCAATTGAAAAAATAACTTCTATATTTTTACCCTGGATTTTCCCTGCATTCCACAAACTAGTTACTGCTCTATAACTTTAACAAATAAGCTGTAGGAAACTTAATGTAACTAGTTATTGTGTAGTTCTTTATTTTGTTTTTTAATAAAAATAAAAATTTTACACATGGAAGAAAAATATACTGCATTTTATTTGAAATGCTCAAGTTTTTCAAGGGTGCAACATAAAAATTCAAATTGAGGACCACAAAAAAAACCATCATTTGATTTACTCACTTCTTTACCCTTGTGACTAGACTAAAAAAAAAAAAAATGAAAAGAAAAAAAATAGAGAACATAAAGAAGCAAAAACTATCATTAAAAAAATAGTGAACATAAAAAAGCAAAAACTAAAATTAAAAAAAATTAAATTAAATTAAATTAAAAAATAAAATTTAAAAAAAAAAAAATAGGGCCCACACTAGACAAGCTGCTGTAGTACATAGGATAGGGTTTTGTTGAAGAAGGAGCAATCAAGTAAATCTTATTCTAATATCTGGGAAGAAAAGAAGGGCATTAATTGAGCTTCAGCAGCTGGAGTGGAACTAGTAGTGAATGAAAAAGAAAAACCAGTACATGATTACAGAACCCCACGAATTTGCACATGACCACCCTCCAAATTGAGGAAAACTTAGAGAACATTGAAAAGTTTTATTACCTGGGATCTCTGGTCAACTCTAATAATGATAAAAAGGCTGAGATCCAAAGAAGATTCTTGGCAGTCAATGAATGTTACTTCGGTCTCCAGAAACATTAAAAAAGTAGAGCGATTTTCTAATCAATGAAGCTAAGTATCAATGAGATATGGATTAGAATTGTGTTAACCTATGGTTCAGAATATTGTACAATAATGAGAGCAGAGGAAGGCCAGCTCCTGGGACTTGAAGGAAATATCTTAAAGAGAATATTAGATCTTTTACATAGTAATGGTGTATCGAGGATCCGGACCAACATATAGCTGGGAAAATGTACAGAAGTCCTGATATGTAAGAGTAATCAAGGTGGGTTGCCTCCTGATGGGCAGTCAATATAGTAAGGATGGCATCAAACCAAACACCTTGGAAAATCATTGATGAAAAATAAATGCAACCAGAAGAGTAAGAAGACCCCGGTTGCGATGGATAGATGCTATGTACATTTGATATGATATTTATCCTAGGTATCTTTTTATTTTTTAAAATTTATTTATTAATATTTTTAATTTTTGTAATACTGTAAACTGGAGAAAATCAGCAATCAAGAGAGATGACTGGTGATCCAATTTGCAGGAGACCTTGACTTTTCAAGAGTTGTAGTGTCACAAAAGAAAAGAAGGGTTCCTTAACAAATGTAATAGAGGTTAAAAAAATATGATAAAATTTACCATGCTTACATCAAATAGTTCTTCCAATTGATCAGGATTAATAGAAAATAAAAAGCTCTTTAAATCTAAGAAATAGCCAATTTAAAGCATTTAAAAATAAAGTATAATCATGGTGTCTACCAATTTCAGCTATCAAAATTCCCGGCATATTCCCGTCTTTTTCAAGAATTTTTTTAGAAATTCCCGACTTTTTAAAATTTTTTTTTAGAAATTCTAGCCAATCGATATTTTAATGGTGTTTCAATAATAATCTTAACAAATCAATCTAGGCATACTTTGCTACTTAACATATCCATAAAAATAAATTTTTAATCGGACAAATAGTTTCGGAGTTAGATTTAAAAAAGTACAGAAAAACGTGTTTTCGCGGATTAGTGTGTTGTCCCCTACAGCTTTGAAACTATTGATTTAGGAAAAAAAAAATTCATAGGAGCAATTTTTTTCCAAATGTACTAATAACGGATTCTGAGTTATTTGATCAAACAGCCTGTGAACTTACGATTTTCAACCCTTTCCTCCTCTCCCCCTTGCGATGATAACCTGAGGTATACGATATATATTGTAGTGATATTTCGGAGTCGAGATAAATTGTAATTTAAAAGAATTCAAGTTTGAATTTGGCGCCAGCGAGAGTTCGCCGCCGATCTAATTGTTACGTAGTTTTTGCTTATCAATTTAAATTAAGGTATGCTAAAAATGATTAGGATTTTTTAAATGTTTTTTTTTATTGTATAATTTGAATTTTATATAGTTATTGTAAGTTAAGACGTAATAAATATGAAGGCCATGATGGGGCAGATTTGGCCGTTAACGGTTTTTTGAAAGGACGCTTGGGGCTGGCGTCTTTTCACTCTCTCTGCTTATGGATCCCGAGACGTTAACACCGTGCCCTCTCTGATTTGGAACTTTGAGGCAACAACACCTCTCGCTCCCATCTCTCGGATTTTGAAACATCACATCTCTGAGATTTAACAAGTCACATGTGTGAAGAAATAATAAATTATACTAGCAGTCTGGATGAGAGGAGTTTTGAATAAACTGGCGAAGGAAGAAAAAGAAGGAAGTTTCATGCAAGAAGGACAAATTGGGGAACATTTGGGTTGTGAGAACCTACAGTCATTGAGAAGATAGAAGGTATCTTAATTATAACTACGTTAATTAAAAAATATAATATAATTGTAAAATGTTTTTATTTCTTTTATTTGAAAATATATATTCTTGAGTCAAAATCATTATCTTTGAAAAGCTGAACCCTTGATATTCCCTCAAAATTTTATTTAAAATTAAATTAACTTTATATAAATGAAAATAATTTTACATTAACTAATAAAAAGCTGAAACATAACAAACTGCAGCCCAAATGGGGACAAATAATTAAAATTTTATTATAAAGAAAATTAATTTCAAAATAGTCGAAATTTTAGTAAACTAACCTATAACAAAGAAATAAACATAACAATATATATATATATATATATATATATATATATATATATATATATATGTTTGTTTAAGCATTTTAGTATGTAGGTATATAAAAGAATGTTCGATGATGACGTAATTTCCGATTATACTATATTTTTCTTTTTCATCAATCAATTATTAAACAATAACAAAAATAAAAAAATTTTGATTGATAAATAAACCATAAAAAGACAGAACAGTATTTTCCCCCCAGAACCCACTTTTGACTGTTTTATAATCTGCCGTATTTGAGAGAACCCACAGATATTTCACAAAATAAGTGACCATATCGAAAAATCATCAGTTTTTAGGGAAAAATTGACCTCTTTTCGAAGATAATATCCCTGTATCTTAGGAACCAATTGCTATATAGAGCTCACCCTCATCTCAAATTGTAGTAAATTAAGTTTACTTTAAAAGTATGAGGAGTAACTATACCAATCAGACGCTTCCTTAACTGACATATAGAGCAAAAACTGAAAAAAATTCTGAAAATTTTAGCATTAACGACGACTTTTTTCCGACTTTCGCAAATTTTCTGTAAATTCCCGACTTATTCCCGAATTTTTCCCGACCACACAAAATTCCCGACATATTCCCGAAATTCCCGCCTAGTAGACACCCTGTATAATGCAGAAGGGCTTAAGCTTATGTTACTAGGAAACTATCAAGTATATCTCTAAAAGGAAACTGAGTTTGATTGACCATATTAACCCAGTATTGCCTGGTGTGTCCCTCAGGACACATAATGTTTTTGTTTGACTATAGTCAATTCCGAGATAAATGTGTTTACAGATTCAACAAAACTTTAACCTATTATTCTAGAAACATGCCTCGACCCGCTCCTATAACTCCCTCCCTCCCTCTTATTTTAGTATGACATTCGCCTTCAAAGTGAAGATCACAAATTTTTCACCATGGATGTTGATACAGAGTAAGTAAATTTTCCAGTACCTACAGTTATTATCTTCTTTCATTTTTCTCATCTTTTATAGTTTTCTATATTATTTAAAGAAACTCTGTTTATACAGTTGTAATAATTGGAATTAAGATATTTAATTGCCCCTTTCAAATATTATCATGATAAGTCAGTGTGTTCGTGAGGACACGCTAAGCACTATAGACATTGAATGAAATCAGTAGTTTTATTGTATACCTTTTTAGTTTAGTTCAAATTGATTTCATGTATTAAGTTTATAAAGTTATTACAGTTCCTTGTATATTTATGTATATATATTAATTTATTTATTGTTACGGTCAGGGGAGGTTGGCGGTGCCGTGGGTGGCCCAGGCGGCAGGTAGCCGAAAAGGCCAGCGAGTGGCCTATAAGGATCGTGACGGGTCGCCTCGAAGGGCCTAGACTTGTACCTGGCCAGAACAGTCTGGAAGGTTCGACGTAGGTTTAAATAGGCCAGTGAGTCAGTATCCATGAGTCAGTGAGTTAGTGTCAGTGATTATCAGTGTCATTGAAAGTAGTAACAGTATCTGTGTGTCAGTGTAATAGATTCTTATGTATAATTGTGACACCTAGTTTTAAGATATTGAAGATAAGTATTGTATGTATATATATAATAAATATATAATAGTTAATTAGACTAGCAGTCTGGATGAGAGGAGTGTTTTGAATAAGCTGGCGAAGGAAGAAAAGAAGGAAGTTTCATGCAAGAAGGATAAATTGGGGAACATTTGGGTTGTGAGAACCTACAGTCACATTGAGAAGAAAGAAGGTATTTTAATTATAACTACTACGTAAATTAAAAATGTAATATATTGTAAAAATGTTTTTATTTCTTATATTTGAAAATATATATTCTTGAGTCAAAATCATTATCTTTGAAAAGTTGAACCCTTGCTATTCCCTCAAAATTTTATTTAACAATTTAAATTAACTTCAAAATAATAGAAATTAAAGTAAACTAACCTACAACAACAAAGAAATAAACATAACAAAATAGATAAATTGTAATTTAAAAACAATTCAAGTTTGAATTTGGCGCCAGCGAGAGAGTTCGCCGCCGATCTAATTGTTACGTGGTTTATATATGATGAAGCTTTGGCCGTTAACGGTTTTTTGAAAGGACGCTTGGGATGGCGTCTTTTTAGCTCACTATGCTCACGGATCCCGATGAATCAAGTTTTAGACTTAAGTATAATTGTTATTAGATTAAGTAGACTCTTGCGATCCATCCTTAGTCCTAATTTGACTGTTCAAGGGGCCCTGGATCATTTAAAAAGAATGTTTTATACAGGGTGTATCGCAAGTAGATGACAATAAGCAAGATGGAGAAAATATATCAAAAATGTAGTTAAAAAACGCAAACCACATGTTTCTATCTCATTCCGTTCCAGACATATGCCATTCTAAAGGTTATTTCGAGAAAATCTCAACTTTCTCTGCTTTCAAACATTTTTTTTTAACATTCCATCACAGTTTTGAAATCAGCATTAAATTTTCTTTAAGTCTTATGCACTTTCAATCTTCTCAAGTATCTTTTTAAACCGCAATAACATATCAAAAAAAGAAATTTTAAAAACTTTTTGTTAGCGACAAACTTTTGAAGATCACTACTCTTCCAAAAAAAAGAGTGCAAACTGCCGAATCTCACAAAAGTTGTGAAATTTAATTACCTTTCTAATGGTGTACTCAGAACTGCAATTATTTCTCAATTTCGTATTGCAATTGGAATGGGAAGGGAAAAATAACTGATGTCATGGTTATTTTGTGTGGTCTTATCTTCAATAAATTTAATTTATTTTTTAGGTAAATTACAAAGAAAAATTAAATAATTTCTTACATTAAAGTTAAATAGTAAAGGAAATGTCTGAAAATTATAAAAGTTGCTGGAACTGGCCTCCTCCTCGCAGTATACACTGATGACATCTGGTCAACACCGCTGATGTAGCTATTCCAATCTCTACATGGTCAGCTCTTATTGCTACACATGATTCGCGAATCCTTGCGATGAGGTGGTTAATGTCCTGAATATGTACTCTGTACACTTCTGATTTAAGCCTACTCCAAATATAAAAATCAAGTAGTGTCAAATCAGGGCTTCGGGCTGGCCAATGCACAGGTCCTGTATATCTCACTTCTCAATCTATCTTCCTGTGTAATGTTGATTGAGCCAATTCGTTATAGCTCGTCGATAATGCACTGGCCACCTGTCTATTTGCCACCACAGTGGTATTGCTTCGAGTGCCGTACTTATATCATCCTGAAGTAGATCATAAAAAGCATTTGAATTCAACAGACTAGGTAAAAAAACAGGCTGTGTCATATGCTGCCTACAGACTCCTAACCATGCGTTCACACTGAACTGATGTTGGAAGTGGTGATCCCTAGTCCCACGTGGATTATGATGAGGCGAGTGTTGTGAGAGTTGAATATTCCCGCACCTTTGAATGTTGCCCCATCTTTCCAAATTATGCGGTCAGGGATGTTAGGCCTCTCATGGCACTGTTGAGCATACCATTGCCCAAACATGATCCATAGCTCCATATCACGGGGTAGCAACTCCTGGACAGTAGTAAGGTGATAAGGATTACTATTCTCTTCATTGGTAGCTCTGAAGACTGTAGAGTGAGATATTCTCAGTTGATTTGAAGCGCAACGGGTACTTGCTAATGGATCATTATCAAAAATATTCAAAATGTCGTCAACCTCCCTGCGAGCTCGGCCCGCAAACATAACAGGTTGTCTTGGAATGGAGCCTCTTGCAGCCCCATACGCGAAAATCATATCAATGTATTCTTCAGCTGTGTATAAATTTGGCATTGTACTTCTTGAACTTAAAACGAATTTAATACGCTGAATATTTGCAAGATACTGACAATTATTGTTATTTACTACGCGAAGTAGGCAGAGTAAAAATGAGGGAGAAAAGGTAAACAAACCGTAATGTGGACATAATCCATAAAAAATACACAAGAACTTACCTCATGTCAGACTTCCTCACATTCTTTTATGTTTCTTTGTAATTTACATAAAAAATAAATTAAATTTATTGAAGATAAGAAGACCACACAAAATAACCATCACATCAGTGATTTTTCCCTTCCCATTCCAATTGCAATACGAAATTGAGAGATAATTGCAGTTCTGAGTACACCGTTCGAAAGGTAATTAAACTTCACAACTTTTGTGAGATTCGGCAGCATGCACTCTTTTTTTTTTGGAAGAGTAGTGATCAAAAAGTTTGGCGCTAACAAAGCGTTTTTAAAATTTGTATTTTTTGATATATTATTGCAGTTTAAAAAGATACTTGTGAAGATTGAAAGTGCATAAGACTTAAAGAAAATTTAATGCTTATTTCAAAACTGTGATGGAACGTTGATAAGAAATGTATGAAAGCAGAGAAAATTGAGGTTTTACTACAAAAACCAACGTTTTCTCGAAATAACCTTTGGAACGGCATATGTCTGGAACAGAATGAGATAGAAACATGCAGTTTGCGTTGTTTAACTACATTTTTTATCTAGTTCCTTCATACTGCTTATTGTCATCTACTTACGATACACTGTGTATATAACCTACAATTTATAGTTCTAATGGTATGTTATTCAAGTTCAATTTCCTTCTTTTTTTTTTAATTCAAGATGTTTTAGATTTCTTATTTTTTGGACATCATGTTTTATTGAGTTCTGTTTTGGTATTTTTTAAAATATAAAAATGTTATATAATGTAATAAAATAACTTTTTTTTAAATAAATAAACCAATAAAAGGACAATAATAACATAATTTGTTTGTTTTCATCCGTATCCTAACAAAACTTCCTCCCTTCAGGTAAGAGCTTAGCGTGTCCTCATGTACACAGGACATACCAAGGTTCCTGATTGCAATAAAAATTTTATAATAAACTACACTTAAAATTTTATAATAAACTACACTGAAAATTTTATAATAAACTCAATTGAACATAATTTTCAAAATCAAGTAAAATTTTCAAAATTTTGACAAAAAAAAAAAAAAAAAAAAAAATTCTGTGCACTACTGGATTAAAGAAACTGACAAGTCGCCTATCGAGGAAAATTAACACTAAGGCAAAATGAGCTGCCAAATGGATTCCTCACAATAGAAAAAGCACGTTGGTGGGTGATTTTAAAATGAGGTAGGACAGAGACAAGGAAAAGTAGGAAAGAATGACTTTCCCTCCCTCTTTAGGCACACGAGAGACTCTAATCTTCTATAAATGGAAAGAATAATGGTTAGAAATAATTTACTTTTATAAATACATAAAGACACTATTATTTAAATCAAATATACATTTCTATTAACTTAGATATTAAAAAAAAAGTAATATATTCAGCTAAGAAAACACAATATCAGTGGAAATGTTCTTTTTTTTATATTTATTGTTCATAATTTCAAAAAGTAATTACCTTTATTACATTTAGATTCCTCTTCCAATTCTTCATCAGATATTTCTTCGAAATCAAGGGATACAATGCCATCATCTTCAGTAATTCTCGAATCCACATTCCTTAAAATAATCTGGGTTTTAATAATAATTTTGAAAATGGGAAATACAAATAATAGGGAGAAGATATTTATTAATTGCGGCTCCTCTGTGAGGTTAAATCCAAATCCATAACACATGACATCAAGCTAAATGAGGGTGGTCTGAAAAGTTTCCGACCTAACAAAGATACAAGACATTTTTTCTGAAATTTTTCATTTTTTTATTTTTTAACATAGTCTCATTGTAACTCTAAACACTTCTCCCAGCGATGCTCCCATCTCTGTAACTCGTCCAAATAGACTCGGTGTTTTTCTCTGCAAAATAATTGTTTACAAAGGTGATTGCCTCTTTATTTGATGAAAATTTCTGTCCTCCGAATGCAATTTTTAGATGAGGGAACAAAAAGAAGTTGCTTGGGGCTAGATCTGGTGAGTAAGGTGGATGGTAAAGCAGTTCAAACCGTGATTCATGGATTTTCGCCATGGCAACCACTGAAGTTGTCTCGGTGAAACAGGATTTTCTTTTTCTGCAAATGTGGCCATTTTTCCACAAGTAATGATGCATAGTATGCTCCTGTAATGGTTTTTCTTCTTTGAAGATAATCGATTAAATAACTCCATGACTATCCCAAAAAACAGTCGCCCTCACTTTCCCAGCCGAAAAAACAGTTTTTGCTTTATTTGTTCCCCCTTTGCAGTCCACTGTTTGGACTGTATTTTTGTTTCGGGCGTATAATGGTATATCCAAGTTTAATCTACAGTAATTAATCGATGCCAAAACTCCGATTTATTGTGCCTAAACTGTGCAGAGCGTTGGAAATGTTCATTCAAGCTAATGCGGCACCCAACGCATGGACACAGCTTTCTCATGCCTAAATGTTGATTTAATATGTGACTAAGACATTCTTTTGACATGTTCATAACCTCTGCTATCTCTCTCACTTTAATTTGGCGATCGCCTAGCACCATTTGATGAACTTTGGCGATGTTTTCGTTGGTAGTTGCAGTTTTTGGAACGCCCGAACTCCCAAGCTCTTACGGCCACGGTTAAATTCAGCTGCCCAAAATTTCACTGTGGTAAATGATGGTGCAGAGTCCCCATACACAGAATCCTTATAGGCCATCTTTGATATTTGCCTTTCAAAAACAAATATTTAATGACAGATTTTTTCTATTTTCACAAAAACACTCACATCAACACACTCAAACAACTTACATAACATCTGCAACTCCAAAATGACTGAAACTTCATTGAGTAACTGCCAACAGATGAACAATGAATTCACTAGACTTTTATTTATGAGTGCTGCCATCTTCACATTGAGGTCGGAAACTTTTCAGACCACCCTCGTCTTACTCTTTGTAGCAGAGATTAACTGCTAAGAAATCTGCAAACTTTATTCATAAAGTCATAGTAGATAAAAGTTTAAACAGCATTATGATATAAAATATGTAAATTGGTTTTCCAATAAGAAGACATATAAAATTGACCCCGTAAGTGCTGCGATCTCTTGAGGTAGAAACATACTTGAGTTAGGGGACATTTAGCCTTAACAAACCTCTTATTAAATGTTGGTTTGGACAAAATAAGCCCCATGATATTTTCCTGAAATGGCTTGATCCTGTTGCACATTATGTAATTGTTACAAAGGCTCATGCTGCAGATCCTACGTCAGGAGTAGGAATGAAGCCAAACGAGTAGTTAAAGTGAGTTGCAAAGGAGAAGTTGGGTATTGAAAGGAAACACAAATAAGTCTATAAGAAATATAAAAGATATAAGAGAAATATTGGAAACTAGAAATGGAGAAATCATGGAGAGATGGAACCGCTAAAATAAATGGTTGAAAAGAGGCAATTAGAATGGTTTGGCCACCTTCAGAGAATTACTAGGACCCTAGGAAGTTTTTTGAAACTAGGCCATTTGGAAGACATCCCTAGAGCCGACCTAGGCTAACATGGAAGGACCACATCTCCAGGCTGAGACAGAAAAGAGGGCATGGGCTGAATGCGATGAAAGTGCTTGGGACTGGAAAGCAAGGCTGGCTTGGACTGAGGCACTTACACAGTAAAAAGCACAAGGAGGAAGTATTTCCACATTACATATTTTATTTTCATCACACCCACTCAAACCATCATCTTCTTTTAATATTATACAATTATTTTAGTTTACTTTCACAAGACCAAAGTCAACCCTAAATGAATAAAACAAAAAATATATCTACCTGAAAGATATAATATATTAATTTACAGTTTGTATTGCATTTTTTTTAAAAAGTTTATATTGTACAATTAAAAGATTTCTACTCAAGTGGAATATTGCTATAACTTATTCTAACCAACACTTTCTTCAGATAGATCAGTATCATGACTTAGAGTCAAATAATTAAATGTTAAAGACTAGACTTTATCAGATAAAACCTTTCATAAAAACAATGCAATTGAAATCATGATCGACATAAAAATTAACAAACCTTTCTCCAGGTGGTGTAAGAGGCTGAGATCCTTCTTCATGACCATGAATATGTTTACCAGTTTCAGCAAGACTACCTGTATCATCCTCCATCATTTCATGATCCACAAATTCTGTCTAAAATGACATATATATGTTTTCATTTTTTAGATTTACAAGCTTAATTTTAAGAGAAGATTTGTAAATAATGTTCTAATTACATGAGACCTATTTTTACATTTTAAATTTTATAAAAACAGAGAATTAGAAGTAAATTTTATTTATTACAAAATTAAAACTCTATTCTATTCAAAATAAAAATTTTCTATTGCTGACCAAGTATATAATTTTTATTTTTATCATTTATCTTAGGCTACACCTGCATTGGATCCATGTCACTCCAGCCCTAGTTATTCCGAGAACTTCTAATTCGCAGAGCGGCAGATGGTCGAAAATAAGTGCCTACATTGGTTCAGGTTAAGACAGCCGTCTAGAGACAATTTTAAATCATTTCAATGGAGTCGGCGCTGTTTCATGACAATACGAACGCATATGACATCTTTATATAAATTTATAATAATTCTAATGTTAATAGTAATTATTATGTTAATTCTAATTTATTACTTTATTTATTCATTTTTTTTTTTTTGTTGTGATACAAATTTAAATCATACAAATTTAAATGATGCTAATCTAATGAATATATTCATTTAAAAAAAAATTGTTATAATCAACAAAAATTAACATATATTCTTTTATGTTACAATATAAAATAAAGTTAACATATATAATATCTGTTTCATAGCAATATTAACGAATATTGTACCAACATTATTAGATAGCATCCCCTGTCTCGGCTTCATATAAGTAAAGGACTTACGATAATTTTAACTAATTGAAGGTTTTTTGTTTATCAACAGAAATCTTGTATTGAAGTATGCAATGCGGCATTATTTCTTTAATGATATTTTCACGCGTAATAGTAATTTTCAACCTGGTTAAAATTGTATTCATTAGGTGTTTGAAAATTGCATAAAAGCATAACAAGACATCCAATTTTTAATTTTAATGATTTCATCAGGCTGTATTTTAATATCTATAAATTATCTATCCATAAAAGTATATGATAGTGTAACTAAACTCGTTTGGGCCACTCAACATTGTACATTTAAATTTTTATTTTTTTAAATTTAATTATTGCTAAATCTTCCTAGAATGAAAAAAATAATTTAGTTAAAATTTTATAAAGATGGGTTCAGCACTTTGGTAAAATCTATCCATTTCAAACCACAAGAATTCACACATTGCACCACATATTAAAATCGTTTTAAATATTTTATTTGATCATATATAAATTTTATTTACTATAAATTTCAAGCTATATATAACACCATACTTTTGTAATCTCTTATATACAATTGAGATCAGCCAATTTCCAAATTTCACTGTTATCCACTTGTTATCGCTTTTAAAATACCAAATTAATTAAAAATCAGTACATTTTATTATTACTGAACCTTCCTGCAACTATAAGTTAAAAAGTAGCATTGATTAGTTACATTATATATAATAGTATAGATTTCTGCTAATGTTATTAGTAATTATTAAGTTAATAATAATTTATTACTTTAGTCATTTATTTTATTAATTTATTTTTATTTTTTATTTTTCTAGTGTTACACAGTAAATAAATGTAAATATTCATTATGTAAAAAATAATAATTTTAATCATGTCTTTTATTAATATAAAATAAATATTTACACACACACACACATATACATGTATATACAATGGAGTCTCACTTATAAGTGAATACTTCTTATAACTGAATAGTTATAAGATAGTAATTCATTCGCTGGGGAACAAAAAATTTTTCGTATAACTGAATGTTTCGTATCAGTGAGACTTCACTGTATATATATAACATTTACTTATGACCTCTTTCTTTATCAGGTGATAATATCCATAAAACTGTTATTGATAATAACACCTAATGTTGCCTAGGAGAGGCTCATTTCTCACTAGATCACTTAAAATACATTTGTCTATTGCCATTTGAAAGTCCTTATGGGACGAAAAATTGAATAAAACATAACAGGTGTGGTTCAGAAATGGGAGTCGGGAGATGACTGACTGAGTATTAAGAGACGGGAGTAACCTGACTGGAGGTTACCGGCTCCAAGTTAGGCACTTCCTATATAAAGCTCATGTTTGTTTCCAATTCCTCTGTTGGACTGCGAATTAGAGAGTTGTTTGAAAAACTGGGATTGGAGAGACATGGATCCAATGTAGGTGTAGCCTTACTGAAGGTATTTTTTAATGAAAACCTAAATAATAAAGAAAATAGTTGGGGTGTCTGGTTATTTTAGCATAAACTGTAAGCATAAATCAGGGCTAAAAGAAAAAAAAAATATGGCAGAAAAGTGAATTTATTTAAAAGAGATTTAAAAAAAAGAGAAAATAAATGAGACAAAAAGATTACAATAAAAGATGAATGGATATTGTTAATAAAATATAAAAATAGATAAATAAAAATAGGTAAATAAAATATAACAGACAACTAGCACACAATAATTAAAATGGAATATGGAGATAAATAGTGAAGTAACAAGTATATGAAATATTTTCTCGCTTTACTAATCTTACAAATAATATGTTATACTACATCATTTGTTGTTATTATCATTATTAATATGTTATACTATCTTATTATTATATTATATAATCCTACGTGGGAGAATATCAAAAAGTCAATTAAAATTACAAATTCATAAAAAAAAAAAAAAAAAAAAAAAAAAAAAAAAAAAAAAAAAAAAAAAAAAAAAAAACTTACATCTTCTCTATTTAATATATCATCAGGATCATCACTAATATCACTTAGTTCTTCTTGCAATGACACTTCATCAAGTCTAGTACGTTTCATTTCCATTTCTATATCCTCTCCTGATCTTTTAGAACCAATTGACATATTGGTTTCTTCTGAAAATTAAAGATAAAAAAAAGAATACAAAATAGAAATTAAAAAATAAGCGTAGGCTAATAAATCCTAGTCAAAGGAAAAGCTTAAAATATCATTGAACTAAGAAAAAATAATTTGTAACAGAAAGTAGTATGGTAGATTTAAAACTGAGTTGTCGTATAAAAAATCCAAGATATTCAAAAAGAAAGAAATAGTGTTAGATAAGAATATCTTTCAAACATTTTAAAACTATGTTGATTAGACAGGAATATGAAATATACTCCATGCCAGCATAATGTGGTTTTCCCCTATGTAATAATTAACATAAATTCACAAGAGATGTAAGAAGTCAAACTAGCTCGAAAATAAATATGATAAAGTAAATCAATTATCTCTTCATCACATTTCAAGCTCATCAGGCAGTCCTGCATATACAGGGTGTTCAATATTCCATGGCCACCAATAACCAGGGATACCCACTTAAGCATTGGAACAATGTGGGCCATACTAAAACAACACCGTATGAGGCCGTACCGCATTTCACTTCATCGGCTCTAACTCTCCAAAATGCTGAGAGACTGAGGCTCTATCATTAAGTAGGTATCCCTGGCCATAGCCAGCACATAAATGATATTAGTTTTATCACGGGCTTGTTGAGCCTCTTGGAGGAAACCTTCTAAGTCGACCTGTTCTCACCGCTCATTGTACCAGTCGTAGGAAGGTCTTTATTTCATATTTTTGTTCAAAGTTTATTTTATTTTTGCAATACCAGTTTTAGCTATATTAAGAGCCAAAACCTCCTGTAATTGATTTTTTTTTTTTTTTTTTTTTTTTTTCAATAAACAGTAATTTTTCATTCATTTATTCATTCAATACCAGTTTTAGACTGCTTATTTTCTAAAAATGATTTTTCACGATTTGCAGCGAAACGGTGCCCCCAATAAAAAAATTCACTAGTATAAAATCGATTCAAAATTTGATTTTCTATGGAAATCCGTCATAAAAAATACCACATCCCATTGGAAATTCCCAAGTTAGGGTCGCTGGAAAAGATTGGGGAGAGCAGGCTATAGCCTGAAAAGAAACTTTATTTGACACAGTTAAGACTTTGAGAGTTTTGTTTCAAAATTTCAAAAGCTGTGGAAAAAAAAGGGGGTAGCCATCAAATATTGAACACCCTGTATATACTAAGGATCCAATGGTCAAAATGGAGGAAAACGAAGGAAGATACTAGAAGTTATAAGGTACTTTATGGTAATGAATATGGAATCTTAGATACTGGTAGAAATTGAAACAGATATTCTAGTAACTTGGGAAATAGGGTTATTCCAAGATAAGTATTGATCAAAAGTAAGTTCTAGTATGGTTTTTGAGGAAAAGCAATGGATAGCAGAGAATGGCATTATGGTAAGGTTTTGAATCAATGTGAATTGTCTTAGTTTTTTCTCATTTCAGGTTCAACTTATCCTCTATTGCAGTAAGAAATTCTCTACAATAAGACAAAAAATAATGAAAACAGCTAAAAGCATTATTGGATATGAAGAAATGATGGAGTTTAGGGAGAAAGATATTGTAACCAACAGAATCAAAGGCTTTTGAAAAATCAAGGAGGATCAGGATCGTAATATTTTGTTGGTCTATGGGGCAGGTCTTACGTAATATTGTATGAGAGATTAGGAAAGACAACTAGGTTTTGGGGAGGGGTGGACCAACAGTTCTACCTGCTGCCAACAGGTAAACGTTATAGTGTCACATAATTGACAAACGAATGTCATGGAATTTTCCTTTTTATGACAATTTAAACTTAGAAATCCCTACTTGAATTCTTTCACTACAGATCAACAGTTATTTCTCAGGTTTGATGTTAATGTTAGGGTTATCTTTAAACAATACTTTAATTGCTTATCAAGTTATCTTTAACAATACTCTAGTGTCAAGGATTAAGTTAGCTTGTTTTTAAACATTTGATCAGTGTTGGTAGAGGTTTTTATGATCCAAGAATTCCCTAATGATGCAAGTCAACAACATTGGAAAAGAAATTCAACGAAGAATTGTTGCAGTAATAAATGCTATTTCGGGCTAGTGCGACAGATGAAGAGCTGTACATTGTCTTGCACAACCAAATTGTGTCTCTACAAAACTCTAATTAGACCGGTTCTTACATCTGGGTCTGAGAGTTGAACTCTTACAAGAGCACAGAGAAATCAACTCCTCTGATTTAAAAGAAAAGTACTTCAAACAATTTTCAGAGCACTTTTCGATGCCAACGTGCACGCCTGGCGAATAAGGACAAATGCAGAAATTTCTGAGCAGTTCAACGATTGCAATATCGTGCGTTTTATCAGAGTTGGACGGCTCAGATGGGCTGGTCATGTGAATGGAAGTGCGATGACTCTGTACCAAGATGGTTCCTCGAGGAAGAAATCCACTCCACCAGAAGACGTGGGAACCCGACTTCGCTGGGTGGACGAGGAGGTGAGTGATGCACGCACCATTCTGGGAATCCAGGACTGGAGAGCAGCTGCACAGAACTAGGGTGAATAGCAGAGTTTGCTTGAGGTGGGCTTGAACTCTCACAGGTTGTAGAGCCAAGGAAGAAGAAAAAGAGCCCTAGTTCATTAGTTGTAGTCAAAATAGAATGTTGACAGGTTTTACGATATACAGTGAAACTTCTCATAATGGACACCTCTCCCCAAAGGACACCCCTCCCAACATACAATTTTTTTTATATCCCAGCGTGGTATTAGGGAATTTATAACGGGCGAGTGCCCGGGGGTATGGATCAGTGAAGAGAAAAGATTTCCCTGGTTCGGATACGAGCCCGGTGGCCTAGTGGATAAGGCACCACGCTAGAAAAGTGGGGACTCGGGTTCGAATCCCGACTGGGCAAATCTTTTCTCTTCAAAATAAAAAATATATTAATCAACAACAATTAATTATTTCATAATTATAATATATATATGACGTAAGTCAACAAGATCTAGTTAACAGTAATGTTCAATGAACATTCATCCCCGATTTGTACATCGCAACTGCGAGTGCCCGGGGGTATGGATCAGTGAAGAGAAAAGATTTCCCTGGTTCGGATACGAGCCCGGTGGCCTAGTGGATAAGGCACCACGCTAGAAAAGTGGGGACTCGGGTTCGAATCCCGACTGGGCAAATCTTTTCTCTTCAAAATAAAAAACAAATTAAAAATATTATAAAATATTCCTGTAGCTTACTTGGCTCTTTTTCTCCCTTGGAAACGTCATTGGCATGATCCTTCTCTTTATCACTATGATGATTTCTTCTGAAAACAATAATTATTCAACCAATAATCATTATAAAAACATTAATAATGAAGTATAAGCATAATTAAGTGAATAAGAATAATTTTCAACTAAACCTATCATCATGATGTGACAAATGAGATCGTGATCTCCAATCTCCATTTCCAGACACTGAGCCACTATATGAACACCATTCATCACCTCTTTCTTCACACCTGATATTAAAAAAAAAAAAAAAAAAAAAAAAAAAAAAAAAAAAAAAAAAAAAAAAAAAAAATTAAAAGTACTTCATAAGCTAATACTTAAACAATATCTATCCTGACAGTAATTAAGAAAATTTTTATTAATTTAAAAAATAATTCCAAATGTTCTGCTATCGCAAGACAGTATGTTTCATAACATAAATCAAACCATCAAAAATAAAATCCTAAAACCACTTGATTTTTTCAATTCAAAAGAGTTGTATGAATTAAAGATTAAATTGTCTGTATAAAGAAATGTATAAGTATGGGCAATAGGAGAAAAATTACCCACAGATTGTGGTGAAAATGTATTTTGATTAGTAAATGTGTAATGGAGAAAGATTACATTTAAAAACAACTCTAAACTTCTTTTAACGTTAAACCTGTCATCCCAGTGAGTAAGTGGTTAAAAAAAATTGTGGAGGTTTTTCTTCATGGAGAATGAGTTGTTAAGTTAAAATTTGGTTTTAATCGGTAGCTAAATATGTGAGATAGCCCAAATTATTCACATTTTTTCAGAAATTGTCAGACTCTTGCCTTCTAAATTCCTTAAAATCTTATTTAAAAATAAATTCCTTTTACCTTTTCTTAAAGGTTGTAACAGCTTGTTCAGCTGTTAAGCTCTTCATAAGCCTAGATTTGTAAGGCAATGGCCGCCGCAAGCACTGTGGGGTGGCCCATCAAGGAAGAAGTTACATCCGTACCTTGTCTGCTGCAGAACAAATCAATGTATAGACAGATCACTTTATGTTTACTTAAATACTTAATCCAGCGGTAAGCATTCTAATATTAATTAACAGTTTATTATAATCATTGTGTTGTATTATATTTTATAGAATAGGGTAAATAAGTTTGTATAAATATTAATGATTTTGTTTATTATTTTAGTTGATGTTATACCTCAGATGTTTCTCGTTAAGAATGCCTTTGTAGATTTGTAAATATATATATTGATGAGAAGTTAAGTGGAAGATATTATTAAATAAAAATACTTTCGTTATGCTCAAGACTCGACCTGGCTTTAAGGTGCTCAAAAACTCCAAAAAATGACAAAATTCCAAGGAAATGTACTGTAAATCAGTGGAAAATTTTTTTCATGAACAGCTGACCTCAAATCTCGATTTAACGCACCAGAAAACTCTTATATGTGGAATTTTATCAAAATCAAAAAAATTTGATTTTTTACCCCTTTCGATGAGGTTAAAATTTTGAAGTTGAGATTTCATCAACAATTTCTAATGGCTATAACAACTTCTGTGTTCAAAAAATTATAATAGTAATAGCATCACTAGAATCAGCATACATTCTGCTTTTTATCCATGCATATAACATTGGGTTTACTCCAGATTTTAGTGGACAAAACTGATGTGAATGAAAAAATCCAAATATATTTCAGTATGGGGAAATCCTGTGACCTCTGGATGTAGGATAAACAATGCAGTTTTACGGCTTCTAGATGACCTTAAAATTTGGTTTTAATAAATCCCATATCAACTTAGTGACCTAGTAGTCTAGCGTTTTGTCTAAATTTGTTTTGGTTATTCAACTCATGTGGTGATTTTTGGAAATAACTTTTTCATCTTTTATATATATGGGATTTATTAGAGACGGTATGCCAATAGTACACAGCATTAGCACGGCCTATTCGGTGTGATATTTCATAATCTATTTTACCTGACCTAAGTAAGACTGTTCCCAAATAGGTGTAATCAGAGACTATTTCCAATTCCTCTCTATTGCACATAATATGTGTCTTCTTGGTGCCTGCCAATATGGAGAACTTTACTTTTAGTAGTGTTTATTGCCATGCCCTTCCTAAATAGCTCCTCATGCCATTCTGTGATGGCCTGCTGTAATTTCTGTATGGAGTCCGTAATGAGAACTATATTGTCTACATAGAGGAGTATCTGTATTACTACAGGTTGCAGATTCCATTGTCCTGAATGCGCCCGCCCTGTTGTTCTCCACTTGCATATGGTTGCTATCTCATCTATATATGTTAGGAACAGAAGAGGGCTCAAACAACCCCTTGTATAACTCCTTTTTCAAGTCTGAATTCCAGAGACTCGTGCCCATTAAGTCTTACAATTCCCTTCGGATCTTGGTAAATGGACTTTTTTGCCTCTATTAAATTTTTGGGAACATTTCTTACTCATAGCGCTTCCCATATCTCATCTCTGGAGACTGAGTCAAAAGCCGCTTTTAGGTCAAGGAAAGACATTTTTATAATAGATGTTTCACAATACCTTCTTCTCCTTGATCATTTTTTGGTGTTCCTCACTCCACCAAGAGGTGTATATCACCCGCAAACGGAGCCAGCTACTGCCAGAATGATTTCTTTAACACTGTCCCAGATTTCATTGATGGTTTTATCAAAGCTCACCAGAGTAGGCTGCAATACTCTGTATTTATTTTCATAGAAAGCCTTTTTTAAAGGTTCATGAAGCTGTTTCACTTCAATTCTTTGGAAGGTCTTTGGCTTCCTTCGCTTTTCTCTCAGGATTCAAGTTTCTGCAACTAAGAGTAAATGGTCACTACTAATCTCTCCTCCACGCACTGGCGCAACCAAGGGGGGAGCTTGGGGGCTGAAGCTCCCCCCCAGACGACCAAAACGACTATTTTTCGTTTGACTATTTGACACCGCCCAACCAACATCTCTCTCTCTCTCTCTCTCTCTCTCTCTCTCTCCTCCCCCCCTCTCCCTCTCCCCCCTCCCTCCCTCCCTCCCTCCCTCCCTCCCTCCCTCCCCCTCCCTCCCTCCCTCCCTCCCTCCCTCCCTCCCTCCCTCCCTCCCTCCCTCCCTCCCTCCCTCCCTCCCTCCCTCCCTCCCTCCCTCCCTCCCTCCCTCCCTCTCTCCTCTCTCTCTCTCTCTCTCTCTCTCTCTCTCTCTCTCTCTCTCTCTCTCTCTCTCTCTCTCTCTCTCTCTCTCTCTCTCTCTCTCTCTCTTTACTGGTAGTAAAGGACTTCAGGTTAGGGACATGATTCCCCCGGATAAAGGACTGTGGGGAATATCAAAAGCTCACGTGGATAGGGTTGCTAGGTCCCTGAAGCAGGTCTGTCCTTCAATGGGATTGTAAGGAATATCTACCTGCTACCACTAGGTTCAAATATCAAATATGATAATTGCTAATCAAAATTAATAACAAATGCATAGCCACTAAATGTGGAACTGTAGTTTAGAAGATTCAGTATTTGGCATAGTCTGAGATTGAAATGAGCTTTTTAGGATTATCAAGGTATGAAAGAAGCTAGTGGATTAGTAGATCAGTGTTAAATTTGTAAAAATGATTTGAATTTTCATTAGATAGCTACACTAAAGTTCAGGGTTAGAATTAAATATCTGCAGATAATTTAATTAGATTCAGCAAACAGCAAACTATAAAAAATGATACATCAAACTAGGCCGTTTGAGTTCCACAAAAGTTTACAAAAAAAAATTGAAAAAATCAAGTGGTGCTATAGTTAGAAATAAATTATATTCAAGATGCGAAAATAATAAAATATTAATACAAGAAAGTTAAGTTATTGGTTTTATTGTCCTGTTTTTTTTTTCCATTACACTCTCCTTTTAATTTATATTGAATTCCACCAGCTATTTTTAAGTCAACTAACATTTAATAAAACCTATTCTAAACAATAATCTATCCTTTGAATGTTTTATAGCAGATAGTAATCGTTAAGTATAATTTTTTTTTCAGATAAAAACATAAATACAAAGAAGTCAAAAGAATTTGATAAAACAAAAAATAAAAAGTCAACAGCAAAACTAAGGCAATTATAACCGATTTAAAACTTTTAATACAGCCTGCTTAAACCACAACCACTTTGATTGTAATATCGGAACTAATCACACTGCATACCACTATCTTTGGACAAGCAATATCTCATAATGAGTACACCAAACAAATTGTACATAAATATATCTATTAAGAGAATGTGAAAACACCACTTTGTGGGATAGTACATCAATAAAAAAAAATTATTAAAAAATTAATACCGGGAAGAACGATTTTCCCAATCTGCATGTTCAGACCATTCATGGCTTCCACTTTGTTTCTCTCGGCTTTCAACCCATCTACGACCCCTTCTATCATCCCTAGTTGAACTACGTTCAGGACTTAATCTTTCATTTCCATAACGATTTCTTTCAGCAGCACCTGAAAAAAAATACATATACATATATATATATATATATATATATATATGTAATGAAAGTACAAATGACATTTCATTAATTTATTAATTAATTAATTCATCATGAAGTTGAACTAGGAACAGATGATGTGCAAGTTATTTGTGTGAAATTTATTATAACGAAAATATATTGAGGAGCCAATATTAATAAACATTAAATGTCGTTTCTTTGTACTTTCAGGTAAGATAAAAGTTAAATTGTCATAATTAATGAAAATTATTGTAATAGTTGTTAATTAAAATAAAACTTTGTACTTTCAGAGAAACAATTTGTGGTTATTTCTGAAAATCCTCAATAATATATCTTATATATATATATATATATATATATATATATATATATATATATATATATATATATATATATATATATAACTTTATACTGAAAAAGTATATGCTTCAAAGATCTGGGCCAGAAAAAAAAAACCAACTTTATGTTTAGCATCAGATATAGTTAGAAATTTGGAGCAGAGATACTTTAGCACTCACCCACTTTAGTTAAACCTTTTTGCAAACTGTTTAAACAGTCCTAGCTCAGTGTGCAAAGGGGAGGGCTCAATTAGGCTCTCTTCAAGAGCATTTTAGAGTCCAAGATTTACAGAATGCCTTATGAGCCAATGCTTTTTCTTCCAATTTTGATCTTAAGCTCTGCCCTCCCATTCACAGATGAAACATGGGAATTTTATGTAGCCACATTGCTGGCTTAGGAGCATACATAATATCTTCAGATCCCCACCTACGATCTATCTATGTTCTCTATATTTGACATTTTTAAGGATTGTGGCCAAGTTTTTGTAAGTTTCTTTCAGATTAACAGAATGGTCTACAGGTAAAAAAGCATCCTTATCTCTATTTTGCAGCAACACTGCTATCAAACTTCTCAGAGGAATCAACAAATAGCTCCATTCTTTAGGGTAACAGTTTAGGGCAAATTTCTCAACTAATCCTGGAATATCTGAGCAGTACAAAATGTCTTCTGATTCCACAAACTATGGAACACATTTCTGTTCTCCTCCCTTAAAATGAGTAATAGTGGTGCATTGTATTGTTGCAGATGCGCAGAAAATGCTGGTGAAATCAGAAATTGGAAAGTAGCAGACAAAATATAGAAGACTGGAAGCTCAGACTACAGGGAGCCCTGACTCTTCACGAGTTGTAGCGCCATTATAGTAGTAGTAATAATAATATAACAATTAGATATTGGAATAAAGGAATGATTAAGATTGAGGCATCCAATAGTATTTTAAACTTAAAAGTATATAGTTAGTGAAAAGGAAAAGAAAATGGGGGGAGGGGGTGGTTAATTCTTAGGTTAATTTTCTATCACATTTTATAATGTAAAAGCTAAAATTTTTCAAGTGAAGTATGTTCAATATATTTTTTTCACAAGAACCGACATCAGATTCAAATTCAGCATTCAAAAGAACCCTTAAATACGAAATTTCATCCAAATAGAAAAATAAATATTCGTAAGCTTCAAAATTTGCCTGACCAAAGGTAGGCAATTTTTGTTTAAATTGAAAAAAACATTGGTTATATGTACCAATTTCATATTTTAACCTAAAATATAGGGTGGTAATACGCTTGAAATGTCTTTGGTTCAAGCCAAGAATTATAAAGGAGCACTTCCGGAAATGAGGACCTAACAGAAGACAGATGGCAGAGAACTGAGATGGGGAGGACACAGACAGTCTCTCACGGATCTTGTTGGCAATTGTTTTGGAGGTTCCTGGTCAAAAAATATTAGACACATATTTTGCCGTTCCGACCAATGGGCTCTAGAAGCCAAGAAAAAAAATAAAATAGCATTAAAATAATTTATTTTATATCTCGAGTTAAAAAAATGATATCGACATGATTCTTGCACTAAGATGTTTAGTTTTGATTGCGGATTTAAGAAAAAATGATTAGTTTTTCAAGTAAACTATCTCTATATATTTTTTTTACACCAAAATTGACGTCAGATTCTAATTTAGCACCCTAAAAAAACATTGAAAAATGCTTATTTAACAAAATCAAAAAATATCATTTTTTTCACTCTCTTCGAGGAAAATGAAATTTTTAAACCGGTTATTGGTTACATACCTTTAAATTGCCATTACTTTGTCATGCAATTCACTGGTTGGTATCACTGGTAAGAGGAGAGCCCCAGCTTTCTTTTGATGTATATAAATGAAAAATTGGATGAACATAAACCAATTAAAAAAATTGTAAAATCCGAAAAACATTTTGATTTTTAGCTTGAGTTTGAAACCAGATAGGGTGATGAAACTAAAGACATTTCGAGCCTTTTACCACCATATATTTCGTTTAAAAAAATAAAGTTGATACGTTTAACCGCCTAAGCGTAATTTCTTGTTATTGTCAATTTAAACAAAAGTTGCCTACATTTATGTAAGCAAAGGGGGTAGCGGGATAAGATAGGTTTGGCGGCCCCCACGGATTTTATTCAATCGACCCCAAAACCTTGAAGAGGGCCAAAAAAAAAACATTTTTGAGATTTTTTCCGACCCCCCACGATTTTTTCATGGATTTGATACATTAATAATTAGAAACACAATTTTGCATTTGACAGCTGTCAATGGTCAAAATATATTTTTGACAATAAATTTGTGATCAGCAACCTCGAAAACCCCCTATATGAACTATTTTTCATATATTTAATTAAATATTGACTTATTCTGTAGGCCTAAATTGCATAGTTTAAAATTTACGTTTTACTAAAATCGATTTGTCGCGGACTACAATCAACCAAATTCAAGTTTATCGGTGCCATATTGAAGAGGAAGAGTGACTTTCAATGCTATTTAGGCCGTTTTTTTCATTGAGTCTGCACCGAAATACCACAGGGTTTTTACTGAAAAATCCCGATTTTTATGTTTTTGTTTGGATATTAAGCTATGTTTCATTCAATTTTACATTAAAATAAAATGTGAAAAAATTCGAGGAACATCCACACATCCCAAACAAAATTTTACTTGCGTTGGAACCGCTTAAAAATTAATTTGAACTCTCGAAAAAAATTCAAATATCAAAAAAATACGTTTTTCCCCCTAAGGGGTTTCAGGGGAGGGAGGGGGGGGGTCGGAAAAAATCTAAAAAAAATTTTTTTTTGGCCCTCTTCAAGGTTTTGGGGTCGATTGAATAAAATCCGTGGAGGCCGCCAGACCTTTCTTATCCCGCTAGCCCCTTTTGAAGCTTACGAATTTTTATTTTTCTATTTGGATGAAATTTCGTATTTAAGGGTTCTTTGGAATGCTGAATTCGAATCCGATGTCGGTTCTTGTGAAAAAGATATATTTAATGCATTTCACTTGAAAAATTTTAGCTTTTACACTGTAAAATGTGATAGAAATTTTTTTTAGCCCTACAATGCCATTTCAGCACCCTCAAAACTTAGGAAACGTATGTATATATATATATATATATCAATAAAATCATAATAAGAAATAATTTATTACTTTAATAATAAATATTAAAGTAATTATAATTATTTATCGCAATAATAATTTATTACAAACTAATATTTACATGATATACAGACAGAACCACATATTAGATTTGATTGTTAAGTATTTACAATTTTTGTTATATTCTTCACACCCAGAACACAACATCTCTAATCCGTTTTGTAATCCTTGTTGACTGGGTTGTTCTTATAACTGAAACTTATTACCTTACAATTTTATTTTCATTATATTCAACAAAATCCTATTAGCAACAGAAGTGAGGCAGTTATTGCTATAATGTTATTATGTCAACTATCACAATCATATTTTAACATGTTCAACTGCAAAATAAAACAAAACTTGTAAATACATAACAATCAAATATATATTTGTTCTAAAGATATCTATATATAAACATTCGTTTCCTACGTATTAAGGGTGCTGAAATAGAATTCTAGGGCTACAAATTTTTTCTATCACATTTAACAGTGTAAAAGCTAAAATTTTTTAAGTGAAGTGCATTAAATATATCTTTTTCACAAGAACCGACATCCGATTCGAATTCAGCATTCCAAAGAACCCTTAAATACGAAATTTCATCCTAATAGAAAAATAAAAATTCGTAAGCTTCAAAATTTGCCTACTTAAATGTATTAAACAAAATGTTTAATTTTGTTTAAATTAACAAAAACAAGAAATTTAATTAAATTGACAAAAACAATAGTTTTACCACATTGGTATCTAAAGAACAGCTTGATCTTCACCTTATTTGGGGAAGTCATATATATTATGTCTTATATTGCTTCAACGCTCACCGTTTTTCAAAAAAACTATCCACAAAACGTCACATCTCACAAAAACTTGCAAATTTAATCAGCTTTTGAATGCAATGTAAAATGTAATGATATTGTTTTGATTTCATGGAGAAATTTACTTTTGAAACCGAAAAAACATGGTGTTCTCATTTGATAGAAAAGGAAATAGAAATTTCTATTTCAGTTACCTCTTAGACCCCCTAAGAACTGAAGATGAATGTTTAGCATTCGAAACTAGTTTTCTAATAAAACAATCCCAATAGAAGTGGCATTTAATTCATCAATCCTAATTGAATTAAAATGTGATGATCAAGACATGATACAATTTCCTAAATAAAATAAAATTACAATGAGTTGAATAAAAGGGAATTTCAGGGGTATAATGTTACAGATATTAACTTTAAATAATACCTCTATATGATGGACTGTTTTGAGAATAAGGTCTTTCATAACTTCTTTCTCGAGAACTTCCTCTTCTATCCATTACCCTTTCCAAAGCACGGTCACGTGCACGTTCTCTTGAATAACTGCGCTCTCTCTCAGTCTTTCTACAAAATTTTGTTATTAACTAATACATCTATTAACTAACCATCCAGTTGAAGAAAAAATAAATTCATAGAACTTATATAATTCAATAATAAAAGTTTAACTGATGATATTTATTTAATAAATTATCAGAGAATGCTGCTAAATCATAAATATGAGGACTGAATTAGTCAACATTTATAGAATCGAACACCTATGATAAAGCAAGGATAGAAAGAAAAGCTAAAATTCTTCAGAACTATACTAAAGGATACATCAGGAATAGCAAGTTGAAGAAACAAGATTATATATCACATACTCCAATCCACTAGTATCCCAACTTGCTTCTCACCCCATTCCTGATAATCCTCCAAGGCGTCTGAAAAGAAGATGTTCTAGAGACCTTATAGAGTAGAATTTATTGAAGTGCTACTAGTGAGTAGTTCTTCACAAGTTATGTGCCATTGTATTCACTATCAACACATTTACTTGATGTGTCTATTTTTTAAAGTTGTAAATTTCAATAAAGAAATATATATATTTTAATATATATATATACTTCATTTAACATTCATGTCTTAGAAATTTGAAATTATTTTTTCAAAAAATATTATTATTTACATCTTTTGTTAATGAATTAGTGAATATTAAATTTAACTTTTGTAGTTGTTTGCTTTAAAAAAAAATAATAATAAAAATAATGATAGGTTGTTATATTTTCGTAGAAAAGATTTGGATTAGTGTTCCAGTTAATAACTATTTGTAAAAATGAGAATATAATAAATGTCTAAATCCTGATAAGTAATTTTTCGCTAATAAAGTGTAATTTATAATTTCAATTGTTTCAACTCCATCCTTAGTCATTAGATTCCCCTCCTGCAATGACATAAGTTTCATCTATGATTCCTGTAATAATCTAGAAAAAACAAAGATCAGTGGACCATACCTGATAGCAGAGTGAATTTTTTTTGTCATGTAAAATTTCGTTTAAATACATGCCCCCGGGGACATGCAACGCACTGGGAGGAGTGAGATATTTTTGTATGAATAGCATTAGCCACAATGCCACATACATATTCTAATGTTGAATATGCTGATATGATTTTAGTGTATGGTTTCTATAACGGTAATGCTTTAGAAGCGGTGCGGGAGTATGCGCGCCGATTTCCAAATAGAAGAGTGCCTAATCGACGAGTTTTTTCGTTAACTTTTAATAGACTACGAGTGACTGGGTCATTCTTAACACGTAATGAAGGCGACCAATTCCATGCAGCAATAAGAGCAGATTATCAGAGAAGAAATTGTGTCCAACGCCACTTCGATAACGATCCTGAGACTAGCATCCGCAGAGCATCTGCTGCATTAGCAATATCGCAGCAAGCAATTTGGTGAACTTTGAAAGTTGATAATCGCTACCCATACCATCTTCAAAAAGTTCAGAATTTATTACCTCAAGATTATGTCAAGAGATTGAATTTTAGTAACTGGTTTCTTGACAAAATTTGCGATGATAATTTATTTCCATAAAAATTATATGGACCGATGAAGCTACCTTTACAAGAGGAGGAATTGTTAATCAAAGAAATTATCATGTATGGGCTCTTGAAAATCCCAGAGCTATTAGAGAGAATAGGTTTCAGCATGAATTTGCTATTAACGTTTGGCTTGGAATTTGGAACGGATTACTGGTGGGACTATATTTTTTACCGGGAAGATTGAATGGTATCACATTTACACATTTTTTGGAGAACGACTTTTCTAATTATTTAGATGACATTCCTTTACAGCAGCGGATTGAAATGTGGTTCCAACTCGATGGATGTCCAGCTCATTATAGCAGAGTTGCTCGAGCTTGGCTGGATATAAATTATCCACAACGATGGATTGGACATGGAGGAGTAGTACCTTGGCCACCCAGATCATCTGATATGACACCCATGGGTTTCTTCGTATGGGGAACCTTGAAGCAGAAAGTTTATTCGGTGTCAATCAACTCAAGAGAGTAATTAAGAGACCAAATCATAGATGCAGTGCACCAAATATCATCAGAACAAAGTTTAGCTGCAATTTATCAAGTGAGTGCTAGGATGTAATGCTTGCATTGTTGCAAGAGGACAACATTTTTAGCAATATTTACTCTCTCTAAATAGGTCCCAATCCATAGTACTACCTGTTAATTAAGGCCTCTTTTCTTTAAGAAATGTTTTGACGCCCATTATCAGGTTTACAGGGAAATGATCAGAGCCAAGATCCGCTTCGGTTTTTACTGAACAGGGTACGGTCCTTAGTCCTTCCATTACAAATATATCTAATTTGTCAGGCTTCTTGTGTCTAGAATTTGTTAAGTTGGTTGGTTGGGAGCAAGTATGTCTGACAGTCGATGAACAACAGATCTAAAGTTCCTACCTCTTGGAGTGCTCAGTTGTGAACCCCAGTACTGATGTTTAGCATTATAGTACCCTCCAGCTAAAAACAAACGGGCAATAAAGGGCAGCTATCGTCAAGTTCTCGTGTTTGGTCTGTAAGTGTATTCCTGTGATTTGTATTTTAGGAGTAGTGTTAAGATGAATGAGAAAATGATTTTGTGTCGATTTGATTGCAATGGCAGTACCTCTGTGTGCAGTGTTGTCAGGATGGTCTGTTCTGTATAAAGTATACCCAGAGATGCTAAGTTTATTTCGAGGTGTCAGATGTGTTTCCATTATTAAGGCTTTGTGTGTGCGTTTGTGATGGAGGTGCATTTCTAATTCAGTCTTTTGTTGTATAAGTCCATTTAAATTCCATTGTAGGATTGATAAGGAGCCCACAGTCAGAGAATTGGGGGCCATAATGGGGGCATACGGTCTGTATTATTTGGTTCAATTTAGTAATGAGGCTGATAAGAGGTCGGACAAGGTTGTTGAGATTATTTAGGGCAGAAATAAGTTCTGATGGATCAAAATTAGCAGGAAGTGCCTGAACTGTTCTTTCATGATTCATGCCTGACCAAGTCCGTTGTGGCTGTACCATAATATTTGAATGAACATGTTCTTGATGGATAAACATGTCCAGCCTTTGTCTCATTTCTAGAAAAAGAGGTAGGCATTAAAAATTTAACTTTAAAAACAACAAATAAGGCCGTGGTAACATTACTTCTGAAAATAGCTCACTGCTACAGGAGCGCTGTCAGAAGCCTAAAACAAGAGAACGCAGACTTTCAAACATTTCAAATGGATGAAGAAAAAAATTTCGAATAGTTATCAAAGGTTTACACCATCTACTCCTCCTTCCATTATAAAAGATAAGTTATTGAGAAATGGATACAAAGCAATAAATATTACAAATGCTATTTCAACAAGAACAAAAACCCCACTACAAATGTTTTTTGTTCAAAAAACTCATACAATGAAAAAATTAATGAAATTTAATTTCTATATTATACTCATGTCAAGATAGAAGAACCGAAAAAAAAATGAGATATTCCATAATGTACAAGATGTCAGGGCTTTGGTCACATGAAAAGCTATTGTAACCATCAGGCTCGGTGCGTGCGATGTGGCCAAGCCCATGAAACATCAGTATGGCAAAAAACCAGAGAAACACCCGCAAAATGTGCAAATTGCAAAGGAGCTCATCCTGCTAATTACATAGGATGCCAGACCACATTTTCTCTGTTCGGCTGGGCTCAGATATCTCCTCCATCAAACCTATTTTAGCAATAGTCCCTCAAGGCTCAATTCTAGCACCTTTCCTATATTTACTATATACCTATGACATAGCAACGAATAATAACGTTTTAACTGCTACTTACGCAGATGACACTGCAATCATGACTAGAAAAGCGGGCCCTGCACAAGCCACCTTAATACTTCAACAAAACCTCAACAAGATTCAAACTTGGTGTAAGAAATACAGTCGGAAGATGATCGTCAAAAATTTCTGACTTTTCTATGTCCGAGAAAGCCCAGGAACCATCATATTTTCTCAGTGGGACCGTTGCCTCACAGTGCTTCAAGAGGCGCTTGGTATAATTCCATAGACTGTTATCATCGGCTTTCAAGTTAATGAAAAAATTAATGAAATTTAATTTCTATATTATACTCATGTCAAGATAGAAGAACCAAGAAAAAAACGAGATATTCCATAATGTACAAGATGTCAAGGCTCTGGTCACATGAAAAGCTACTGTAACCATCAGGCTCGATGCGTGCGATGTGGCCAAGCCCATGAGACATCAGTATGGCAAAAAACTAGAGAAATTGGTTGGTTGTTCAATGTGGTATTTTCATTGTAATGCCTTATGGTACAGGATATTTTTGTTTGATTACCTGGCACATGAATAAATAAAGCTGTCGGTTTACCGATGCGAGAGTGATTATGTTGCATAGTATGCAATATGCAACTGTCCATGAGAGAAGCATTTTTCCACAAAATGGAGGACTTCAAACATGCCTTCAGTTCATCCACTGGTGTAGACTGTGGAATAACTGGTAATGTTTGACGAAAACTTCCTGCTAACAAAATCATCGCACCACCGAATCAGTTTTGATTATTTCGTAGATGTTTCAGAGTTCTGTCTAATGCCTCCAAATACTTATATGTGCTATCGTGCATTCATCCCATACTATCAACTTGCATTGTTGTAAAACCTTTGCCATTGCAGAGTTCTTTGAAATGATGCAAGTCGGAGTTTTGTTGCTTTGAATATTCAATAGTAATTTTAGTGCTGGATGGGCTGTTCGACCGCCTCCCAACCATGTAGCTACAATACCTGAGGAAGCAAGTGCGAATGAAATTCCATTCTGTAAACAAATTGTTGCTAAAATCAATGAAATTAAAAATGTCTTTCCTGTACTACCAGGAGCATCTAAAAAGTAAAACTCTCCAGTTCCATCATTTATAACTTTCATAATTGTATCAAAGACTAACTTTTGTTGATGGTTCAAGTTCAACAGCGGAACATATATTATTCGAACCGATTCCCTTAAAGCATCAAGGTCCAACAGTTTTTCACATTGCAACTCTTGATTAAAAGGGTTGTGCATTGGGCGATTAGGCGCTTTCAAATTGGTCCAGATATTCTCGAGTTTTAAGCTTAGCAACCTATTCGGCGATTCATTTTAATTTATATAGATTAAAACCTTCCTTGTGCCTAAACAAAAAAGTTAAAAAAAAAATTAGCCGAATTGGTCGAACCACGAGTTTTACGCTTAGCAACACATTTAGCGATTCATTTTTATTTATATAGAGTTTCAATGTAATGTTTAAAATCCAATGATAATTAACATAGACCTCAATTTTTGAACATAGCCGTTAGCTTCTGATTGCAGATTGTGTAGAAGAATACTATTTTTAGAGGTGAATTTTATGGGCAGATGAGTCTTTTTACAGGGGAAGGCATTTCTACCTATCCATGTATATCGTTGGTTTATATTTTTATTGCTTTCGAATAATGTGGAGGAGCACCATGGTGTTGGAAAATCATAATTTGCTGAACTTCAGGTGGAATATCGTGATGAAGTTATGGTAGCATATTTTGTTACAAATCTTAATAATCTCATCATTCAATCTGTTGGGCAATCAATGATTTTTCAACACTATTCGAAAGCAATACAAAGATGAATAAACTAACGATATTCCACATGGAACTGCCTTACCCTACACGTAGAAATGCCTTCCCCTGTAAAAACAGACTCATCTGCCAATAAAATTCACCTCAAAAAGTAGTATTCTTACAATCTGCATTCAGAAGCCAACAGCAAAATTGAGATCTATGTTCATTATCATTGGATTTTAAACATTACATTGGAAATCTAATAAAATAAATCCTAAATAATAATAATAAATAGATAAATGTAATAACATAAGATCCTCTGATCTGGTGTCACTTTATTGACAGTTTTCCTTTATTTTCTATTAAACAATAAATTTTTTCTTTGCTTTTTATTCCAATGAAGAGTTTATTATATTTAAAATGCACATTTTCATTAAGGGAATGTCATAATGTTTTATTTACAAAAGTAACTGATTCGTAAGCCAAATGAGAACACCATGTTTTTTCGGTTTTAAAAGTGTATTTCTCCATGAAATCTTAACAAAATCATTACATTTAACATATCATTCGAAAGCTGATTAAATTTACAAGATTTTTTGAGATTGGAATTGCAATTACTGGGATTTTCAAGAGCCCATACATGATAATTTCTTAGATTGACAATCCCTCCTCTTGTAAAGGTAGCTTCATCGGTCCATATAATTTTTAATGGAAATAAATTATCATCACGAATTTTGTCAAGAAACCAGTTACTAAAATTCAATCTCTTGACATAATCTTGAGGTAATAAATTCTGAACTTTTTGAAGATGGTATGGGTAGCGATTATCACCTTTCAAAGTTCGCCAAATTGCTTGCCGCGATATTGCTAATGCAGCAGATGCTCTGCGGATGCTAGTCAGGATTGTTATCGAAGTGGCGTTGGACACAATTTCTTCTCCGATAATCTGCTCTTACAGCTGCCTGGAATTAGTCGCCTTCATTACGTATTAAGAATGACCCAGTCTCTCGTAGTCTATTAAAAGCTAACGAAAAGACTCGTCGATTAGGCACTCTTCTATTTGGAAATCGGCGCGCATACTCCCGCACCGCTTCTAAAGCATTAACGTTACAGAAACCATACACTAAAATCATATCAGCATATTCAACATTAGAATATGTATGCGGCATTGTGGTTTATGCTATTCACACAAAAATATCTGAGTAACTGACTGAAGACTGATTTAGGAATTGTAATCCTAGAAGGAAGCGAAAATGTAAACAAATAAAAGAATGTAAAGGATAACATTAAGTGTTTACATATCTCACTGCCTTACGAAATTTGAAAGGTGATAATCGCTACCTGTAATATTTTTGTTTTGTTTCTTTTTTTGCGATTTTCTCAAAAACTATGCAAAAACGAGCAAATCTCTGTAGGACTTTTTGTCTTAGTTTTTCGGTCCCCTATAAGTTCCTGAAGTTTTGCCATTTAAATTCGGGACACCCTGTATATATTATATTAATTCAATCCATAATTATCTTCTATCAGTCATATTCAATCTAAAGCAGATATTTTGTCCATTATGGAGGCCTGATGAATCATGATTGAAACTGTCGTGTCATATTAAATATTAAATGGTGATTGATAAACGCGTTCGTATGGTGGGAGGGGGTGGTGGAAGGAAGGAGGGTGGAGTGGGGGAAGGGGAAGGGGTTAGGGGGAGGGTACTCACATGACCCTAATCCTTAAATTATAGCGTTGAGGCATATTAGACAATAAATACCATACGGCATCTAGCACTCAATAGTTTCATGGATAGATAATCTCGAATAATTAATTAATGAAATCCCTACTGATTTGATTTTAGTCAAGTAGGTTATGCTCTTTCCCACGCAAACTGATTTTTATCGTGCTCTAACATATTTAATTCTTTTCTCCCCCCCCCCCCCCCCCTTCCCCTTCTAACGTCCTTCATTAGTTTACAGCTCACTAAATATTCAAGTGTAAATTCAAACAAAATATTTACATATTTGATGGCACTCCTAAATGACATCTTCTGCAATATCACAGCCTCCACTGAATTTAGACATCAGTAGGGAAATTGAAATAGCAGTGTTGGGATCTCTTTGAGCCTGGCTTGCTCACTTATGAGTGTGGGAGAGGCCAGCTTGGTCCGGATTTCCTCTGGATGCTTGTATATATTGTATATGAAATGTGTATTTAAATTGTCTTCAAATATTTTTTCTATCTCTATTTTTTAATTTCTTTATAGGATTATCTATCCTTACTTTCTTTACACGAAACAGCCTTAAAGACCACGTGAATATCATGACCATGGATTCCTTCTGTTCTTTTTTTCTATCCATTTCTCCTTCATTATCTTTGAGTGCCTTTGTTTCCTTTCCTCCATCCAGGCAATCCCCCTCATAGGCATCCTCCTGTCCACAAGAACAGTGACCTCATGCAACCTCTTTCTGTATTCTTCTTTGTCCAAACAATCTTGTTCGTTTATCCCCATTTTTCTTGTTACTTCTTTCAACTGCTTGATGTATCCTTGTGAGCTCTGGTAGCCCCAGAGTTTCTGCAATATAGCTTTATTCAGCCTTTCCGGAGGCATCCTAACCATGTGCCTGTAGAATTTTAGTCTCCTTATCTTTCTCTCAGTTTCCATGTCTTTGATTTCCTTGTTTGCTCTTAATCTGTAACCTTGTGTCTTCCTAGGACCATAGATCCTTCTTAGGATCTTTCTTTTGGCTTTCAGCAGCTTTTCTAGCTTGGGAAGGTTCAAGGTTTCCGTCCTATACAGTATCACCGGTTTTACCACACTGTTGTAATGCCTAATTTTTGCTTTTATGGACAAATCCTTTTGTTTTATATGTTGCTGGTTGCGAAACTCAGTCTTTCCAGCTTGGTTATCCTCTCCTTCATGCTCTCCCTCTCCAATCCTCTGATGCTAATGGTTTCCCCCAGGTTTTTAAACTTTTGTGTCACTTTTATCGATCCATATTTTGTTTTTACTGTTTTTTTCTTGAAGTTCAGATTTGCAGTCCTAAGCACTGTTTTTTCAAAGGAGATCTGTAGACCTGTTTTTTCGGCCATTTCTTCCTTTCGTAATTCACCTTCAGAGAATTACGAGCTTAACGCAGCAACAGAAAACGTCCTCAGCCGGTGGTTATACAGCCTCCTCCTGAGCCAAGGCAGTTTCCACATTTGCAAATTCGTCCTCTACAACAGCAGCCCAGTCTTCCAGAACCGAACCATCAAGAACATGTTTATTCAAATATTATGGTACAGCCACAACGGACTTGGTCAGACATGAATCATGAAAGAACAGTTCAGGCACTGCCTGCTAATTTTGATCCATCAGAACTTATTTCTTCCCTAAATAATCTCAACAACCTTGTCCGACCTCTTATCAGTCTCATTACTAAATTGAACCAAATAATACAGACCGTATGCCCCCATTATGGCCCCCAATTCTCTGACTGTGGGCTCCTTATCAATCCTACAATGGAATTTAAATGGACTTATACAACAAAAGACTGAATTAGAAATGCACCTCCATCACAAACGCACACACAAAGCCTTAATAATGGAAACACATCTGACACCTCGAAATAAACTTAGCATCTCTGGGTATACTTTATACAGAACAGACCATCCTGACAACACTGCACACAGAGGTACTGCCATTGCAATCAAATCGACACAAAATCATTTTCTCATTCATCTTAACACTACTCCTAAAATACAAATCACAGGAATACACTTACAGACCAAACACAGAACTTGACGATAGCTGCCCTTTATTGCCCGTTTGTTTTTAGCTGGAGGGTACTATAATGCTAAACATCAGTACTGGGGTTCACAACTGAGCACTCCAAGAGGTAGGAACCTTAGATCTGTTGTTCATCGACTGTCAGACATACTTGCTCCCAACCAACCAACTTAACAAATTCTAGACACAAGAAGCCTGACAAATTAGATATATTTGTAATGGAAGGACTAAGGACCGTACCCTGTTCAGTAAAAACCGAAGCGGATCTTGGCTCTGATCATTTCCCTGTAAACCTGATAATGGGCGTCAAAACATTTCCTAAAGAAAAGAGGCCTTAATTAAGAGGTGGTTCTATGGATTGGGACCTATTTAGAGAGCAACTGAATTCTAAACTGTCCATCCCAATTGCTCTCAAAACAGAAAAAGAATTGGAAGAGGCAGTCGAACTCTTTACAACATCAGTGCAAGAAGCTGCATGGTCTTCACAAGCACCAAGGTATAAAGAAACTATCAACTTACCTACCTACCCTCAACATATTAGGGATCTTATAACAGCCAAGAGACGAACACACAAAAAATGGCAAAAAGACCGATTCCCTTCTGACAGACGGACATATAATAAACTCAATAATGACATCAAACGCCAAATACGAAAATTTAAACAAAATAACTATGACATTTATTTTTTTTGACTTGATAGCCGATGATAACAGTCTATGGAATGATACCAAGTGCCTCTTGAAGCACTGTGAAACAACGGTCCGACTGAGAAAAGTCAGAAATTTTTGACGATCATCTTTCGACTGTATTTCTTACACCAAGTTTGAATCTTGTTGAGGTTTTGTTGAAGTATTAAGGTGCCTTGTGCAGGGCCCGCTTTTTTAGTCATGATTACAGTGTCATTGCATCTGCGTAAGTAGCAGTTAAAACATTATTGTTCGTTGCTATGTCATAGGTATATAGTAAATATAGAAAAGTTGCTAGAATTGAGCCTTGAGGGACTATTGCTAAAATAGGTTTGATGGAGGAGATATCTGAGCCCAGCCGAACAGAGAAAAAGTGGTCTGGCATCCTCTGTAATTAGCAGGATGAGCTCCTTCGCAATTTGCACATTTTGCGGGCGTTTCTCTGGTTTTTTGCCATACTGATGTTTCATGGGCTTGGCCACATCGCACGCACCGAGCCTGATAGCTTTTCATGTGACCAAAGCCCTGACATCTTGTACATTATGGAATATCTCATTTTTTTCTTGGTTCTTCTATCTTGACATGAGTATAATATAGAAATTAAATTTCATTAATTTTTTCATTGTATGAGTTTTTTGAACGAAAAACATTTGTAGTGGGGTTTTTGTTCTTGTTGAAATATCATTTGTAATATTTATTGCTTTGTATCCATTTCTCAATTCGAGTAATGGTGTAAACCTTTGATAACTATTCGAAATTTTTTTCTTAATCCATTTGAAATGTTTGAAAGTCGGCATTCAATTGTTTTAGGCTTCTGACAGCACTCCTGTAGCAGTGAGCTATTTTCAAAAGTAATGTTACCACGGCCTTATTTGTTGTTTTTAAAGTTAAATTTTTAATGCCTACCTCTTTTTCTAGAAATGAGACAAAGGCAGGATAGTTTTCAATACCATGTATATATGTTGGAGGTGGCTTCTTACTAACAGGAGTTATATTAGTTTGTTGTACTTTAGTATTTTGTTTTTCTAATAAGGACACAAAGCTTCGAACTGATCTGATAATTTTTATCACTGAACTTTTTTGCCTGTTTTCTGGGGTCGGCTGTAGCTGCTGGTCTTTTTTTTCTAAAGACAACCTCCCATGAATCATGGTTAAGGGCACCAGTAGGCGTATCATCAATTGGCATCTCCATACCTCGGGATGCTTCAGCGATAGCCCAAATTTTTAATTTACTTCTTCACTACGGCACTACAGTTTTAAATTAACACTTTTTGCCTAAAAATTACCTGTTTTAACCACTGAAAACTTTTATATTAGGCGAACACAATTTAAAAACAATCACCTTTCACTAATTCGATCAGCTGATCCTATATAACCCAATTTAAATTAGTCTTTTTAATAAAATGGGCTGTCACAGCCATGTAAATCATTATTGGTAATCAAAGTAGACATTTCAGTGGTTATAGAAACATGTTCAATTTCTTCCAGTCCCAGTCTCACTTTGAGAGCTACTTCGTTGTACGTTTCCACAATAATTTTATTTTAGAATGTCCGTCTGGATGGCTTCTTAGTGATGAAATGAAAATGAAAAATATTCAATAGGTTAAATCTGACAATACATAAAAATATAATAATAATGACAATTAAAAATAATAATAACAAATCACACAATTTTACTTTGGCTCTTCAAAAATCACAATTTGAGAGATTTGAAATCATAAAGAAAGTAAATTATTGAACCATATTCTGTTTGTGAATATTTCAACTAAAACTATGGAAAACCAAATAAATGTTTTGATCCAAATGATTACTTTACACTTTGAATTCCTTTGTTTCAAAATAATTATTTGTAAAATAAATTAATCATGATCAATGCCAAAATATAAATTTATTAATTAAATAAAGTGTTCATTAGTAAACTCCATATTTATTTCCAATATTGTTTCTTGTTAGTTTATTATTTTTTCTAAAATTACCTCCTTGGCTTGAAAATGATTATAAATTTCATAGAAACTGTAAATATGCTTTGAAAGAGTTTGTTTCAGTTTTTTTTTTCTTTTTACTGTTTACAGATCATATATTGCTGCTATTTTAAAGAATATTTTACTCACAGATTCATACTTTAAATATTATTCATGTCCTAAAATGTATGTCAAAGTTTGTTGGCCTTTAATCTGTTGGTTTTTCCAATATTGGGGAGATTTTAGATAGGTAGCTGACTGGGAGTTGGGTCCTTACCATTCTACTCCCAATACTACCACAGCAGGTAGCTTACTAATCACCCGCCCATTATTCTTGAATCATATTTTTCAAATTACAATCAATCTATGCTACCAAAATCAATCTTCTTTTGGCATAACTGTATTCAATTAACTTATGGCTTAGTAACTATAAGCGTTTTTTTTTGTTTTTTTTTTAAATCAATAATTTGCAAGATAATTTTTTTTTAATTCTAAAATAATTTTTAAAAAAAATAAAAAAAATTCGAAGAATGTAGCATAAATTTAATAAGGTTTTTAATACAATATCCGTTTGCAGATTGAATATTGATCATTCTGTTCAAAAATAAAAGTGAAAATAAATTTGCCCCTAAAGTGCAACTATCTCTTGAAAAAAAATCTCACTAAAAATCGGAATATTTAGCCTTAATTCCTTTTTCATTTCCCCCCGTCCTAATGAGCCACCTCTTAACACTTTACCTTATTTTATTCCTCAAAACACTTTCAAATTTAATCCTAAATACTTTATACCCCATAGTTCTCTCTAAATGACCTAATTGATTCAGTTTTCACTTTCCAAATTAATGATTACAGTTCAGATCAAATTTTTGTAAATATGAACAAACTCCGACTTCCTTTTATCTTTCCTGCCCTCTCACACATCTATAACCTTTTTTTACAATGATCAATTTTTCCAGCAACTTGGAAAAATCCTTGACGACCCAATGAAGAAAGCTCCTTTTCCTTCCACAGTTTCCCACTTTTGACCTATTTCAATCTTATCAGATTTATCATAGCCATTAAAAATATTAGTGAATTCCCAACCCTCTTCTTTTCTTGAGTGTTAAACCCCCCTGAATTATTTTTGATCCTTTATTCTATTCATTCTGCATTGTAAACTACAGTATAGATTAGGGAAAGCCACTGGCCCAAAGCAGTGGGAGTAGGGCGTGGTCAGCCTGAGCCAATGACTTGAGTCACTCAATACATAGACTAATAGACATCATAGACATCGATGTTATTTTATATACAATGTAAGCCAGGAAGTTAATTTCACTTTAACTAACTTTAGTAATTTGTTAAATAAGCACCTAACAACTTTTTTTAAAGCATCAATATTTCTCATATTTAGATTAAGGCTAAACATCCCGATTTTTAGTAAGATTTTTTTTCAAGAGATGGCAGCACTTTTGGGGCGAATTTATTTTCGCTCTCATTTGTGAACAGAATCATCAATATTAGATCTGTAAACGGATTTAGTAATAAAAACCCCATTAAATTCACGCTACGTTTTCCGAATTTTTTTTTTCGTCAATTATTTTAAAATTTAAAAATAATATCTGGCGAACTATTGGTTTTTTTTTTTTTTAAAAAGCTGGTTATAGTCACTTAGTCATAAGTCAATTGAACACAATTATGCAAACAGATTCATTTTCGGTTGCATAGGTTGATCGTAGTTTGAAAAATACGATTTGTAAGGAAGCGGGTGATTAGATTAGTAAGCTACCTGCTGTTGTAGTAGTGGGGGAAGGGCTGTGAGGGCCCAGCTCCCAGTCAGCTACCGATCTAACGTCTCCCCAATAGTGGAAAAAAACCGACAGAATAGAGGCCAACAAAATTTGATATACTTTTTAGAATATAAAAAATATTTTAAAAAAACGAACCGGTGTGCAAATTTCAAAATAACTATACATGTTCTTCGGTAGTTAATAAAAAAAAAGAAAAACTAAAACAAACTCTTTTAAAGCATAGTTAGAATATCTATGAAATTTATAAACATTTTTAAACCCAGGAGCTATTAAAAATAATAAACCGACAAAAAAATGATATTTGGAACAAATATCGAGTTAACATATGAATACTTTAGGTAATTAAAAACACCCTAAACAAATATTTTGGCATTGTTCAAGAGGAATTTATTTCACTGATTATTCGAACTATTTGTTATTATATTCGAACAACGGAATTCAAAGTGTAAAGTAATCATTAGGACCAAAATATGTGTTTAATTTTCCACAAAAGGTAAATAAATCGAGAAATAATGAGTAAACTACAACTGTTTATTTAAAGAAGTAAAATTTTTAATTTTATTGATAACAGTTAACTAAGAAATATATAACTGTTAATAATTTATCAATTCCTAAGAACTGTTTCATTGAACCCTTCAACTTGAAAACACATTTGTAATATAGAATGTAACAGCTGATATTTATAAAATTTGGTAATCAAGCTTCTGGTATGTCTACTAAGAATTTCAAAGTAAAAACATCATACATATTAGGAGAAAATAATATTTATATGAACATTTTTTATTACTAAAATCCTAAAATTACCTTAATTATTCATTAGAACTTCATAATGAAAGTAGAAATTATCTGGAATATAAGAGTCCTGAACTAACTACATCGGCAAAGAATTAAAAGAAAAACTTTTATCGGCCTCTGTAAGTGTAAATTCACTCTTACCAATTTGTTTCATTTGATCCATGAAAATTATTTATTAATAAATAAAATATAATTCAAATAACAAATGATATCTCGGAATAATAATAAAACATTGGACAAAAAGAATATTTATACCTTGAGAGTACTACTAGCCCAGTCAAATAAGGAGTTTTAGACAGCAAATCTCGAAAAGGAAGCAATGAAGCTAAATTTTTTTTTTTTTTTTTTGCATTTTGCATATACTTTCGTTTTGGGATTCTAAATAAGTGGTGAAAAGTCACCAACCTCAGCATGTTAGCATAATGATATTCATGGTCAAAGGTCAGAAAATCAGTTTTTTTTTTTCAAATATCTCGATGTCTTTGCCTCGGGCGTCAATCGAAAAGGTTACAAAACTTGTAGATAATAATATGTTCTATGATTTTTTGGGTTCCATTCATTTTTTTTTTAGGATTAACCGTTTTCAAGATATAGTGGGGCAAAACAGTAGCGGGCCCCGGTTCGGACAAATATTTGCTTCTAGTGCCTTCATCAATCGTTTCTCAGAAAAAAAGTTGTAGAGCATTAAATTTTCTTTAATTTCGTATAAACATTTTGGCACTTAATTAAAAATAATTGACAAAAAGTGAGGTAACAATTTGTTTTTCTCGATTAATATCTATTTTTAATAACGTATATCTCAAAAACCGTTGAGCGTTAGACAAGTTTTTATAGAAACAATTTTATAGAAAATTTAATTAGCTTTAATTTTGATTGTTGCCATATTTTTCCAGAGTTCACCGTTTCCGAGATATAATAGAAAAACTGAAACAGGAGATCTCAGGAGGAACCAACTCCAAAACTGTTTGCCCGATCTGAAATTTCATTTTTTTAAAAATAAAATAAATAAATAAAATTTTAGAAAAACCTGGTTTCGCGGAGAAGTGCGACCCCAGTCAGAGTGCTGAAATGAGGGGTGTAGAGTATGCACTCTACAAATAAAATATGTGACTATTTTTGACTTCACAGCTTCGTTAGGAGTCTTGGAAGGTAAAGGTGACTTTTCGCCCCTTATTTAGAATGCCAAAACAAAGGTATATGCAAAAATTTAGCTTAATTTCTTTCTTTCCGAGGTGAAATCCTTATTTGAATGGAGTTTTGGTGGAATTTCTCACTGGCAGTTCTATAATAATTTATGATTACGACAAAATGTACATTACAATTTAAAATTATTGTAGATATTAGAATTCATCAGATTTCTAATCTGTACAATATAATCAAACCATTATGATCTTGTATCAAATTGTATAACTTTTTGAACTCAACAATTTTTTATGAAATCAGCAAAAGTACAAAAGCTTTTTTATTTTAATATTAATAAAGTAAGTAATTTTACAATATAGCTCGAACGTTAGTAGTAGTAGGAACTAAAACTTTTATGCAAACCCTCTTTTAAATTAAATGTTCACCCAATACGTACATTTGAGCTCTTTTGAAAAAAAAAAAAAAAATAATTCAACACCTTGCAATAAATAAAATTCATTATTGTTCATTAAAAAGTAAAAAAAAAAAAAAAAAAGTATAGATATTCTATGAATCAGAGTTAGAAAAGAATTAGTGTCAGGATTCAAGGTGGGTTTGGGTATGGTTCTTGAAAAAACAGATATACAAAACAGAGAATACTTCCAATTCAAAAATAAGCACATTTAATAAAAAAAAGTATATAAAACTAAAGTTGTTGTAAATTAGATTTGCTTTATGCATAGAACGAAAATGTGCTAAGAGTAGCGGTTTCCGAGTTTTTGATCAAACAGCTAAGAACATACGATGTTCAACCCTTTCAAAAATGTTCTAAAAACTATGATTGTATAGGTATTATTATTGTTTGACTCTGATTCATGTTGACTACCGCTATAGTCCCGGCATCTGTAATAATGTCAACTCATGAGCTTTTTTACCCGATTTCATACAAATTATTGATATATTTTTTATATTTTGCTAAGAAAACATAACGAACTCCACAATGTGATGTGGCCGAGAGAAATCAGAAAGAAAATCACATTCTTCAATTGATTTCCACTACTTGTATTTACAACCAAATAAATCAAATCATACGAATATAAAAGGACAAACTGTTTTGTAGGTACATATATCCAACCATTAGTAGGAAATTACACTTTAAAATTACTTTTCCCGGTTATGTTCTTAAAAATATTTTATAATTATTATGGTATACGCTATGGAAAAATTACTTATCCATGAGACTTGGGAACAATGAAATTACCTTATATTACGGTAATTCTAAAACATTTCCAAGGAGCCAGTTATAAAACTGATTTTATTCATCAGTCATTGTTTTTATTTACAATTTTTACAGTCAACTAATGTAAAATTCTTGATTTTCAAAGTTGAATTCGAACAATTCAGCGAAAAAACACTACGTTTTTAAATTACATCATAGTAAATATTATATGTGTACGTACTCTTTTTCATTATCAGCTCTTCTTTTCAGTTCAGGTTTTCTTCGTCTAGCAGATACGCGGAGATTCTTTTTGGATTTAGAACTATTTATATAAAAATATCTACGTCCAATAGATTGTTCTTCTTTGTTATGTTCTATCTTTACAACGATAGAAATTGAACGGAAATACAATTTGTTCTGAACAGGAAATATTTTCAATTGTTATTGGATTTTCCGGAATATCTTTTATCTGGTTTCTGTACTAACGGATTGACTTCATATACCGACATGCTACCTAAATTTATATTAGGTACAAGGTAATAAATTTACATATGTATTTGTATATGTAAATTTATATATAATTACATAGGTATCTATCGGCTAGGTAACTTATGGAATTATATTTGGAATATTTTATATTATTTGTCCCAAATACATTACCGGTGGAAAGGGTCAGATAATGTTAGACTTCCTGCAGTAAGTAAACAAAACTTTTTCTCTATTTGAAAATAAATAAACAATAACTCCTTTGTTGACTTTATGAAAAGACATATTTATCACAACTATAAGTTAACTATGCAGCTATTATCAATTCATGATTTTTCAGATTTTTGGATCTTCAAAGTTCTGTACAACACATTATAGTAAAAGTTTTTTGTTTGTTTTTTTGATATATTTCAATTACTATGGTTGACATTCAACTTGTTGGACCGTCAAACGCTTCAAGTGAAAATAAAAGTTTACAAATTATTGTAGCTAGGCCTGTTTGTTCCTAATAATTAGTCAGGGAAAAGGGCCAATGTTTCCTATAGATACCGCAATAAAATAAGAATTGCATAAACAAAATGTCGTTTTTTTTATTTGGTAATAAATAGACAAATAAAATATTTAATAAATTTATCAAAATATATATTAAAACTTGAATTCAGCTTCTGTCAATTTCGAAAAATTTAATTTAATTGCCTTATTCTTACTTACTTTCTTACTTAAAATGAGAAATTGTTAATAGAATGAATCTAACGACACATAAAAAATAATAATAACAAGAAAACAAAATCATACAATTTTTGTTTGGCTCTTCACAAATCGAGGAATACCTATGTGAGAGACATTTCGGTAAGGAAGAGACGGTTTCAGCCGGTGACGCAATTCCATCCGGTTGTAAACAAAATTCGTATTTTTCACATTACGATCGTAATATGCATGCTATGATTAGTTGGAATGTGTCATTCGTTTTAGAAAACGTTTCTACAACTGACCATAACCTCTTATTTTTAAAAATATATATTTAACACCTATTTTTACGTTCTATTTTCTTAATTATTGAATTTATAGAAAAAAAACGCTTCGTAGCGTGAATTCTGTGTTTACCAAATACCCAAAGAATTTTACAGATTGAAAATCGGATATTCCGTTCCGGAGAAATTCCGGAAATAAATTCTACTGTTTCCAGCACTTGACTGAAAGGGGTACATTTAGCCTTAAGCAGGATTATTAAGTTAACCATTAAATTTATCTGAAAAAATCAGAGATTCTTATATATATATCTATTAGAAGTCAAATGTTAGGTTTAGCTATTCACTTATTCACTAATTCAAGTTGAATAATTTATATTAGTTAAATGAATGTTGAAGTATAGTGTACAAACCATTGATGTTTTTCATATTTATATTATGACATTGGTTTGTCAATTATGTAACACATTATAAGGACTGACAAGGGGAGGACACACTCAGTATCTCACGGATCTTGTTGGCAATTTTTTTGGAGGTTCCTGGTCAAAAAATATTAGATACGTATTTTGCTGTTCTGACCAATGGGCCCTAGAAGCCGAGAAAAAAAATAAAATAGCATCAAACTAATTTATTTTATATCTCGAGTTTAAAAAATGATATCGACCTGATTCTTGCACCAAGATTTTAAGTTTTGATTGCGGATTTCAGGAAAAATACTGTCGCTCCATAGATTTTGGTTTAGGTTAATTAAATTCTAAAAAAATAATTAGTTTTTCAAGCAAACTACCTCTATAGATTTTTTGACACAAAAATTGACATCAGATTCTAATTCAGCACCCTCAAAAATATTAAAAAACACTTATTCAACAAAATCACAAAATATCATTTCTTTCACCCTCTTCGAGGAAAATGAAATTTTTAAACTGATTATTGGTTGCACACCTTTAAATCGCCATTACTTTGTCACACAATTCACTGGTTGGTATCGCTGGAAAGAGGAGAGTCTCAGCTTTCTTTTGATTTATATAAATGTAAAATTCGATGAACTAAAACCTATTAAAAATATTGGAAAATCCGAAAACCACATTGATTTTTAACTCGAGTTTGAAACCAGATAGGATGATGATACCAAATACCTTTCATGCGTATTAAAACACTATATTTTGTCTAAAAAAATAGTTGATACGTTAAACTATTATAATACTATTATTGATCAATAAAAGTAACTCCTTCATTGAAGAATTCATAATTATTAATTATTTATTGTAATAATAATTTATTACAACTTAATGTTTACATAATATACAAACAGAACCACATATAAGATTTGATTGTTATGTATTTGCAATTTTTATTTTATTTTGCAGTTGAACATGTTAAAATATGATTTTGATAGTTGACATAAAAACAATATACCAATAACTGCCCCACTTCCGTTGCTGACAGGATTTTGTTGAATATAATGAAAATGAAATTCTAAGGTAATAAGCTTCAGTTATTAGAACAAACTAGTAAACAAGGATTACAAAACGGATTAGAGATGTGTTCTGGGTTTGAAGAATAAAATAAAAATTGTAAATACTTAACAATCAAATCTTATATGTGGTTCTGTATGTATATTATGTAAACATTAAGTTGTAATAAATTATTATTACAATAAATAATTATGAATTATGAATTCTTCAATGAAGGAGTTACTTTTATTGATCAATAATAGTATTATAATAGTTTAACGTATCAACTATTTTTTTAGACAAAATATAGTGTTTTAATACGCATGAAATGTATTTGGTATCATCATCCTATCTGGTTTCAAACTCGAGTTAAAAATCAATGTGGTTTTCGGATTTTCCAATATTTTTAATAGGTTTTAGTTCATCGAATTTTACATTTATATAAATCAAAAGAAAGCTGAGACTCTCCTCTTTCCAGCGATACCAACCAGTGAATTGTGTGACAAAGTAATGGCGATTTAAAGGTATGCAACCAATAATCGGTTTAAAAATTTCATTTTCCTCGAAGAGGGTGAAAGAAATGATATTTGTGATTTTGTTGAATAAGCGTTTTTTAATATTTTTGAGGGTGCTGAATTAGAATCTGATGTCAATTTTTGTTTCAAAAATCTATAGAGGTAGTTTGTTTGAAAAACTAATTATTTTTTTAGAACTTAATTAACCTAAACCAAAACCTATGGAGCGACTGTATTTTTCCTGTAATCCGCAATCAAAAATTAAAATCTTGGTGCAAGAATCATGTCGAGATCATTTTTTAATCTCGAGATAAAAAATAAATTACAGTAGAGCGTCGATTATCCGAAACAATTGGGGCCGAGGGGTGTTCGTATAATCGATTTTTCGGATAATCGAACATCACTGGAAGTATGTACATATGTACATATGTACATACATAATATGTATGTACGTTTATGTAGTTCTTTGTTGAGGGTAGGAAAATGGGTGGGATACAAAAAAAAAAAGCGAAAAAAAAACACTTTTTTGACTATGTAGACCTTTAATAGGTAACAGAAAAGTATAAAAAAGTGTAAGAAACATGGGATTGCACATACAAATTTGACTTAGATATACATATGTACATACATATTATGTAGTAGAAACCGACTAACCTAATAAAAAAAGTTTAAAATATTGGTTTGCTTAAGCTTTGACACACGTTTTTTTTGCCGCCAAGTCTCGTAGGCGTTTTAAAGAAAGCAGCTGCATAGCATCACATTCATCTTGTTGTTCCAACCATTTGATGGCAGTCTCAAAGCACAGGAAGGCTTCTTCATTGGTTGGTCCTTTTTCAACCGAGACGTAGTCATCATCTTGATCATCGTCATCATCCGTGTCATCTTTAGGCACTTGGGTCTGCGCTATTATGTCGTCATCTGTCAACAATTCATGGCCAGGATCATCCTCGTCACACTCAAGCCACTCATGAATGTTTTCTTGGTCACATTCTTCAAATCCTGAGGACTCTTTCAACCGCTCAACCACTTCGGAAACAAAGGTCTCATTCCTTGGTTCTTCAGGTGAAGGCCTAGTTTCAGAGTCAAATGTTGGGCAAAGCTTGTTCCAGGCTTTTTTTAGAGTAGACTCTTTGACATTAGCCCACGCCTCTGCAGCCATGTAAACAGCATCCTTTAAGTTAATATCTTTGTAGATTTGAAGGATTGTTTTATTTTCTTCTTGGCCGATTAGTACACTACGAAGCAATGCTTTTCTGTAGTAACGCTTGAAAGCCTCGATCACTCCCTGGTCCATGGGTTGAAGGACTGAGGTAACATTCGGTGGCAAAAAAATCACCTTAAACTTTCCATCTTCTCTCTCAAGTGAAAGGTTTGAGGGATGACTCGGAGCGTTATCAATTACCAATAGCACATTTCCAGTGTCCCCAATTTCCATCTGATGTTTTTTAACCTCTGGGATGAATACACTATCATACCACTCGATAAATATTTGTGTATCCATCCACGAGTTTTTTTGGTTTTTGTAGATAACCGGAAGTTTTTTTATTCCTTTAAAGCATCGTGGATTCATAGATTTTCCAATGAGCAGCAAAGGAAGTCTATGTGTGCCCGAGGTGTTTCCACAAGCCATAGCTGTTATACGAGACTTGCTGGCTTTAAATCCTGGCGCTGCCATTTCTTTTTTAGAAACAAGAGATTTGGTCGGCATTTTCTTCCAATATAACCCAGTTTCGTCAGCATTATAGACGTTATTGTCCTTATATCCCTCGTTTACAAGCAAACTCTTAAAAATTTCTTTGAACTTTTCAGCAGCATCAGTGTCAGCTGACAGCTTTTCCCCCTGAATGTCTATCTCTCTAATGCCATGCCTAGATTTAAATCGCTTAAGCCAACCAGTAGATGCTTTAAAATCGCCACTACCCCCTAGTTTTTTGTTCATTTCCAACGCTTTTTCGCAAATCAAAGGACCACTTATTGGTTGGCCTTGGCTTCTAACCTGCACGAACCATGTGTATACTGCAGTGTCCAAGTCCTGATTTTCTGCCATTTTCATAGTTTTTCGATGCAAGCTTCCTTCTTCACTGTCTAGTACACAAGCAAACTTTATGATAGATTCACTGTTCTTTTTAATGTCAGTTATCGTTGAATTCCCGACGCCAAACTCCCGAGCTAAGCTTGATCCACTTGCGCCCTTTTTTAATCGATCAACAATTTTTAGTTTATCAGATAGACTGAGAACAACACGTTTACGTTTTGCCGACATTGCTTGAAGACACGCTGCACAACAAAGAAAAGCACGCAGTTATCACAATATGTACACTGATTTCAGTTACACAAAATGATGTAAGGTGGAAGTGGCACGAGGGAACAGTACGAAGACGACGACTAGACTCCCACGACTAGACTAGGCTCTGTATTGTGTTGTGTGTGTAGAGGGGATAGAGCGGAGGAACCCCCTTCTCTCTTTCCGAAAAACGATGACTCATTCATATTTCATAATAATCATGACGCCAGTCGTAAAAAAAAATAAGATTTTTTAAATTTCGGTTAACCGACGTTTCGGATGACCGACTTTCGGATAATCGACGCTCTACTGTAGTTTGATGCTATTTTATTTTTTTTCTCGGCTTCTAGGGCCCATTGGTCGGAACGGCAAAATACGTGTCTAATATTTTTTGACCAGGAACCTCCAAAAAAATTGCCAACAAGGTCCATGAGAAACTGAGTGTGTCCTCCCCTTGTGAGTGTGAAAGGTTAGCTTCAGTCCACGCCTCTCCAAAACCCAAGGGCCTTCCCTAACCTCCTATACCTACATCTTCATTACCTATATTTACAACAAGCACACAATGCATATTAATATGATACAATTAAGATTTCATACCTATCATGCCTTTTGTCCTCTCTAGGAGGACTTCTCCTTGATGAAACATAACTCCTCCTTCTCTTTTCACGTTCTTTTCTTTCTCGTTCTCTTTCCTTGGCCAAAGCTTCTCTTTCCCTTTGTCTTTCTCTACATCTTTCAAGAGCTTCTACTCTTTCTTTTTCACGAGCTGCTTCTCCTAGAAATAAATTTATGTTTTAATGCATATATCTTCAAAATCCATGAAATAAGGATTTAACAATTTTCTCAGGAAAAAAAAACTACAAAACTATTGCCTACTGAAATTTGTAACACATAAATTTACTTTTCCTAAATTTCAATGCTAAAGGAACTGAATGCCATAAGTAAAAGCCGGATTTCGTGCAATAAAAATTCTAAAAACGTATAATAGAAATTAGCCAAATTTGCAAAAACGAGCAATAAAAATAAAACACTTTGAAGAGGTGATGGGTAAAAAAATCAAATATTAAGTTAAAATATTTATGCAATTAAAATAATATACATATGTGCTAACAAAAACTACAATAAATGTTTATACTATGGAAATTTCTAAAACTTTACTCTAATTCACTATCATGTACATTAATTAGATAAAAAAATTTATTTTTGGTAAAATAATATCGTCGGTTATCTAACACGTCTTACAACTGGGAAAATATGCACTCCACATTAACGCTTGTAATGGGACTGCTATATACCAAAAGGGTTTTAATTTAACAAACATAATATTTGTGTGATACGCAATAAAGTGCCCCTTGGCAGGAGAGACACAGCTGGGTCATACAACAAAGGACAGTTTCTCTACCTGCCTACCTCTTACCTTGTAATATTTGGAGTAAACAGGATAAGTTACTTGCTAGGATTCAACAGCTGGGAAGTCAGTGGGTGGAGCCTATGCTTCAAAAAGAGCTTTTGGCTTGAGGTCTTGTGTCTGGCCTTGTCTCCTTGTAGGCCAGTCTTGCAGTTCCCGCCCTTACCACAATGTAGCTAATTAGGCATAGTCATCTCCAGATGACATCTCATCTACGACTTCCACCCTCAACATAGCATCTCTTTTAGATTAAGATAAGTCTAGGATAAGTTTTATTTTGTTACCACTTAAGTTTTTTTAATTTAGTTAATGATCTTCATTTCATACTGTAATTTTATATGTCAACCCTTAATTGAATATATGTTGTTTTTAATTTAACCGTCAAATTTATTTTCCATTTGCATGTCACTCATCTAATTAATATATTTTGATTACTCTTCTTTATAATTAATTAACACATCTTAATTATTTGGCCACATGATCACCTTGTGGAGAAGAAATTATATAAAGTTAATTAATTAATTATTTAAAATATTATTTATAATTTGTCAATTACTGACTGGCATCCCTTTATTTAGATTAATGCTGATCTGGACTCGTCAGAGTGCCAGGACATAGCAGGACATCTAAAGCAGCTATTTAAGATTACTGGATCCAACTCCACATTTGTGTCTTCTCCATTGAGAGCTTTGTTGTAGATTTGTAACCAGAGTTTTTTTTCTTTAACTAATATAAATTTATCAGAAATTGTTCTTCCCTTTTCGATTTCGATTTTTTCTAAATCATCCCCAACTTTCTCCATAATATTAATCAGCGGTGACAACATTAAGTTTTCCTCTTCAAGCTTTTTTATTTGAAATGGTAGAAATGATAAATGGGATCTCATAAATGCTAGAACTGATGCAACTGAAGTTAAATTTAAAATGGTGTTTACTTTTTTTACAGATACTGCATCATCTTCAAGAGTAGAAATAAACTCATAAAAATTGTTAAATGATCTGAATGAAATATAGTAACTTGAATCCATGTTTCCTACCTGGTTATCATAGGTTCCAAAGATATTGGGAACAGTTGAATTTTTTCAATTGCTACTTATGAAAAGATGGAATGTACTTATTTTAGTTGCAATGGGCATCCACTTGAGATTTCCGATCGGAACCAAATTGATTTATTAAAAGAACTGTAAAATATTGTTTTCACATCTAATTTCATTCTGGGTATGGTTTTATCCAAATTTTAATTTTTGACGATTGGCAGGCTGTCACATAAGGCATTTTCACTCCTACTTATATTGTATTTCACTATTACTATTATTGTGCTTGTTTACTGAACTGAACTCTACTGAAGAATGAAATAAAAATAAAAGAGTAGGTTGAAGGGTGGAGTAAAATCAAATTAGAAATTCTACGAATGCTAGTACGAAGAAAACGTTTCTCAACACAATACCATTTCTTTAATGAGTTCGAAGAAATAATTGGAAGCCGTGGGTTTTTTTTTCTTTCATGGAAAATTATGTACATACATGTTACTATAGATATTTTAAAAATAAATCACGACTTTTCTCAAAATGAAACATAAAAAGAAACTTCAATATTTTTAATGAAATATCAAAAAGTGTGCTTTCGGGCACTTAAAAACTGAAATGTGCAACTTTGTGCAGTAACCCCCAAAACATGCAATTTCATGCAGCAATTTTGTCCTAACTTTAGAGGAGACATGTACAACTGATATTCATATTATACTTATTCATATTATTATTGTTACCCACATAAAGCAAAAAAAACAAAACAGATTATTACTTTCATTTATATAAGAAAAAATAATAGTGCCTTCATTTCACCGGTGTATTACACAGAAAGAAATCAGCTTAGTTGTATGTGGACAATGGTTGTAGCAATCTTGGCTTTTTTTTCTTCTTCAAAATCTGGACTTGGAAATGGATTCAGCACTAAATGTTTCAGTTATTTATCTTATGAAAAGTAAATGCAGTTCAAATATATAGAGGGATAAATGAGATGATTTATAATGAAACCAATTTTATGGAAGGAGAAATATTCAGTATCACATTAGTGAACTCTGAGGATGCATAGGCAATAAAAAAATACTAACATGCCAGGGAAAGGAAACTGTAGGTAACAACAAAACAAAATAAGCAACAGAAATTTTCTTCTATTATGCTGATCAGTTATAACAAACAAGATTCATTTGTGTTGGGGATGATGAAAGTCCAAAAAAAAAAAAAAAAAAAAAAAGATGGCTTTAAAAATACCTGAGACATAAGATCTACTTCTCTTAAGGTACGCATGATGGTATAGAAAAATCAATACAATTAGGATTGATGAATTAATTGCAACTTATATTGAAATTATTTTATTTGAAATCTAGCTTCGAATGTTTAACATTCATCTTCAGTTCTACATATAAAAATTTCAAAACATCAGCACTTTTTTTTTTTTTTTTTTTGACACGAAACGGCCTTATATATTATTTCCTCCGAACTCTCCCCACACATCCCTCCCTCTTCTTCATTCTCTCAGACTGCATTCTTCTTTCTTCCATACTTGCTCCATAATCTCCTCCTCCTCACCTCCTTGGTACCCACAAGGACCTTTATTTCCCTTAGTTTTTCCCTATATCTAAATAGTCTAAAATTTGTTTAAATGACCAGATAAACATTCCCAATAATCCCACATTAAATTTGTTTCCAAAAGGAACAGAAAATCCAGTCAGTCATATTAGCATGGCTGGCTTGGACCTAACTATGAAATTCCTACCAGATTATTTGTTTTGTGGGATTTAAGGGCATGAAAAAGCAATGGGTAACCAAAACTCACTATTTTATTACAATTTACAACTAACTGAGGAGAGATATTAGGAGTGTAAAATGTTGAGCCTGAATTTATAGATTCCTTTGCATTTGGAGTAAACTGAACATGTTGCAGAAGTTGGTTTAAGATGTGTAGAATATCTCTTTATCTATCCACTTGTATACTCTAACTTGTGGGTTTAGAAATGGTTCCAGTGGTTTCTGGCTCGAAAATGTGATATTTTATGAATTTGTTACAATATTTTCATCTTTACTAATGATAATTCTCTTGTATTACACCAGATTCAGATATTGAAAATCAAAATATTTAACAATGCATTTACTTTAGTTCAGAATATCATGGGGAGTCACTTGAATTGCAAAGTCTCCCAATTTCGATAATGATAATAATAATAATAATAGAAAGCAATGAACAGGGGTTCGATAGATGATTAAGATCAAATAGAAAAAAAAAAATAAGAAGAAAACAGGTGAATGAAACTTTACCTATGAGATTAGGAAAGTAACCTTTCCTATCCACAGCCGATAGATACTGATATTGATATGATGATGACTTTAAAAACCTTCAAATGAATTGAATCTCTTTCTTAACACTTTGACTGCTAAATCGAACACATATGCTTCATAAAAATCTAATAAAATAGTGTCACAAAACATTTTTTTTTTTTTGGCTTAATGCAACTGAATTCCAAGATTTAAATGAAATAGGACTTATTGCAATTTTTTTAGTCGAACACTTGTTTTGAGTATTTAACATTCATCGATGTTGGGAGGGTTCAGTCAGAAAAATTTAAAGCAATGTTTGAAAATGAGCAAACATATTTTATTTTATTTGCCAAGGTATTGGCCAAATCATTGATGACCATCATCAGGGCTAAAACAAACAAATTTCGCATAAAGAAATAAAACCGAAAAACAATAAAATAAATAAATAGATAAAATGAAAAATAATAGAGCTAATAAACAATTTGAAATGATCTGAAAAAATGTAGATAAATTAAACAATGACAAAGAAATGCAATTATTTTATTTTTATTTTCTTCATCATTGTATAATTTAAACATTGTTTATTAACTCTATTATTTTTCATTTTGTCTATTTAATATTATTGTTTACTAACTCTATTATTTTTCATTTTGTCTATTTAATATTATTACTAGCATATTCTCCCAATAATGGAAAACATTAAGCAAACAACTCAATCAAGTTTTCTTTGGGTTCTTCTTGTTCCAAAAGGGTTTCATTCTTTCGGAGAAATAAACGAGAAGCTCATTTACATTCTTTTGACCATTTCGGTCTGTACTGCTTCTGCTTTGGTTGCTCTGAAATAACTTCCCACTTGTTGACTTTGTTTCTGAAGGCGTTTATTTATTTTTTTGTTTTCATTTTATTTATATAATTTTTTATTTTTTTCCTTTCCTGTCTTTTATATTTATTTATTCGACATTTATTCTTTGTTTTAGCACTGATGATGGTCATCAATTATTTTGACCAAATGTTGGCTAATAAAATAAAATTTGTTTGTGAATTTTCAAACATTGCTTTAAATTATTTGACTGATCCCACCCAACATCTCTTTCAATAGATTTCAGTCAATCATCGAACATAGCTATTAAACAGATTATAAATATTAAATTTTAAAAATGTAAGACAAGGAATCAAACAACTCATCCAAAGGAAGCAAAATAAAAGATTTTCTAAGAACTATCGGGATCTTGAAGCCCTTCCTTCCATTTTGCCTCCTTAGGATAGTATAGTATCAACACGTTTTTTTTGTTTTATATTTTTTAGGCTTTAGCTAAACACCATTGGCCAACTTTAAAAAAATATTTATTCAAAATAATTGTTTGTTTTTATTTTTTTTTAATACAGAAGAACCTCGATAATCCTAACGCTCGATAATCTGAACGCCATTTTGGGAAAAAATAAAAATAATCAGAATCGTAAGCACAAACTGAGAGAGAGAAGGGGGAGTGTTGTTATTGGGCCTCTGTTAATTCTTGCCTTCAGTCGCTCTCTAACGGCTACAGAAACAACCTGAATGCTATTTACCTCAGTTGATCACGCTAAAGAAAATCCATGATTTAGCAGCCAAACATTCTTCAATCTTAGTTCAGAAAACAATGAGTGACTATTTTCCAAATGTTTAGTTTTTAGTTTTCTTTAATTTTTTTTTCTCTTTCTGTACAGCATAATTTTTTTGTGTGTACAGTACTGTATTTTCTGTGTTTATATAAGATTGTATACATACTATGTAAAATATTACGAAATTCATGTGCAATACATTACATAAAATATAGTTACCTTACTGTAGCACAGTAGCTTTTCATAAAACAAACTATTTACCTTTAACAATACAAGGTGTTTCTTATTTTATAGGAACTAGTATGTCAGTGTTCATTTTTTGCATGCTACATACTATGCCTGGAAAGCACTTTGTTTGGTAATCCGAACGATTTGATAGTCCGGACGGTGTTTAACACGGTTTCGGTTCGTGTTTAACTTCGCACAATTCACAGTAATGCATATCTTTTCTTCTAATTTTGTATAAATATGTACCAGAGATAGCATGATTGATTCTCAATCTGCACATTGATGTTATCCATGATCTGGGAGCATTGTTGTTACCAAACCATGGTTCAATTGAGACCAGTGGGCAGCGAGATTTATAAAACAATCCCTTATCTTCTTTTACATAACTTTTCTGCCATTCCATCTTCATGGAAATTTTTAATTCGTGAAATATATCTGAAAATGGTACACGACATTTATCAATCGGTTTTTTTCTTGCTTCTTTGGCAAAGCTATCGACTGCTGTATTGCCTTTAATACCTGCGTGGCCCCTAATCCATGCAAATTTAAAAGTTTTACCTTGTTTTTTAATTATAAGAACTTTTTCCAAAATTGAGATTATTAAAGAGGATGTTTTGGAATTGAAATTTAGATTTTCTAGTTTTTTAATAGCACTTAGACTGTAGTTTTATGTAATCTAGAGCAGTTAATATCGCTGTTAGTTCAGCTGTGTAAACCGAAGCCTTTATGTGTATACTAATAAGTATACTTTTGTTGTATGTAGGAATATAGACAGCAGCACCTACTCCTTCTGGGCTCTTAGACCCGTCTGTAAATATTAGATAAAAAGATGGGAAATTTGATTTAATGTATTCATTGAAATATGAATCACATTGGGTTTCTGGAATTGTATCAAGGTCGGCATCAGAATTATTTCTATGTTTATTGAAAATATATCATATATACAATTGAATATAGGAGGTTTTTTCATACTATAAATCGTATATTTATAGCTAGATAATATTAAAAAAACTGCTACCAATGCGGTAGGTGTTTTGCTTTTCCAATATCTGTGAGTTAGGGTTTCTGTTGTTGATTGAACCAGTTTATTATTTAACTCGTCCTCTGCAAGCAATTTTACGACAAATTTCCTGGTCAAAATTTCCCTTCTGATTATTAATGGAGGTTCTCCAGCTTCGACTAAAATATTATTATTCGGACTACTATTAAGCAGGCCTAAGCTTGTTTTGATAGATCTATACTGTACTCTATCGAGAGTGAGTAATTTAGATTTTGCCACATTCCCATAAAATACGCAACCAAAATCTATTATAGCCCTAATTGTTGACTTATAGAAATTAATACATATTTTAGGGGCAGCCCCCCATTTAGTTGAACAGATAGCTCTTAATATATTGTTGTATTTTTCACATTTCTAGAGTATTTTAAGAATATGTTGGTTCCAGCTCAATTTCTGATCCAAGGCGAGACCTAAAAATTTTACCTCCTTATCAATTGGAAAATTATGATTGTTGACGGTGAGAAATTCCTGTTCTATTTGTTTTGTTTTTTTATTAAAAATACAATTTTTCAGTTGATATTGACAGGCCTTTCTTCGTCACCCCTGTAAGTACGAGGGTAAGTCAATAATTATCCGCAATATAGTTATAAAATTTTATTGAAATGAAATAGGAAACTTACAAGTACATCATTTTTCGACATAGTCCCCTTGCTTTTCAACGCACTTGGTCCAACGTTGTTCAAGTTTCCTGATGCCCTCATGGAAGAAGGTTTTGGGTTGAGATGCGAGCCAGGAATGCACCGCTTCTTTCAATGCTTCGTCCGAGGCAAATCGACGGCCCCTAATTGCCTGTTTGAGTGGACCAAACAAGTGAAAATCAGATGGAGCGAGATCGGGACTATATGGAGGATGATTCAATACTTCAAAATTGAGTTTCTGAAGCGTTTCTACAGTGTGGGCAGCTGTATGCGGACGGGCATTGTCGTGCAACAACACAACGCCTTTTGACAGCAGTCCTCGGCGTTTGCTTTGAATTGCAGGCTTCAGCTTAGCAGTAAGCATCTCACTGTAACGTTCACTGTTTATTGTTGTGCCCCTTTCCTTATAATGTTCCAGTAATGGACCTTGTGAGTCCCAAAAAACCGTAAACATAAGTTTTCCTGCGGACGGTTGGGTTTTGAATTTTTTCTTGCACGGCGAATTTGGATGTTTCCATTCCATACTCTGCCGTTTACTCTCCGGCTCGTAATGATGGATCCATTTTTCGTCACCAGTAACGATCCTGTCTAAGAAGTTGTCCCCTTCGTTAACATAGCGATCCAAATGTTTTGTGCACACGTCCAAGCGCGTTTGTTTATGCAACTGTGTCAGTTGTTTTGGAACCCATCTTGCACAAACTTTATGAAACCCAAGTCTGCTGTAAATGATTTTGTAGGCAGAACCGTGGCTAATTTGCAGACGATTTGCCACGTCGTCAACAGTTATCCGTCTGTCTGAGAGAATCATTTCACGTGAACGCTCAATGTTTTCCTTGTTTATGGCGGTAACTGGTCGTACAGCTCCTTCATTTTGCGTAACACTTGTGCGACTATTTTTGAATTTTTCAATCCATTCATAGACACTCCGTTGTGGCAAACAATTGTTCCCGTACTGTACCAAAAGTCTTCGATGAATTTCGGCCCCTGATACACCTTCCGACCACAAAAAAACGGATCACTGAACGTTGCTCTTCTTTGGTGCAAATAGAAAGTGGAGCGGCGATTATTAACAGCACGACAGCGATAACAAAACTAACCTACCAGCTTGATACGAACATAAACATAACAACGAATAAACAAAGCATGCGCCATCAACACAAAAGAACAGTACTGCCAACATAAACAAAAATATAGCTATATTGCGGATAATTATTGACTTACCCTCGTATATTGTCTATTTTTGGTGATAAGGATTGAAAACAATCATTAGCATCTTTACCTATGGTATGCAAACAGTTGTCATCGACGTACAGAATCAGGTGAGCATTGTCTGTTATATTTTTATTTATATCAGCTACGTAAACGGCGTAGAGAAGACAACTTAAAATGCCTCCCTGTGGCAAACCGATTCGAGCTTTACGTGGATCTGTAATTTGTCGGTTTACTCACAACAAATTTTTATTGTCTTTGTATAATTCTAAAATTCTATAAATAAAGCCTTCAGAAATTTGTACATTAGACATAGCCCTACTTAATTCACAGAATATAATGCTGTTATATGCTTTGGAAATATCTATAAATACAGCAGTAACCGTTTTGCTTTTTGTGAATGCTGAGTAGATGTCAAGTAGAAGTTGGGATTGAGCCTGCTGAACAGATTTACCTTTTCTGAAGCCATATTGGTTTGAAGACAGAATATCATTTGTTTCCAAATACCATTCTAACCTCATTTTAATTATTCTTAAGGACACATAAAGACAATGAAATTGGACGATATGAAGAGGCGACTATACTATCCTTACCCGGTTTTAAAATAGGAACAAGATATTCACCCCATGAGTCGGGAAAACTAGCATTTTTCCATATTTCATTAAATATGTCAATAAGCAATTCTTTAGCAATTTTTGGTAATTGATCTCACATTTGATAGTGAATTCGATCTAAGCCAGGAGTGGTACTGCCTTTTGATTGTAGCATGATATTTAATTCATTAATGTCCATTTTCTTAATTAAAGGCATTTTTTCTATCGTTGATGAAGGTTTGGCATTCTTGGGTCCACCATGAATTACTTATTACATTTCTAGTACGTAGAAATGATTTAGGGATAGAATTTTCAGCAGCTAGATTTAAACTGAAAATAAATTTTTGATAGTCGTATTTTTGGTCAGAGTTTGCCTGCTTGATTGAATATTTTTCCATTAAATTTCTAAATTTGCCCCAGTCTGCAAATTTAAGATTCCATTTCCACAGGAAACATTTATCAGCTGGAAGCTCAGGGTGGTCATTTGATTTAGAGATGTTTTGCATTTTAAGAGCATATTGCGGATACAATAATTGGGAGATGATCCGAACCTATTGGGTCCTCAGTGCACCAATCATATAACAGTGCGAGGTCAGGAGTTGTTAAAGTGATATCTCTTGCACTTTCATTTATTTGACAAATATTTTTAACTGTAGTAGGCGAGCCGTCATTTAGCAAGACCAAATCTGCATTAGGAATTGCCTCAGATAACTTATTGCCTCTATAATCTGATTTATTACTGCCCCAGAATGAGTGATAACAATTAACATCACCAACAATAAAGCATGGCCAGGAGATACTATTGAAAATTTTTTCCCTTTCATCAACAGAGATGTTATTTGGAATCGGGTTATAAATAGATACTAACGATAGATTCTTACCGTTATTATCTATTTCAATTCCAACTACCTGAAATTCATTGCTAGGTTTATGTATGTTCACTATACTCAAAATGAGATTTAATTAATATAGCTACCCCAGTAATTCCATCTTGGCGATCAAATCGTATGTTATTATATCCCGGAAAGTTCACGTAAGTATTTGGATGAAACCAAGTTTCGCTTAATATTGCTACGTCTATATTATGTTCTGATAAAAATATCTCTAAATTTCCTTTGTTTGAGATAGCTGACCTAGCGTTCCATTGCATAATTTTTATATATATATATATATATATATATATATATATATATATATATATATATATTTTTTTTTTTAATAAAGAAAAATATAGACGTAATAACATATGGTATTATGTATCTGAAGTAAATAATAGTTAGAGTTATAATCATTCAGATAGGGATTAAACTCTATCCAAAACTAAAGCATTAATATCAGTACTGTTAATATTTATATTTTCTGTATCTTTTAAAGTTTTTAAAATCAAAATTATAATAACTGAAATCATATCAACATTTAAGCTTAGTCTCTCATTCACAGTATTTTTATCTTCATTTTTATGGGGGTTGTTTGTTATTGGATTATTTGTACTTGTAGGGTTAGAAATAATATTTTTATATTCTGTTAGTAAACGATCTTTACTTGGCGTTGATTTAATAGGTGAAGAATGTCTAGTCCTCTTAGGAGGGACTCGATTTACCTGTTTTAAATCTGGAAATAAACTATTATTTTTAAAATTAGGTGTTTTATCTGTTAGAGCTAATTTAAAGGATTTTCCAACGACTAATTCTTTAGCTTCGATAAAGGTTATATTTTCATTGACCATTAGATTCCTAATTAAATAATAAATTCTGGACATTGCTCATAACTAGGGCTGTGAATAATATGCAATTAAATACCTAAATATGCAACTATTTACATTACTTACAAAAATAAAAATACCGTAATACATACCTATACAAATGTTCATGTACATACGTAAAATGTACCTATACTCATGTTTAACCAATTACTTAACTCTGTTGAATAGGGAAACAATAGGAGAAAGAACATTACAAGGCAAATATTAAAAAAAAGAACAAAAAAATTTACTAAAACAGGGAACATTAAAAATGAAAGAAGTCATGAAGCAGTCCCTGACCAGAAAACTGAACAACAATTACAACCAAAATATACATAAGGAAACTTATGAAAAATATTTTGACTTTAAATTAGAACATTATACAATAAAAAAAATTAAGAAACGACCATAAAGAAAGTTTTCCACCGTATTAATGTCTTTTTCACTGTTGCAATTACAGACAATCACTTTTTTTAGGTTTTCGAACAAAAAAGATTGTCTGTTCGGCCTCAAAATAGATTTAAATAGGCTAAATGACCGCTCCACGTCTACGGACGTTATTGGGGCATATTTGAATACCACAACCTCTGTCGGGCTAAGTCTAGCAATAGACTCATCTTTGTCTCTTAATACCATACATTTTCCACACTAAATGTCAGCTATAATCTGTATGTTTTTCCAACCTGTTTTTTTCTCCAAAACTTCCTTAAATTTTATCTTCATTTTCCCTCCATTCTCCCCTTGTGCATCATCCAGTTTGTTTAAGGTGCTGTTAACTATAGCAATACAGTCTACTAATGCCAAATTTTGTTTTTCTAATGATGTAATTTTTTCTCCTACAAATACAGCATTAGAAGAATATAAGTATGCCAAATTATGTTTCAAATTCAGGTTCTCAATTAAAGATTTGGCTTTCTCTACTGCAGCGGAATCAGATGGTAACTTATACAAAACATTTTGAATTTGATTAAAGTTTGTATAGTACTTAACTGCACTTAGCCACATCCCCCACCTTGTGATGATAGGTGAGGAGGCAGCGGAAGTTCAGGGTTTTCATCTTGAAAATTTCAACACGGCTTGGAACCTTCAAGAATATTCTTTTGATAGTAGCTATCAATTGATCGATATCTGGAAATTGAAACCTAACAGTCTCTGCAACTCGATGTAAAGTGTGAGCAAGGCAGGTAAGATGGATAAGTTTGGGATAAAAAACTTTTATTGCCGACCCTGCTTTAACCATATATGTATAAAATATGGTGCACCATCTGTCAGAAACAATAGAACACTTTCATGTTGAACACTTCCCTGCCAAAGAAGGCTCATACATTCATTAAAATACCTAGCAATAATAGCATGATTTCACTTTTCAAGAACCTCACAATTCAGCAAAAAAGGCTGCGATGATGAATCTGCAGATAGTTTTCCCACAATTGTGTTTACTACATATCTGCCCTCAACATCTGTTGTTTCATCCATCGAGACCCAAATGGGTCCATTTTATTGAGGGTTTTGGTGTACACAACATCCAGGTGAGATTTCCTGAGTGTGCTTTCGTGAGGAACAGTTTTTCCCATGTACTTTTCCAAAACCCTTGAATTCAGGGTGGCTCAATTTATGGAAGGGTATGTCAGTTCAAACTAAAGCACGACGTAAATCAGTATCGAAACCTGACTTTTCCAATCCAGTGGCAGTTTGGGTTATGAATGTTTGTAGAAATTTTGACTTCTTACCTTTGCTTTCTTTATGTTTTGGTGTTTTTATGCGTTGAGTTACTGTGTTAAGAAAACCGTACCAACATGTTTGATTTCTTGTCTTACATTTTTAAAATTTTAATAATTCATCAATCCCAATTTTATTGATCCTTCAATAATATACTCACTGACCTCAAATTATTAAAATTATATCTCATATATTAATAAAAAATAGAATATTGGAAGATATAAAATACAAATATATATATATTACACAAAGAAGTAAGCATTTTTTTCAATAGGAACTGTTTTTTCATTGGGTGAACAAATCAAACTTGTTGTACAAGGGTAAGTCAATAATTATCCGCAATATAGTTATAAAATTTTATTGAAATGAAATAGGAAACTTACAAGTACATCATTTTTCGACATAGTCCCCTTGCTCATGGAAGAAGGTTTTGGGTTGAGATGCGAGCCAGGAATGCACCGCTTCTTTCAATGCTTCGTCCGAGGCAAATCGACGGCCCCTAATTGCCTGTTTGAGTGGACCAAACAAGTGAAAATCAGATGGAGCGAGATCGGGACTATATGGAGGATGATTCAATACTTCAAAATTGAGTTTCTGAAGCGTTTCTACAGTGTGGGCAGCTGTATGCGGACGGGCATTGTCGTGCAACAACACAACGCCTTTTGACAGCAGTCCTCGGCGTTTGCTTCGAATTGCAGGCTTCAGCTTAGCAGTAAGCATCTCACTGTAACGTTCACTGTTTATTGTTGTGCCCCTTTCCTGATAATGTTCCAGTAATGGACCTTGTGAGTCCCAAAAAACCGTAAGCATAAGTTTTCCTGTGGACGGTTGGGTTTTGGATTTTTTCTTGCACGGCGAATTTGGATGTTTCCATTCCATACTCTGCCGTTTACTCTCCGGCTCGTAATGATGGATCCATGTTTCGTCACCAGTAACGATCCTGTCTAAGAAGTTGTCCCCTTCGTTAACATAGCGATCCAAATGTTTTGTGCACACGTCCAAGCGCGTTTGTTTATGCAACTGTGTCAGTTGTTTTGGAACCCATCTTGCACAAACTTTATGAAACCCAAGTCTGCTGTAAATGATTTCGTAGGCAGAACCGTGGCTAATTTGCAGACGATTTGCCACGTCGCCAACAGTTATCCGTCTGTCCGAGAGAATCATTTCACGTGAACGCTCAATGTTTTCCTCGTTTATGGCGGTAACTGGTCGTCCAGCTCCTTCATTTTGCGTAACACTTGTGCGACCATTTTTGAATTTTCAATCCATTCATAGACACTCCGTTGTGGCAAACAATTGTTCCCGTACTGTACCAAAAGTCTTCGATGAATTTCGGCCCCTGATACACCTTCCGACCACAAAAAACGGATCACTGAATGTTGCTCTTCTTTGGTGCAAATAGAAAGTGGAGCGGCCATTATTAACAGCACGACAGCGATAACAAAACTAACCCACCAGCTTGATACGAACATAAACATAACAACGAAATAAACAAAGCATGCGCCATCAACACAAAAGAACAGTACTGCCAACATAAACAAAAATATAGCTATATTGCGGATAATTATTGACTTACCCTCGTAGTTGAAGATTGCCTACTACAAAAAGCTGATTAACAACATTGAATAAATACAAATACAGAAATTAACCACTTACTTTTATCTCTGAAATCAGATTTTCTATCATTTCTACGGGTTTCATCCTTTGTCTTTCTATCATCTTCTTTCCTACGGTCTGGAGACCTAAAGAAAATAAAACAAAAACATAGTTTCAAAACTATTTATTTGGAAAAGAAAGAACTGAAAACAATAAAATTACAGACAACATTTTGATACCACTTAAGAGCAGACTGTTCTGAACTAACAATAACAGCTACTTTGGTAACCACATCATTATAGTACAAGGAAGGTTTTGCAATAATAAAATCTTCTTTTTTTTTTTCAATTAATTTTTCATTACAAAAAGCGATAATATGTGGATAACCGTGAAGTTTGAAAGTTGACCGAAGGTTGAGAGTGCCATTCTACATAAGAGGTTAAGATGGTACGGTGTTACCGTGGAGTTATAAGACATATGGAGAGGCCCTTCCTGTATTTTCTTCAGTGAGGTGTAAGGCCAAAACACCAAGCGGCCACGCCCTCTTTACCACAATTGGCTACTTGCATTCCATTTGGAATAGAGTATTTCCCAATTATTAAATGGAATAATAACGCATTAAATATAATAAAATCCCAGAATAAAGCCCAAGATACCAAAATGCCACACTATTTGATTATCATCTTACACTTTAGACTTTTTTTATATTAGACAGGAAGATGCTGTTATATTAGCTTTGACATGAATCTAATATAACATTTAAAGTAGTTTAAGAACATTTCATAGACATCCAATTAAGAACATGAATGAATTGAAACAGAACGGATACTGTTTTCAAATGACTTCAAGAAATACAACCTCTGGAATCAGGTCCTAAGGTGCATCCCCAAAAGTGCAAATTTTAGTTAGTACATTATAACCAAGAAGTTTGAGTAATGAGAAAATAACAAATGGTTTAGGAATATCAAGCATTTTAATAATACTAAAGAAGGTTATAGTAATTATAATTCATTCAACCTCACACAAAATTTTCTCCATAATTTTATTTAACAGGCTATTTCCACATGCCAATGCATGAGTCCAGTAAAATAAGGGTTTGCCGAAGAAAAAACTGCTGAACTTTTATTCTCAACGGATCTTTATATTTTTTGGGATAACACGAAAAAAAAAGCTTTTTTTGAAGACAGTCTTTATATATTAATTGTAGCTGGAATTATTACCAACGAAATGAAATAAACTACTCCGAAATCAGATGATTTCTTATATAGATTATAGATAAATAATAGTAACAAGACATTGAAATTATATTCATTTATACCTATAAACGAAGTTCCTTAAGATGTTCGTGCTCCTGAACAAGTGAGAGATCCACCATCTCATACACGAAATAATGCTTCTCTCATCGCGTTCCCTCGTTCAGAATTTATACTTCGTAGAGTGCCACCACCACTCTTCGTATTCTCTGCTGAAGTAATATACTGATACGTGTTGCAATCGTATTTTTTGATAGTTTTGTAGAATCATTCCAATCATCTACAAATTTCTTGTAAAGTGTAGCGAATTCCCCTTCTGTTCCTCTCTTTTTCCGTGCTTGATGAACCCACTTCCATTATCTTCTCGTTTCTTCTTCTTCTTCATTTAGAATCAAAGTAATAATTGCAAGTTCATCCACTGAAAATTTTGCCATTTAGGCCTCATGTGAGCACAACTGCACTGTCAGAGCACGGAGAAAATACTGACCAGTGTGAATTGAAAACACTGTGAGCTCAAATCAACGAGAATCACTGTCATGCCACGGCACTATCACGTCACTGCTGAATGTGAATAGATCTTAAGGCATGGCGTTATTATGATCAGTTCAAAACTTATAGCCAATTTGATCATTATAATAAGATAATTTCAGGGAACAGTTAAATCTAATTGTAGACAAATTAATGAACTAGAAGCAAATGAATACAAATAAAGAATAAAAAATATTATTAATAGCCAAAACATTCACATTGGATCGTTCAAAGAATTTAACCTGTTTCTTGAAGGAGGACGAGGTCTTGGACTTCTTCCTCTTCTTGCCACTGATGGCCGAGGACTTCTACGGCTGCTACCACTGCTCCGACTGGTCTGCTTTCTATCAGGAGTTCTTCCTCTGCTACCAATTGGTGAATCATTTCTTCTGGTTCCTCTATCGTTACTTCTGTCTACAGATATAGAAAATAACTTGTATATAATTATTTAAATGCACATTTGCATGTGTGGGTGTGTCTATTTTGAATTTGACTATCAGAAAATAAGTTTTTTTAAATAGGAAAAAAGTAAGGAGTTTTAACATTTTATTTTGTTTATCAATTTTTATTTATTTTATTTTGTCCTTCTTATCTCCATAGTAGGGTCATTGTCATGGGTGACTACAGAACTTAAATTCTGAAACCTTTTCAAAGTTGCAAGTCCCTATTGTCATACTATCAAGAACTATAAATAAAAAGTAAGAAAATGAAAATGTTAATCATAGGGGCACAATTTAGAAAAAAAGTCAAAGTATACTATATACAAGTAGACTGTAATAATGTAATGTATGAGGGTTGTATGATAAGTTTTAAGACGACAACACTGGTGCTGCTTAGTAATATCTAACAACTTTAAAAAGTTTGACAGTTTTGATGATGTTTTTTGGTCATAATGTTTGAAAATACAGATGCTACTTGTATTAATGGGATGTATAAAAAAAATGACCGTTTTATCAAATTAAAGATTTCAAAGGTCTGTACATGATTTAATCCTATTTAATACTTAATAATCCGTTTAGAGCATTCTTTAAGCTTGTTTAAACAGGAACTTAATCCACAGCAATCAGCTAAGAGGTTAGAAATTTGAGAAAATTTATTGGAAATCCTTCTGATATGAGATTTTACCAGAAGATTGTCACCTGTGATGAAAAGTGGGTATAATGGCAAAATCCAAATACCTTTTCTGCTTGTTGCAAGAGAGCAATTTGAAAAAAAAATCCATGCTTTGGGTTTTTTTTTTAAATTTTGAAGGTGTTATTCACCACGAATTTGTTCCTGGTGGACGTTCTATCAATTCTGAACTCTACTGCGAACAACTGGAAAGATTGTATGAGAAGTTGTCAGTGTTATCCACCTTTCATCAACTGAAAAGGAGTTTTATTCAAACAAGATAATGCTTATCCTCACACTTCCCGTTGAAACAAAGAAAAGTTTAAAGAACTCCAGGGGTTCGAACTCCTGCCTCTTCCACCATATAGTCCAGACCTTGTATCATCGGATTATTACTTGTTTTTGATCCATGGCCCATTTTCTTCAAGAGAAAAAATTGATAATTTTAGAGAAGTTGAAATTATGATCCAAGAGTTCTTTAACAGCCATCCCAAGGAATGATATCAGCGTGGGATCGAGCAATAGGCTAGTAGATGGCTAATGATGGTAGATAACAATGTACTTTACTTTGAGTATTAATAGTAATTTACATTAAAGAAATAATAATAAAAATATTTGGTTGAAAACAGACAATTTTTTCTTATACACCCTATGATTTATTGAGACTTGAAAATTTTGGAATATCTAATAGAATTAACTAGGGAACATCTCTCTGGAATGATTCTTTACAACTTTTGCCAGGAATTATCAAGTTAATAATGCATTGATTAGCTTAAACCACTTTTGGTGATGAAGTTCTGTCTGCTTGTTAAATGAAATAAATAATTGTCGTAACTTGCTCAATGATGAATTTTATGAAGGTCATCCAAAATAAGTTATCGTACTAAAAAATATTAATCGTATGCATCCACTTAAAATACAAGATAATACAAGACTTATAATGGACATACTGAGAGGTTTGGGCATCCCTGGGTGTTAGTATGAGCAGTATATGAACATCTGAGGGTAAAAAATATTTGTTCTCACTAGATTTCACAAGATTTGAGGATTGCTAAAAAATGATCAAGTGAATTGGTGCAAAAAAATGTCAAACAAATTTAGTCGTGATTCATCAAATTCTGTTTATAACCTCAGCACAAGTGATAACGTCATGGATCAAAGCATATGAGACAGAAAGTAAACTGTACCAGTCTTTCAAAGAGGACCTTCCTTAAGTGTCTGAGCAAGAAGAACAACAAAGCAAATAGTTACTGGCCTTTTAGAGAAAAGTTGTCATGTGGCTACTGTTCCACTCGAGAAACATAAAAATTTTATTTCTGAATGGAAAACAACTATTTTTTTGCCAGAATTCTGACAAATAAAGAAAAACAACTCAATATTTAATCAGTCCAAACATCAAATTAATGGATTGTCCACCATACAGTCCTTGTATAGCACCCAATGACTTTATTTTGTTCCCAAGCATCAAGAATAAAAACGATTTTTGACAACAGAAGAAGTGGTTGATGAGTTCAATACTCATGTTTTGGATGTAACACTTTCGGAAAGGCATGAATGCTATAATAAATTATTTGAGCAAATGCAAAAACATAATGATCATCATGGAGAATCTGTTGAAAAACAAAGTTAATTTCAGTAACAACATTACCTTACTAGTCCTAACACTTACTAACCAGCCCACATAAATCATAAAAGGAAATAACAATGATGAGTTGGAACTTATACAAATAATGAATATCCACCCACCATCCTGAATAGAGCAATTTTAAAAATAAGATTATTTTAGTTAATAAATAAATGTTAGATAAATTTTAAATAAAATTTAAAATTAGATCATTCAAAAACAAAATAAAATATTAGAAATAAGATTACTTGATGTTTTTAGTTTAGATGGAGGAGATAATCCAGATTTTCGGACTGGAGACAGGCTTTTTCTTCTAGAAGGTTTACGAGGTGGGGAAACTTTCTTAGAAGCAGTGCTTTTCCTTGGTGGACTTTCTTTATGCAGTCCTTTTCCCCTGTTTATAAGTAAATAATAAGTAATAATAAATAAATCCATTATCAATTTTAAAATAAAATTTATATATAATAAACTTACATATTTTTTTTTCCAAAACTTTTCTCCAGACAAGTAGGACTCACAGACTTTTGTTCAGCTTTCTTTTTAAAACTTAAACTAGAATCACTAGTTGAACTAGAAGAACTAGAACTGCTTGAACTACTTGAGGTTTCACTCGAAGTTGAACTGCTGCGATGCTATTTAAAAGATAAAAAATATTAACATTTAAATTCCAAAAGTTCAAATATGATATGACCTTCTATCCAACAAAACACATACCTTTAAACTCTTTAAAAAAAAAGAAAAAGAAAAAATATAACAAAATGTACTATAATAATAGTTTTTGTCCTTTCCTATATAACCTCATAAAAAGATATGACTAAAAAATAACAGTTATTAGTACAGTGAGAATTCAAACAGTATATTCCAATAAAAAAATAAAGTTCAGTTGTTTTTAAGTTTTACGATTTACCTTTCTTTGATAAAAGCAAATAGGCATCTGAATGAGTTGAGACTTATGGCGATGTTGCTCCAACCGTCAGGCAGGAAAGTTTCAAACGTGAATAAAAAACGAGAAAATCGACCAAAAAAGTTAGAGGACTTCGAATTGCAATTTTATTACAAACAGAAGATAGGTAATTCTAGTAATAAAATTCAAAAGGTTGTAAAATAAACGCATATACAAAAAAAACTTATAACAAAAGAAAGGGTTTTTTGCACTGTAACTGGCGAAAAAATGGATACTAAATAAACAGTTCATTAGTACAGAGTAAGACCGGATCTTTTGGGAAAGACAATGCTGTGTGTATAATTTTTTCTCAAACCCGGCGAAACAGTCAATACCGAGCGCTACCGACAACAAATGATCAATTTATCGAAAAACGCCCAGAATGGGCTCACAGGCAAAAGTTTTTATCCTACTAGAATTGACTAAGGAAACATCTTGGCCCTTCTCTAATCATTGGCGGAAACCTTTTTTTCAATTCTTTTGGAATCCATATATTGCCCGAGAGATGGACAAAATGACCGAGGGTCAGTACTTTGAATAAAATATATTATACTTTTTTTTAAATACTGTGTATATTTTTAAGAATAAACGTTGCATACCTCAAATTCATCTTCCCTTCTCTAATAAACCTTTTTTATCCTCTCCTGACCCTCATATGCTTATTTGTATATCATATCAAGTCACATTATTTATTTTTTTATATACTGTTTAAATTCACTCTATTTTTAGTCCTATCTTTTTAGATTTTTAACACTGATGAAGACTTTAAAAAGTAAGCCAAAAAGTTAAAGTTAGCACAAAAAGTATAATGGGCCGGGGTAGGCGAGTGGACTAAGACATGTGCAGTAGATATTTAAAGTTAAGCTCTGTCGAGCATGGTAAGCACTTGGATGGGTGACCACCTTCCAGGTAAGACCAAGTAGTCTAAATACTCAGGCTACTACGGCATGGGTTCGATTCCCACACACAGTGCAGTACACTGTCCTCACCCTGAGAGTCAAAGGGAGGTGAGCGACCCTTGTGCCTGACATAGCTCCTGGCCCTCCAGGTTAGGGGTTGCATGGGGTTAGTAACTCCAGTCAGTAAAAACTTACAACGAAACCTGATTGAAGCCTCAGAAAATCTATCTTAAAAACTGGTAATGACACCGGCTTTGTTTAGCAAAGATACCAAAAGAACTACAGCCATTATGTGAGTAAAAATAGTTCCGTAAGAGATGGAAGGAATACACAGCCTTTCGGCCTTCCCTCTCTTCCACCCCAGGAAATAAGGTCACCACATAGTTGGTGTTGTGGACGCATGCCAGTGCAGATGCACCCACACTTACATCTCACCAACATGCGGACGCAACACCTTGGATACCACCCATCTTGCTTCCAGCTAATTGAATCACCACCAGAAATCTGGTTTGCTTCTCTCCTAGCCTTCTAACCATGACCACGTCTGTGAAAGGCTATACCAGCCACCACCCACCGATGAAACAGGCTAGGTCTCACCACCGGAGTACCATTTTAGGGCTAAGCCCCAGAGCCCTGGAATGGTCACTGGCCTGGGGACCAAGTCTCCTATCCTTCTCCTACCTCCCTGGATGAGCACTGGAAGCAAAGGAACACAAAGTGGAAGCGATAGCCCAAAAATGAGCAGAGGTGGAGCAGGCTGATTAAGGCGACCAAGGATCTGCAAGGTCTGTAGAGCCAACAGAAAAAAGAAAAGAAAAAAAAAGTATAATACTTAAGTATTTCTAATGATCACTCTGAGCTATCTTTCAAATTTTACTAAAAATCCACATTTATAGAATCCAAACATATTATTTCTCACCATTATTCCAATGTATGTCTCAAATTAAAGCATGCCTCACTTTTTTTATTTCAACTCTGTTTAGTTTTATATTATTTCTTTGTTTTGCTGTAGTTTCTTTTCAATATTTAGTTCTATAAGAAGTTAGTCCAACTTTTTATTATTTTGGGGATCATAATGGCCAAGTGCATTGGGGCAAGAGTCCTTAAGTGCTTAGATCAAAAGGTCATGGGTTCAATTACCACCTAGGTCGTGTTCAATCATCTTGAGGTGGCGCTTCCACTCAGGATAGTAGTAGCCATCAAGGGTTGGCAAAAGGAACCAATAGGTCCACTTACTATTGACAGATCTAGTACTTTGTATTTCACCTTTTATGTAATTCATTTTTTATATTTCTTTTCACATTTGCATATCAGAATGCAATTCCTCTATTTTGTTTTTTTAGCATTGAAAAAGACTTAAGGGACTAGAAATGACATGGTGTAACTAAGTTTTTAAATAGAGCTTTTTTTCATTTTGACCATTATCTTATAGATTACTTTGTTCAATTATTTTATAGATAATAAAAAATTGATAATAGATTAGTGAAATTGTAGAAAGTCATAAATTTCAATGAAGTTTGTTTATCTGCTCACAAAAGATCTGGAGTTCAACCCGAATATTGAACATAAAACAAAACTGTATATAATTGTACAAGTAAAATTGTAAAAAAAATGTCAACAACCTCTTGCTTTTCCTTAATCCTGAACAATTCCTAATGTCCTTAGAGCTTCCAATACTTACCTTCCTCACCTCCACTTCACTGTAAAAAGTGAAGTCATTGATCCTCTTCCTTTTCTATATTAGCCATCACTAGAAATCCTGACTACACAATTTACTGCCAAAAACCTCACAACTACGTATGAAACCTATTCTTCAGCCAAAAAACTACACACCTTATCAACAAACTTCTTGATTCCCATATCTCCAACCTCTTTATTCCTTTACAGTTTCTTTGGGCTGACGTGACTTAAAAAGGCAAGAGGGTGTACTACTCATATCATACGAAATCTTTACCAGGAGAACAAAATTTTAACAAATTTTAAAAATTTGCCAAGTTGTAGAAAGTTTTTCATAAAAATTTTCAGAATAATATTTAAACATTATGTTATAACAAAGGTAGTAGCATACCAGCTCGCCATCTCATATTCTCTACCTTACATTCCTTTCCTTCAGCAATCAAGGCCGATTTCTCAAGTCTTGCAATTAACTTCACATCTAAACCAACTTAACAAATCCCATCACAATCCAACATAACATGGTTTACTATATTCCTAGCTCCTATCTTAACTGTAATTCCAGGAATATTGACAAAACCAAAAATCACCTTAAAACCACATCGCACGAAACAAACTCTTTATTTCTACCAAAAATCCATCCACTCTAAAACAATTAATTCTTAACATTATTCTGTATAGCCAAATATCACTCATTTCTTTCCTTTTCTTACTCACCGATATTACCTATACCTTACTGTCGTCAAACCTCCAATTCTCGTTTCATTGTACTGACAGTGACCATACCTTCCCTCCTTATTGATTCAGGTTTCTAAATTTTCCACAACAATTTTCATAATAGTTCATTTCCTGACCACCTACGCACCCATCTTTGTTTTCAATAGTCACTTGCTTCCAGCTCCCACCGAAGCAAGTCAGTGAGTTATGAGTCATTTTATTTAACCCTCTGTCAGGTGCAATATGATTTGTAACTCGGTTGGGTGCAATTCATCTGAGAGATCAAGTACTCCAACATACAATAAATTTAATTGTAATAAGGAAATAATATTACTGAAAGACTCAAGTTTAGTCAAACATTTATTAAAACATGTTATTTTATAACAAAAAAAGTTTTATAAATATAAAACATTTTTATCCAAATAAAATTATGACCTAATGTAAGCTTCAGTCTGTTAGTCTTTTCATTATAATCTGATCGTCAGTCATGTATATTCATATTTATACTATTATATAAATGGACAAGCCATTTTCCGTTATTGATCAATAACCACAAAAACTACGGAACCAATCTGTTCCAAATTTAAGCCAGATTATCATTATAGTTCAAGGAAGTGATAAAAGACTTCCCTAAGGAAATACGTCAGATAAGAGCCGAACTATTTCCTTTTCTATTACAAAAAAAGGAGGAGGGGAAGAAAGTGCTAATGAAATATGACAAGCTACTCATTGATGGCCAGTTGTTTTCCCTTGAAGATCTTAAATATGAAAAAGAGGAAAAAATCACAAAAAGGCAAAGAAGTGAGGAAGAAAATTCACCGAATAATTCAAAACCCAAAAAAAGGTCGCACGCTACACCTAGACCAGTTAGTTTAGACCGTTATTTTTTAAATAAGGAAAAAACGACAAATAGAAATAAATGTAGACGAAAACTCTGGTACAAACCAAAAAAATGCCAATAAAAACGTAGACGGAAATAAGCAGAGCACAAGCAAATGTTCGGATATAGCAAAGGAGAAATCGAAATATTCGCCCAAAAAAAATAACGGATCAATGTAGCAAATAAGAAATAACCGGAAAATTTTAAATATAGGTACTTTAAACACTAGAATGCTAAGGGAAAACGAAAGGTTATTAGAATTAGAAGAAGCTCTTCTCGATATCGAATGGCATGTTATTGGATTATCGGAAATAAGAAGAAATAATGAAAACATCGCAGAAACCGAAAATGGAAATATTTTGTTAAATAGTGCAGCTATCAAGAGCAACTTTGGTACAGGGTTTTTTGTTAACAAAAATCTCAAACATGACATACTGGACTTTAACCCTATTTCACACAGAATTGCAAAACTTGTCTTAAAAACCGGAAATAGTCAGACTACTTTTATACAGGTGCATGCACCTACATCAATGAGCACTGAAGAAGAATTAAATGAATTTTATGATTTGTTAAATGGACATTTGGAAAAAGAACATATCAACAACTACTTCGTTCTCTTTGTGGACTTCAATGCTAAAGTAGGAGTTAAAGAAAAAGAAGATATGGACGCAGTTGGAAAATATGGAAAAGGTAAGAGAAACACCTGAGGTGAAACATTAGTGGAATTTGCGCTTAAAAATCAGTTAAAAATTTTAAACACCTATGAAAATCTACCCATAGATAAAAAATGGACCTGGAAAGCCCCGGGTGGGGAAACTCATGAAATAGACTATATACTAGGGAAAAGCGAAAAAATTATCAAAAATATACACCCAAAAGAAATTTTTAAATTTGATTCAGATCATAGATTAGTAGTTGGCTCTCTGAACATACCAAGAAGAAAATTCTTCATAAAACAGAAACTAGCTCATAGCAAAATAATTCCATTTAACTACTCCTTAAGGGTTTCCAAGAAACTGAAAGAATTGAATTTTGATAATCAATTAACTGTTCAGTTTTATTTTTTTATTTAGCAATAATAAAATCTACTAGTTTTAAATTAACTTGTTATTAAAAAAGCGATAATGTGGATAACAATGAAATTTGAAAATTAACCAATAGGTGGAGAGTGACATTCTATATCAGAGGTTAAAAAGGTAGTGTTTTTATAGAATTTGAAATTTATAATAAAATTAACTTATTAAATATGTTAAATATGTTAATAATTTAATTAAATTATTAAATATGTTATGCTGATTCGATTATGTTTTTTATCCCAGATTTTTTTTACCCTACTTTTACGATTCCCTATACAACGATCGAAAATGAAACTTTTGAGCTATGAAGCAAGTTTAGTCAAATAGTGATCTAAATATGTCACCAGCTCTCCGGCTATTAGTAATGTTTTCTGACGTAACAGCCTTCTAATTATCACACACAAAACCCAAAAGAACTCCCTTGAGCTCATAAAGATACTTATCACAGTTTTAATTTTGCTCTAATCTATGGAAAATCAATGAATCAAAATGCAAACTTAATCCACAACTGAAGATCCTACCTGCCCATCCTTTTCAACGATATTCCTCTCTCCTCTGAATCATCTTAAATGCCCTATACAACATAACTAAAAAATCCTCATACAATATATGTTTTCTTATTAACCTCATTGGTTCAAAATTCTATCAAAACCTATAGTCCAACAACACGGTAGTTCAGCTGGGAAAAAAATATAGAAGTATTAGTCTATTCGTTTTTGTTTTTTGGGGTGCTGAATCTGAATTTCAATTCAGCTACCTTGGAAAACCTGAGCATTAAGGTGTAAAAGAATTTAAAAAAGAAAAAGTTTAATTTTTCAGTTTATTGCTTTCACATGGAAAAATACAGATTAAAATAATACATACATAAATTACATAAAAAAAAAAAGTAACTAGAAGTAGTTTCATAAAGGTTTTTTTGTTTGTTTTCTTTAGTAAAATCAACTATTTAAAGCACTAGGTCATGTAAAATCAGAAGTTGCAGCTAATAAAAAATCATCTCTTTCTTTTCTCTAATTTCATTTTGACAAAAAAAATTATAAGGAACAATTAGCAGGAAATTTAATATAGGTGATTATCATATTTAATATAAGTAATATGATAAACATATAAGTTGCTTTTTAAATCTTTTAAACTACAGCCAAAAGAAATGGACAGCTGTTCACGAGTTGCTGAATTCAAATCCACACTAGTGTCTACATAGTTATTTGGGTATAAAAAACTCTAATAAATTAGTAGGAAATTTGACATATTTTATTTTTTTAAACTATTAAAATGTTTAAAACTTTTTCATATAGAAGCAAAAAACTAAAAAGTCAATGTAACAAAGGGTACTGCAAAAGTTTGCAATGTGACTTAACATAAAGTCAATATTTGATAGGGGGTCAATCTCAGTGTGTGAACAGCATTGTGAAAGGTGATGAGAATTGGATATAATATTATCTTTTGGCGACCAATGCTCAAAATAAAGTTTGGGTCTCTGATGATGAGGATAAATCTGTTGCAGTAAGGAAATCCTAATCTGTTAAGATTGAGCGGAATTGTAGAGCATGATTGTTTGTTTTTTTATTTGAGTTTTAAGGCGTAAAACCCCCCAGGGTCATAAATACCTGAATCATAGCATATCATATTCGACACAAAGATGACAGTCACAGCTGAGTGACACACTGAACAGTACCTGTCTGAAGTCATAGTCAATGAAAAACCTGCAATCAAAGTCAATTATGATCACCTGTTTGGTACCTCCACCATGACAATGGTCCAGCTCACCACACCAAAGCCAGTATTGAGTATTTGGTCACTACAGGACTGAAACTTACTGAGCTGTTTCCTTACTACTCAGACCTTGCTCACTATGACTTTGTCCCCCACATTTGAAAATGAAGATGAAAGGAAAACGTTTATCAAGAGAGGAGGAGGACCTTCTGAGGGTTGTAGACAATTGTGTCCCAATCCCAGATGAGACATGGCAGAGCTGGTTTCGATGAATGGAGAAATGTATTGAATATGATGAAAATTAAGTTGAAAAAATTAAATAAACTGTAAAACTTTTATAGTACCATTTGTATTTTTAATATGTTTTCTGTATTTTTTTCAGAAAACTCAAGCTTTCCAAGGAGGTTAAATTTAAAATCAGATTCAGAACCCCACAGAAAAAAATAAATAAATAGAGAAAATAACCACTTGAGATATGTAAGATGGTATAGAAGGATCAATCCTAAGTGAAAATAAATTGTATACTTGTTCACTTGCTCTTTCCCCATTGTTAGATGATGCCATTGAGGCAATATATGTTGTTAGCTTATGCTTATAACTAGAGCATCCCCAGTCACGGCTTTGCCCGCTCTTAAAAGTAAAGAACTTATATAGGTTTAACTAATAATAGAAGTTTTATTTTTTAACACTAAAAATCTTATCATGCAGTTGAAAATTTTTTTCTCACAATATTTCTATATATTTTCACTCAAAGCTGTAATTTTTAACCTGGTATTATTGCAATGATTAGTTAGTTAAAATTTACTTGAATGCATTATTGGTTATTCAATCATTAATTCTAATCTATGAGTTGGTAATTTAGATGGACAGAGACTTTTTAGGAAAAAACTCTGGCGGATAATGGACTGCATTATCAGTGCTTACAATCCTATCAATAGAGATATTCTCTATGTCAGAATTTACTTTTTCAATAATAATGTTATTAATATTCTCTGCTATTGAATTTGTAGGTAAAATTACTGCTCTTTTACACAATCAATGGTACGATTTATTAAATAAATCTGAAACATCAAAATGAATTTGAAATCATTGAAATTTTAGTCTTCTTAAAACCTTCATCAAAAACTAAGGTTAGATCGCCCATTTTTTAAACACAATACAAAAAAATAAGTTATCGATATTTTGATAAGGCAATAATGTTTAGTGCGGCAAAAATAATTTTATTGATTTCATTTGGTTGGATTTTAATTTCTATCAAACTATAAAAGTTAATGACAGAGTGACAAACTTCTGTTACTTAAAACTGATGTTAAATTATTATTATAGTAAACTATACTATTTAAAATCTTCCTAGAACTATGAAGATTTTGTAGTTAAAATTTGGTACAGATGGGTTTACTAATTTTACCATTGCAAACTCTGTTGCAGAATGCTGCTAACCGTTCGATATCCCGAGGATCCACACGTCACACTAAATATTAATAGCTTTTAGTACAACAATTTATTTGAATTAAGCCAATTTTATTATCAATTTCTAGCTCTACATAACACTGTACCATTATAACCTCTCTTAAATGGCACTCGCCACATATCGCTCAATTTCAAAAATTCATTGCGTACCACATATTTATCGCTTTATAGCAACAATTTAATAGAAAATATGTAAATTTTCTTATTGCTAAACCTTCCTTCAACTATGATGATGATGCAGTTAAGATTTGGTAAAGATTGGTTCAGTAAGTTTTGCAGTTAGTGATTACAAAAGAACAATGGCTTTTCCTTTTATATAATAGTTACAGATATAGATTAATTTAGAACATTTGTTTTATTGCTAATTGTTTACAAACACCTGCACTAAAGTAGTATTTATAAAAAAATAAATGTTATTTTGATATTTTGGGGATATTTGTTCGGGAACCCCAACTCTGATTTAAATTTTTTTTTTCAAAAACCTTCCCGGGGATATACCTAACAATTTCCCAAATTTTCACGGCAATTGGATGTATGGTTTTTGAATCTATCGAGTACAGACAGACACACATTCATTTTTATATATATAGACTAGCATCTCCTGTTGCGGCTTCGCCCTCTCTCATAAGTAAAGAACTAAGGTAATTTTAACCAATGATTGAAGTTTTATTTGTTAATAGATAAAAATCTTGTATTGAAGTATGCACTTGAGCATTACTTCTTGGAAAATATTTCCACACATAGCATTGATTTTTAACCTGGTACCATTGTACAGATTAGGAGGTTGAAATTCAGGTAAACATTGTACAGATTGGATGGTTGAAGTTCAGGTAAAATCATAATTGGACATCCAATTTTTAATTTTAATGTTCGAGAGTATAACGAAACTTTGACTGAGAATGGACTACATTATCAGTGCGTACAACTAAATGCCCAGGAATTCTATTTTTACAAACAATATCAAAAAGCAAAGGATCGATATATTGATTTGGTTATAATTTTTGTTCGATAACAATTTGATTGGTTTCATCGGGATGGATTTTAATTTCTAACCATAAAGTATATGACAATGTGGCAAACCTCGTTTCTGTCACTCAACACTGTACATTTAAATTTGTATCATTGCTAAACCTTCCTAGAACTATGAAGATGATGTAAAAATTTGGTACTGATGGGTTTAATAGTTTTACCATTGTAAACTCTATTATGGGATGGCACTAACCACATACTTTCACCAGATACAAGGGTTTATTTGAAAACATGTATGTTTCCAGAGTTATTGGGCCTGAGGGTGAGCATTCTTGAAAAGCTTTAACTACGTTTCTATATGTTACAGTGCCAATAGAGCTAGTAAGAAAATAAAATGATTCTTAAAATCTATACTATTATATAAAAGGACAAGCCAATGTTCGTTTGTGATCACTAACCACAAAGACTAATGAACCAATCTGTACCAAATTTTAACCACATCATCTTCATAGCTCAAGGAAGGTTTAGCAATAATAAAATTTAACGATTTTCAATTATATTGCCATCAAAAAGTGATAAATATGTGGTGTGCAGTGAAGTTTGAAAATCGACCAATAGGTGGTGAGCACCATTCTAGAGAGGTTACCAAGTTTTACGGTGTTATATAGTTAGAAATTGATGATAAAAGTTACTTATTTTCAATTTAATTGAAATTAAAGCCATAAATATATGGAGCGACATATGGATCCCAGTGTAGTTTAAAAATCTACCGATATGTGGCCATTCTGCAACAGAGTTTGCTCTGGTAAAACTATAAAACCAAACTGCACCAAATTTTAACTACAACACCTTCATAGTTTTAGGAAGGTTTATAATAATAATTTAACTATAATAATTAAAATATATAGTCTTGAGTCCCAGAAATGAGGTTTGCAAACTGTCATATACTTTTATGGTTAGAAATTAAAATTCAACCAGATGGATCGATAAAATTATTTCTCTCAAATTGGATACCTAATTATGGTTTACTCTTCAAACACCTCATCAATGGAATTTTAACCAGGTAAAAAATTATTGCCATGCGTAAAAATATCATTGAAGAAATAATGCTAAATTCCATACTTTAGATACAAGATTTTTATCGATAAACAAATGAAATTCAATAATTAGTTAAAATAATCTGTTCTTTATTTATGAGAGCAGGCGAAGCCACAACAAGGTGTTTATAAAAAACAGGGTATTTAGTATATTTATAAAACCTCAATTAGTTAAAATTATCTTATCACAATTTAAGTTCTTAACTTATGAGAGTGGGTGAAGAGATGACAGGGAATAATAGTCTACACATATTTTCATAACAAGGAGGACCTGCAACACATCTGAAGTATTCTAAATGTTTTAAACATATTACAATTTAAGATATTTCTATGAGTTTTTCACTTAACCTACCAATTCTTCTCAAATTATTCCTGGCATTAAGAATTGTATCACCTCATAACAATCATTTCACTTCTGGTAACATTATGTAAAATATCATATTAATACACTTCTATATTAGAAGTAAGTAAATAGAACTAAAAGTTAAAAATAAACCTGTCAAAGGAGATGTTAATATTTTTATTAAAATTAAAATAATACACTTTGTTTCTATTTCTTGCAGAAAAGAAACAGCAATCTAATAAATATAAATGAGATGATGATAGTGATGATAATAAATCACTTGAGGTATGCATGATATGGTATAGAAGGATCAATACCATTAGAAATGATGGAATTAATGGCCACTTCTATTGGGATTATTTTATTAGAATACTAGTTTCGAATACTCAACATTCATTTTTAGTTCTAGAACATACAAAATTTTCTACACATCAGCACTATTTTACTTAGATTATATATACTAAAGTTTTCAAAAGTGTAAGACAAGAAATCAAACATCGGTACTCACCTGAGGAGATCTAACAGATATCTGAAATATATCCATCATGGAAAGGGGAAGGGGCAGGTAGGTTAAATTTTTGGGGTTTACTTTATTAATGATTCATAAAAAAATAAAAAAATTATGAATCATTAGAAATAATAAAAATCGTTTAAAACCGATCCAGATATTTGTTTAAATGATCAGATAAACATTTCTATTAGCCCCATTTTAAATTTATTTCCAATAGGAATGGAATAATCTCATAGTAAACACCAAAAAATTTAACTTACCTGCCCTTCCCCTTTCCACGATGGATATATTACAGATATCTGTTAGATCTTCTCAGGTAAGTACCAATGTTTGATTACTTGTCTTACATTTTTGAAAACTTTAGGATATATAATCCAAGTAACATAGTGCTGATGTGTAGAAAATTTTGTATGTTCTAGAACTAAAGATGAATGTTAAGGCATTCGAAACTAGTATTCTAATAAAATAATCCCAATAGAAGTGGCAATTAATTCATCAATCCTAATTGATGATGATTAAGATGATAACAAATATCATGGCTAAGATGATAAAAAATATAGCGGCTTTTTGTATATTCCTTGTTTAACAGTAATAATTGAAAAGGTAAGGAGTAAATAATTGATTTTGTAACCTATTCCTTTACTAATTACAGTAAAGGGAGGTGCGGTAGCTCAGTGGGTAAGGAGCTTGACTACCATGCTCCTGGTCCAGAGTTCGAGTCCAACTGAAGGCAGAAAATTTATTTTCTGATACTTTATTAGTCATGGCTCGGCTTCAAGGTTAGGAGACCCTCCTAGGGCACACTCAGCCTCTTTAAAGTGGATACCCTTAATTAGAGGGAAAACCTGATGGCTGAGCGAGTATTTTGGCCAAATCTTCTCCTTTCACAACCATTGGCACAGAAACAGTATATCCTTACCTAAGTACTAAACCCAAGACCCTTCATGGGTTGTTAGTGGTACAGGTTTTTTTTAATTACAATAAAAACTGTAGATTTGCTAGTAATATCAAGGCAGTAATAAATGATGAACATTTAACACTTGGAGTTTCTGTTTTAAGGAAAGTTACAATTGCAGATAAACAACACTCCTCAATATGCTAATCAAAAACATTGATATACTTCAAAGGTTGGTCACAAACATAATAGAAATTTGACACTATAAAAATCCATCAAAAGTGGCTACAAAGTTTTTATAAAATTGCTTATTTTGGTGCTAAAGGTCACTGACAAATACACAAATATATTTTTACAAACTATTTTCAAAAATAAACTAAAATCATACTTTGTTAGTTCCTTGTTTCTGGATTTCTTTTTTTATTTGAAGTTCTAATTCTCGTTGCAGCAGTTGTCTTCTTCTTTCAAGGACTTTTTCGTCTTCATATTCCAGTTCACTTTGATCCCAGCTTTCCCAGTCAACACCAGCTTCAGAAGGACTAGCTCTACACAAAATTGAATTTTGTACCCGCTTCTCTAAATCAATATCTTTCTTAAAGTTTCTTTTGGAAGGGCTTATTAATACATGGCTATAAGATAACCTGAAAAGAAATTGTATAAATTGTACAAGAGGAAAATGAAACAAAATTAAATATGCTCTTTATTAATGAATCGAATTACTCACTTGCAGTTTTTACCATAAGGACAAGATCCATTTTGTGCCCAATTTCTACAAAACTCAGCTTGGTTCGCGGTATTAAGAGATAAAGTATTCACTGACAGAGAAGTTGCTTTAGTACCTAGTCTTTCAAAAACACTAGGGCGCTTGTGGGAGTCTTTAGTGGATAAAGATTTGCTGTTTTTACTAGAAGCTTCACTAGATTTTCGCTTACTTGTCTTGGACATTGTTGCCCAGGATGTTTTTCAATGTAGCACACCTTCTGAATAAAAAAATATATTTACAATGAAACACTGATAAAAATACCATGGCAGGTCTCTCCATTATAATTATATTAAACATAGAAATTTAAATGGAACAGTAAAAAATTATTTTCAGAGAATAATTGTTGGCCATTGTAATAAATTGGAATCTTACAGGGATATTATACACTGAAGTAGTCATTGGTGTTTCATGTACTAAGTGCTCTTTAAATAATAGACAATGTTTCAAATAATAACAATAAAGACCATTCAATCTAATCTTGAATCATATCATTTATCATTAACCATTCCAAACAGTTTATAATTAACCTTCATCAAGACCAAAAATGTAGAAACATGAAAATAAAATTGTCTAAATTGAGCGTTAAATATTCAGATCAGACTTTCAACAAAAACACCTGATTTAAACATCGAGAATAAACACCCTGAAACAGAAACCACAACCCAACTTCGGCATATAGGTAGTATGATTTCAAGTAAAGATCGATTTCTGTAAAGTTGCAAACAATATATCGATATAATGTCGATCAATTATCACCTTAAGTAAAAATATTTCGCCTAAAAACTTAAAACTAGTTTTTCGCACACTCGAAATGGTGCGATTGCACCGTACTCTAAAATCTGTTCTTTAACGGGGAATCTATAGTGAAAACCCTGTGGCTAAGAAAACTACTAGGGTTCAGGAAATTTTGGCCACTACGAGCCAAGATGATATTGAGGTTTTAGCCACTCTGGCAAACAAGATTATGGAAGTTGAGAAGCCAGCAGAAGTAAATGCCGCTGTTAGAGTATCACCTACGTCAACTAGCGATACTGTTCTTGAGGAACTGCGGGGCCTTAGAGAAGAAGTGGCCGAGCTTCGAATACGGTTTAGATCACAAGGGCGAAACAGCACTCGATCTACATGTCTAGAAATATATCTAGACCTCAGGAAATGTTGGGTAGGAAACCCTTAAGTCATTTAAACTGAGAGGGTCGACGGAGCAGGCGGCAGTCGTCGGAACCCAACCTCAACGCCGCCTTTTATAACATTTATTTATTTTTATTTGTTTATTTATCCAAACCCGTCTGTGGCAGTTTAGCCATCTGATGACGAGCCTCCCAATATCGATTTATAATGTCTTCTTCTGGGTAGAAGAGAGCAGTGCGAACCCTCAGATGATTTCCGTCCATGCATCCGAGGTTACATAACGGGCAAAATTCACTGTCAGCAAGACCAATGCGGTGCAAGTGGGCTTGCAAACAGTCGTGTCCTGTGATTAGTCGAAATCGTGCAACCGCTTCAGCTCTCTCGATGTTTCTTGGTATCGGCCCTACCTTGGCAAGTTCCTCCCATTTTTTACCAGTGCTTAATGTCATCAGGGTCATTTTAGTTACGCTACTGACCGTGGCATCTATCAGGTTCCTGGCTCTTTTTAAAGTGAGTGGCACGATAGGCTGGTCTGACTCTGCTCCCTGCTTAGCCTTGGCGTCAGCATACTCGTTACCATGGATCCCCACGTGGCTGGGTACCCATTGTACAATAGGAAGACGACCCACCTAGTCTAAATGAGTTCTGCAATTTTTTAGCGACACTTAATTGTCTCGATACAGTCCATGGTGGTATTGCTGCTTAGAGCTATTATTGCTGCCTGTGAATCGACGAGGAAGACTACTCTTCCTGGGTTCACGCTGTATATCTTATATCGGTGTGATTACTCTAAGAGCGTTGTTTTGGACGAGATCATATTTATTTAGGCTACTTTTGCTTGCCAAAGAGGTGACTTTACATCCGTATTCTAGTACAGGGCGCACGTAGGTCTTATAAGCCTTAGTTAATACATCTTGTGTCGCTCCCCATTTAGAAGCAGTTAGCCTCTTCAGAAGGTTAATGCGTTTTAGACCTTTTCTCGGCTGTTTCTGCGATGTGGGAGTTCCAGGAGAGCTTACTGTCTAGCGTGATTCATAGATACTTGGACAGAGCTGCTTGCCGAAGAGAGATTCCTCTGTAAAATATATCTATTGGTGGGGGTCTAATGGATAATGTGAATAGTTGGCAGACGGTTTTTTCAGCGCTGACTTCCATCTTGTTTAGACTGGCCCATCTATCTAGGTTAGCCATTTATTGGTTTAATACTTCAACAAGAGCAGGTATTTTTCTTCCAGCGACCCATAAATTGACATCGTCAGCATAGAAGAGACATGTTATTCCAGGTATGCTCTCTAAGGCTTCACGTCGGTCATTAATCATTACATTAAAAAGTAAGCAGCAAAAAACAGCCCCTTGAGGCAGCCCCTGAAGGAGCAGCTTGTAAGGAGAGGTAGATTCGAAAAACTTGCACCGAATATTACGCTGTGAGAGGAAACTTTTTATCCAATTAAACATGTTCCCGTTAATTCCCAGCTTCTTTAGCTTGTGGAGGAGCAAATTCCGCCAGACCTTATCATTAGCGGATCTGAAGTCGACCAGTTCAGCAGCAGTGGATTGCTTTCTGTGGAAGCCATCTTTAACTGCTTGTGTGGATTTTACGACTTGGTCCATCGTAGATCTGTATTTCCGGAATCCTGCCTGACGGTCGTTAATGGCATTGTTTGCTTCTTGATATTCTCGCAGTCTGTCAAAAATCATTTCGGTAACTTTGCAGCATACACTGAGTAAGTGTATGGGACGGTAGCTATTGAGTTCATTAGCTGGCTTTCCCTTTTTTAACAGCGAATTCAATTCGGCTTTTCTCCATTGGTGGGAGACTCGCTTATTCCATGTTAGGTTGATCAGCTTGAGGAAAGTTGTTTTAGCCTGCTGCCCTAGGTTCAAATTCAAAATCTAGAAAGAGTCTATCTGGTCCGGCGGATTTCCCTCTCTTTAGCACACTGATCGCAAGGGATAACTCATCAAGCGTAAAATTATTTGTGAATGACGAGTAGTCGTGTTCGGTTTGACATAACAAGATTGCCATCTCAGTGATCGACTTTCTATCTCCAGAGCTTGCGAGGAATCTGCTCGTGGTTGCATATGATTTACAGAGTGCTGTTGCCTCTAGTGTGTGAGTTTTTTGTTGTGCACACATAGCGGTTTCCAGTGGTGGGAGGGCTTCTCATTGTTCATACGGGATATGAATTTGTGTGCCTTTGGGCCATCTTTATTAAAGTCCAGTTTAGAGACAAATGATCTGTAAGTGAATTTTTTGGCCACTATAACAGCTCGTTTTAATTTGGTTTGGGCTTTCCTTAAGGCGATGCAAGCTTCTATGTTTTGCATGTTCTCTACTCGGTTTCTCGCTGCGTTCCTTTCCGTCTTGAGTACGGTTAATGAGTCATTCCAAAACGGAGAGTACTTTTTCACCTGGCCTTTGCTCTCACTCGCTGCTCTTAGCAAACATTTTGTGATGAGGTCAAGAGAGGCATCAGGATTTTCGCTTACTAGGTCTTCAGTAACATATAGGTCGGTTAGTTGGGAGTATTTATCCCATTTAGCTTTATTGAAATTCCATCGGGTAAGCTTTTTTAGGTCTTGAAAGTCGGCCCTTGTTCTCAATCTTTAGGTACATCAGTCTGTGTCCCCATCTATCCAGCGGGTCTTCCAAAGACAGTGTTGATATAGCGGCTAAATTTCCGTGCACCAGTACAAGGTCGGGAGTGGTTAGATGTCCTGTGAACAACAGAAATGTGGGGTTGGAGGGAATTCTTATCAAGGCGGAATGGTCCAGTCAGTCTTCAACTACCTTGACTGTTGCATTGGTGGTTGGGTAGGCACATCTAGTTGATGGGGCGTTAAAATCCTCTATTATAGTCGCAGTTTTATATTGGCATAAATTGGTCATGTGGACAAGGTCAGCAGGAACGTTTTCGGAGGGTTGTAGAGAGCTATAACTTTGAAGTGGACATAGTTCTTCCAGGCATCAATCCACATGGCTTCAAGGTTGTCGTGGTCGTCCACCACATGAGTCACGGAGAATTCGCCGGCAATCGAGGTTTTCACAAAAGCCATTGTCCCAGATGCAACTTGTCCAGATCTTTTAATTACAAATAAGGTATATTCCGGTATTTCATAATAGCAGGTGGCATCTGTTGAGGCGCCTGCTTCAACAATTATAACTATGTCAGCGTCAGTTTTAAAGACGTTGGTCTTTAGCTCAGAATGTTTACTGTTGCTCAAACCTCCCGCATTCCAGTAGAGAACGCGGAGCTGATTGTCATGGCCCTTAGAAGGGCCGTTTTGATGCCTTGTGACGATCGCTTGTGTCATGGGAGCTCGGTGAATCTCGAAGAGAAACGGCGATCGCTGTAGCAGATTTGGCGTTACCCACTGTGCACCACGAGGAGGCCTAATACTTTACACCCCGCCTTTTATAAACAGATCGAGAGTCTAGGATATGTTTCCTTATTGATACAGGTGCTTCAATTTCAATATTGCCGCATAACCCCAACACAAGAAACCAACAGAATTAATACTGGTATACAGCCTCTTCCTTTAAAAGTTCAAATGATTCAGGAGTACCCGAAACCCAGCAACATCAGTGAACTTCGCAGGTTTCTAGGTATCATAAACTTTTACAGGAAATGCCTCCCTCACGCCTCCGAAACACAAAAACCCTTGTACCAACTCACTCATAACTGCAAACAGAGAGATAAAACTTCCATTCTATGGACGGAAGATACACTAAGAACTTTTGAACAATGCAAACAGAGTCTCGTAGAAGCTGTTAGGCTCTCCCATCCTGGAATTTCAGGGGAAGTCTCTTTAACCATTGATGCATCCGAAAAAGGTATTGGTGGTGCCCTGCAGCAGCAAAAGAGCGGTGAATGGCAACCCCTTAGATTTTTTTCAAAAGCGCTGTCATATACAGAAAGAAATTATGCTACTTACGACAGAGAACTCCTAGCGATTTATGAAGCAATTAAACATTTTCGGCCTCTCCTAGAAGGTTTAAGTTTCTACATCATAACGGACCATAAACCAATAGTACATGTCAGTTTACCACAGATATCAGATATAAGCCCGGATCAGAAAATGTGGTAGCTGACACACTATCCCGAATCGAAGAAATTCAATAACTGGACGAATTCTCAGAAATAGAAGAAGAAGGACAGTAGCATAGAAGACCTCAAGAAGAATTCCAGGCACAAATATAGGGCTCCTTTGCGAGACTTCAACTTCGACAGATCGATCCTACGTCCCAAAAGAGTTTCGCCGCGCCATTTTCGACCGCCTTCACTCATTGAGCCATCCAGGTATTAGAGCTAGTAGGGAATTGCTCGCTAGTCGCTACTTCTGGCCGGAAATAAATCGGGATGTTGGTGAATGGGCAAAGACTTGTATTCCTTGTCAAAAGTCTAAAATTAACCGCCACACGGTGACTCCTCTCGGCAGTTATTTACCATTACCCAGATTTCAACACGTGCATATCGACATCGTGGGGCCATTGTTGTCATCTGATGGAATGAGATACCTTCTAATCATGGTGGTCAGAGTGACTACTGGCCAGAAGCGATTCCACTCGTTAAGATCAACGCTTCGCCTGTCGCTCAGGTATTTTACGCCATTGGATTACCCGATAGGGCCTAAGGGGGAGTGATGCGTCTTACATAGCCAGAAGCGGCTACCTAGCCTCTCATCCCCAACTCTACTCTCACCTGCTCGTGGTAGGCCCTGCATAAGCCGAGCAACCCAGTCCAAGGTTGTGGTAACCAATCCCTGCGGAGGACTGGGTCGGCGAACAAACGAGAGAAAGGGGCCCTCGAAGGAGCAATCCTTCTAGGGTAGGTCCCTGGTGCCTTCCTACCAGGACCGTGGTCCCGGGCTGACGGGATCTTTCCTATTAGGGCCAATCACCCATAGGAAGGTAACATTAGATTCAAAGAAACATAAACAGCCTCGGATTTGGACAGAATAAACGGTTACGACACGGCACGATTAAGGATTTACGCTTGGCAACTTGGAATATAAGGTCTCTTACAGGGAAGGAGGTAGAGATAGTGGAGGAAATGGAAAAGTTTAAAGTGGACATCCTAGGAATAAGCGAACTCAAGAGGAAGGGAAATGGAGAAAAATGATGTTAGACAGGAAATATACCCTCATATACTCAGGTGTACCAAAAGGAATGAGAGCAAAAGAGGGAGTGGGTATTATCTTGAAAGATAGCATCTACGTAAAGGTCGAAAACTGGAATCCGGTCTCTTCCCGAATTCTAACTATAGATATGCAACTATCGGTAGGAAAGGTTACTCTAATCCAGGTATATGCACCTACCGAGGATGCAGATATATTGGACAAAGAACAGTTCTATGCTGAACTGGAAAGGGAAACAAGTAGAAGCTACGACTCGGGAAGAGCAATAATAATAATGGGAGACCTAAATGCTAGGATCGGAAGGGATAATAGAGGAACGCAAGGTGCGATGGGACATTATGGTGGAGAAACAACTAAAAATAGAAATGGACAGAGACTTATAGAATTCTGTGTAGACTATGATATGTTAATAGGTAACACGTTCTTCCCACATAAACTGGTTCACAAAATAACATTTTCTGCCCAAGAAAGAAATGTAAACAGCGTCATAGATTACTTCATCTACAGTAAGAAAATTAGGAGATACTTTACTGATGTAAAAGTAATAAGAGGTGCAGAGCTCAGCACCGACCACTTACTTCTCGTTGCAGATACCCGGATTGTCAAGCCCATCAATAGGAAACCCAAAACATATGAAAGGATAGATACGGCAGTGTTAGGGGATCCCGAGAAGAGGACTTTATATGCAGATCTGCTAGACCATCGGCTCCAATCGATAGATCTCGAAAAGAATATAGATGAAATGTGGTCAGACATCAGATGCTGTATACTTGAAACTGCTACTGAAATTTGCACTTTCAAGAAAATTAATATGAGGGCAAAAAGAACAGAATGGTGGAACGAGAACGTAAAACGGGCGGTGGCTGACAAAAAGAAAGCCTGGAAAGACTATATGGCAAATAAGTCACAGCAGAACTGGTCAATTTATGTTCAAAAGAGGAATAGCTCCAAGCAAACTGTGAGGGAGTCTAAGAAAGAGTCCTGGGAACGCTTTGGTAAGGAATTGGATGATGACTACCGGGAAAATATTAAAAGGTTTTGGAGAAAAGTAAAGAGTCTAAGAGGTAAAAAGGGCAAGAACATTCGAAATGTGAAAAACGAAAATGGCGACTTAGTTACAGATGCCACTGAAATTTTAAAAAGATGGGAAAGACACTATAGTGCAATATTCTCAGGCCAAGCAATAAACCAAATACAGTCGGATCCCCCTAACAGAGAGGAACAAGATAATGACCAAGAACTGGACATAATATGGGAAGAAGAGGTTGAAATGGCTGTAGAAAGAATCAAGGTTGGGAAAGCAGCAGGTAGGGACGGAATCTCTCCAGAATTTATTAAATATGCTGGAAGGGAGATAATCAAAGTGCTGCAGGGTCTATTCCAGAAAATTTATGAGGAAAAGAAGATTCCTGAAGACTGGGAAAACAACATCATCGTACCAATCCACAAGAAGGAAAGCACAAGTGAATGTGGTAATTATAGGCCAATTTGTCTCTCCCAAGTCGTATATAAAATATACACCTCGATTCTAGAAAGGAAGCTGAGGCCATTAGTCGAAGACAACCTGGAGGAAGAGCAAGCTGCTTTTCGCCCAGGGCGCCAAACACAAGATCACATTTTTGCCCTAAGAATGATAACTGAGAAAGCCTGGGATCGAAACAGAAGCCTGTACCTTGCTTTTCTTGATATAAAAGCAGCGTTTGACTCAGTGCCAAGAGAAGAAATATGGTGTGCCCTAAGAGCTAAAAACGTCCCATCAGGTCTGATTGAAGCAATCCAATCAACGTACCAGGCTCCTTATTGTAAGAATAAATGGCATGAAGTCAAAGTGTTTCCCAATAGAAAAAGGAGTTAAGCAGGGAGACAGTCTAAGTCCTCTACTTTTCATCATCTTTATGGATGAAATTATTAAGATTTGCAAGAGAAGAACAGCAAGGGCGGTGATAGGTCATTGGAATATGCGAACAATACTGGCACAAGCAATGGTATATGCTGATGACATCGTGTTAATTGCTGATTCTACACACAGCCTCCAACAAACCCTAGTAGAATGGGAAGCAGAACTCGCTAGGAAGGGCATGAATATCAATGTGTCGAAAAGCAAACTCCTACAAGTAGGACGAGAGCCCGAACAAATCCATCTGACCTGCAATAATAAGGAGCTTGAAGTAGTAAATGAATTCTCCTACCTAGGAACTGTGATCTGCAGAAATGGAACATTAGAACAAGAACTATCCCAAAGGATAGCCAAAGCAAACAACATATATTACTCCATCTGCAACACAATTGTGGGAAAGAGAGAGATAGGGAAAGATGTCAAGCTCCGCATTTTCAAGGCGGTATATATGCCAGTTCTGCTATATGGAGCAGAGAGTTGGGTCCTTCCTGATAAAAAATGGAGCCGAATAACTGCTGCGGAGATGAAGTACTTACGCAGAGTGGCTTCCAAAACACGCCGGGATAGAATTCGAAATGAAACAATTAGGGAAGAATTAAATATCCCCGCAATGAAAGAGACCCTGGAAAAGAGGCAGCTGAGATGGTATGGGCACATATGCCGGATGAGCCCAGACAGAGACCCACGAAAATTTATGGAGGCGAGACCAGCAGGTACTAGACCTAGAGGAAGGCCTCGGCTTACCTACAACAGCTACATATCCAAGTTGGGACAAGCAAGAGGAAAGACACTGCAAGAGATGACAGCTCTTGCGAGAGACAGAGACGGATGGAGGTCCTGGGTTGGATCAACTCTACGCTGAAAGGCACAAAAGAGAAAGTTAAAGAAGAAGAGGATTACCCGATTTGGCTCCCCTCAGCGGATTATGACAGACCAAGGCAGACAATTTGAGGCGGAACTTTTTCTTAGGATCTCAGCAATAATGGGGATTCGGAAGCAGAGAACTATTGCTCATCATCCGCAATCCAATGGTTGTGTGGAGAGATCTCAGCTCTATAAATTAGACACAGGTTTTACCATCCGCGTTGCTCGGGCTACAGGTTACTTTCAGAGAAGATGTGGGAGCTAGTGTGGCTAAAACACTATATGGGCAACCCTTGCTTCTTCCTGCTGACTTTTTAGAGGACACAAAAAGTCGAGAGCCTTGTGTTGCCCTACAGCAGTTAAAAGAGGATCTTGCACGACTCAAGCCCTCAAAATCACGGGAAGTGTACAACAGAAAAACCTTCCAACATAAGGATTTAGTAGCTTGTTCCCACGTATTCCTGCGTGAAGATGCTATTCATAAATCACTAACACCTCCATATTCTGGCCCTCACCAAGTCTTACGTCAAGGTGATAAGATATTTACTCCTTTGATCGGCAATAGAGAAGTTACTGTCTCTCTCGATCGTCTCAAGCCTGCCTATATCTTGTCTAGGGATACACCTACGAAAACCACTATAATAAAACTAGTATCATCACCACTCATTGAAGATCATGTCAAGGATAAACAAGAAAAAGCATATTCACCATCTGGACAACCCTAGACATCAAATAATCAGGAGGACTGTTACAGAACAAGGAGCGAACGTTTGATGAAGGTGATCAGTGACTCCGTCACTAGGGGGGGGGGGTTATGTAGCGGTAGCAATTAAAACAAATATTAGTTTTACTAATTATTTTTAGCGCTTAACATACTACTTTTATGTGCTGTGATGGCAACCAATTTTTGTTTATAATTATTGATAATTTAGTACTCTAAGAGGAACTAACAAAAATTAATATGCTAATCAATCTCGGGAAAGCTAAGTGTATGAGAATAGGAAAGAAACCTGGGAGAATAATGAGAGTACTGAGAGTAGGTGGAGAGAGATTGGAGCAGATAAAACGTTTTCTTAGATATCTTGTTGCCCATCTCAACGAAAGCGGCTATATTGACGAGGAAATAGTTCAGAGGATAAGAGCGGCTGGGAGAATGTTTAATATGGTCCGAAGGGGTTTCCTGGGAAGAAAAGATTTGGCCAAGCAGACTAAAGTGGCAGTCTGCAAGTCAACATTCCTGCCGATCCTGTTATACTCATCAGCTGGCCATACACGGACGGATTTCTCCGACGGATCTCTATATCTCTGAGTAAATCCGTCTCTAAATCCGTGCGTTAGTGGGGAAGCAAGAGGGCACGGTCTTAAGGGCGCGGACTGTAAGGGATGTTTCCAGGGATTTTCGGTTTTGAAATCCGCGCGTTAGTGAACAGGGAGGGCGCAATCAGTGACGGATCGGATCTGGCGGGCCTGGATCCGAGCGTTCCCCCACTAACGGGCAGATGTCATTGAAGAAATCTGTGAATCACAGGTCCGTCGGGAGGTGACCGCCGAACCCCTTAACGCTCGGATGTTGCAGTAGTGGAGCAACGTGTATACCAGATAGTAGTCGGATCATAATTAATTCTTTAAAGTCAAGATTTTATTAAATTTAACTTCCTTATTGGTCAATAATAATGGGGAAAGTAAAAGCTGCCAAAGAAAGGCAAGTGAAGTGGAGTGACAAGGCTGTAGAAGCTTTGATAGAAGCATATAATGAAAGAATGTGTATGTGGCAACTGAACCATAAAGATTACATGAACAGAAATGCAAAATATAAGGCGTGCGATGAACTAGTTGAACCTGTCAAACCAGAAGTTCCGGATGTGGACTCAGTTGTTGCCTCATAGCTATCCACGATTTTACCCACACACGGGCAGATTATCGACGGATGTGGCTTGACGGTTTCAAACCTGACAAACCAGAACGGTTTGTTAAGGAACAGAAGAGTTTACATCCGTCGGATCCGATCCGTCAAGGAGATCCATCGCACATTTTCGACGGATCGGATTTGGCGGATCGGAGGTGCACCTCCTCAAGGGCACGAGAGATCAGATCCCTCAAACCAGATCTGTCAAATCAGATCCGTAGGATCAGATCCCTCTACGAAATCCGTCCGTGTATGGCCAGCTATCAGAATCATGGACCCTCACCTCAAAGCACAGGAGCCAGATCAAAGCTATGGAAATGTAGAAAGGAAGACCCGACGAGACAGGATCAGGAATGAAACGATAAGGGCCAGTCTCGACGTAAAATCAGCAGAGACCACCCTAGAGGAGCACAAACTAAGATGGTTCGGACACCTCCTCAAGATGGATTAAGAGAGAATCGCCAGAAAAACACGAGACACGAATGGAAGGAAGAGGGCCCAGAGGAAGACCCCGCATCACCTGGGAGGACGGTGTTAAGGACACATTCCGGAAGCGAGGCATTGAATGGAGCAGCAGAAAAGAGCTGGTTCAAGAACGAGACATTTGGTCCAGGCTCTATAAAAGGTAGCCATACACCGCACAGCGGTAAAAGTGGATAAGCCTATGATGATGATGAATTATTGAAATAGGAGAGAAATATTAACACATGGGTTTGGAGATTTTGAAAGATATCTAATTCATAATACAAATTGCAGCAGTTTATCAACTCATTGCCACTGAGGAATGTGATCTGGAATACATGCTGAGATAACTCTAAGCAGTATTCTGAAAAGGGCATGGAAATAAATCTAAAGAAGAAAGAGTTTGTGTCCCTCAACTCTTCGAGCACATTTTTTAGCATTAAAGATTAGAGATATGGAGGTCTACTAATCCTTCCTGGAAAGGAATCCTCTATTAATTAAGATATTTCATTGAAAATATTAAGAGAAAGGAAGACTGTAGGAATCCTAAACTCGTTCCTGTGGAATAAAAAATGTTTCCTTTAAAAAAAAAGAAAAAAAAGATGATTATATCTTTCCTTATCACTATAAATTGTCTTTAAATTTGCTAAAATCTGTGGTGTGGAGAAGAAAAAGCTTAAACGCTACTATCTTTAGAGATGGGTACTCAGAGTGGAAGTTATTTCATAATAAGAGCCCATCATGTTTCTAATAATATCATAAGACAATATATGAGAGAGGAAAAAATCACTTGAGGTACACATGATGGTACAGAAGGATCAATACAATTAGGGTTTCATGAATTAATGGCCACTTTTATTGGAATTAAGTCATCAATCCTTTTTTTTTTTTTTTTTTTTTTTTTTTTTTTTTATTGATTGAAATTTACAATATAAACATACAATACAACAAGTAAATATGATGATAATGATAAAAATGACACGTCACTTGTTTTTAAAGGAGCTACCCATTGGTAGCACTTCTACAGGTTCTATATAACGAGGTGCTATGTTAGAAGGTCTCGAGGCCATCTTCTTTTCAGGCGCCTCGGAGGGTTATCTGGAATGGATTGAGAAGCAAGTTGTGACACTAATGGATTTGAATGGTTGTGGAGTTTGCTATGAAAGAATAGATATCTGGTTTGAGCTAAGTCAGAAACTTAAGGTATATTAAGATCTTTATGGATGAGTTTGTTTGTGACGAAGTAAGGAGCATTTAGGATTTTTCTAAGGATTTTGGATTGTAATGATTGGATGCAAGATGAATTGGATGGTTTAGTGGAGCCCCAAAGCTCAACTCCGTATGTCCAAATTGGTCTAATTACTGTTATGTATATGAGTCTTTTGTAATTGATTGGAAGGTTTGAACGTTTGTCAAGTAAATGTTGAAGTAGTCGAAAACGACGGGCAGTTTCTTGTCGTTTAAGTCTAGTATGTGGATTCCATGTAAGACGTTTGTCTAAGTGGAGTCCTAGGTAGCGGATCTGTTCAACGGGGATTAGTGGGACATCATTAAAGGATATTGTAGGACAGGAAGTCGTAGGTTTACGACGAAGGGTAAAGGTTATTTGATGGGATTTATTTGGATTTATTTTGATCCTCCATTTTCGACACCATTCTTGAAGGTTTGTGATATGGGATTGGAGTGTTTGGGAGGCAATAAAGGGATCATTGTTTACTGATAACACACAAGTGTCATCAGCATACGTGGTGAGGATGGTGCTAGGATTTGTCGGGATGTCAGCTGTATAAACCGTGTAGAGGATTGGACCTAGGATACTTCCTTGAGGAACACCTGCAGATTGGGTAAAGAGAGAGGAGTAGGAAAAGTTATGATTAACTTTAAAAGTTCTATCACTGAGGTATGAGCGGCATCAATCCTAATTGAGGAAAAAAATATTCTAAAGAGTATTTAAACCAGGAGCTCATTCAAAAAGGATGTATCAAAACAGAGGCCATAGTATATTTTCCTGAACAGATTAGAGAGTAGGTTGAAGGATGTCTGAGGAAATTGTGGATAGGGGATGTAAAGAAAGGTATGGCAGCAAAAGGATAACAAGAGAAAGATTAGTTGATCAAAAGATGGTTTGAACAAATAACTGATAAAGATTAGGATACAATAACTGAACAAACCTGAAGGTATTTTTCATTTTATAAGTTTCCAGAACAGAAAGGGTAATTATAAAAATAAAAAAATGAGATAATGTATGGACTAAAACTATATAAAAAAACAAAACAAATTAAAATAAAGTTTGTACAAATTTATCAACACCCCACATTATCATTGTACAATCACAATGAGTTTTTATTTAAAAGAACTGTTCTCATAAATACTTCACCAAAATATTGGACAATACTAATAACCATACAGATTCAATCAATTTACATCAGAGTTTTTAAAAGAAAAAAACAAAATGAATTAAAAATATTCAGTTTATTTGTTAACAAATCTATTTACAAATATTCCAATGGATTTAACCATAAAAATTATAACTAAAAAGTTGTATGAAAGAAACCATTCACAAAAATAAAAAAGCTATATATCAAAGGACTAAATATTTACTTCAAAAAGCAGTATTATATTTTACAAACAGGTAAAAAGGTAGTGTCTCGATGGAATCTAATATAAGTGTAAATATCCTTGGAATAACTATAAATTACAAAAGTCTAAACAGATTTTACAACAAGCTAATATTTTTATGATTTAATAATCATTGCAAGATTTTAGCTATTCATTATAATCATAAGATTTTAATGACATTCATTTGTCATTACATTATTATTTGTAATATAACATAAGAAAAAGCATTTGATATTAACTAGCCATTTCAACTTTTTAAAATTACAATTAGAAAACATTAAGACACTGAATATTGGGGAACTATTTCAGTCTAAGTAAATTTAAATTAAATCTGGTATTACAAAGCTCATCTAAAAGTTTCAGCACTTTGTATTAAAGTAGAACCTCACTTAACCAAGAGATTTTTTATCGATTCACAATGAAACAAAAAAGGAAATCATGAAGATTTATTTACAAATTAAAATCAAAGCATTTATTTTTGTTCACAGTTTCGAACTCCATCTATTGTGATATGATTGTACTATGATCACGAATTTCTGTTTTAGTTCGAACCACGGCCGCTAGGAGCGTCATAACCCATCTGCGACCAGTTCTTGTTTGCGTTATTAGATCACGTGACCTATCGGTTCTTCAATAATAGGACAGCCATATGAGTTATTCGATAACAGAAGTTACTCAACAGTTATTGAGAACCGATCTAAGAACGGTAACTGGTCGAATAACCTTAACCGATCGGTTTTCTATCTGTTATAACCTAATACCTTACACCAACAACCCCAATTTATTGTTAATTCTCCATCGTTCTCGATGGAAGATTTAATAAATTTTATACTTGGAATCTTAATATTGATGAACATGGTTATTAAAAAGAAAATCATTGTTTGTTTAAATGGAGTTAATTAACATAACTTACAACAAATATAATAAATCTAACAATAAGTAATTTTATCTTAGAAAATATATAATTGCTAAAGTCACAATAATTGTAGCATGAAAATATTATAAATATATATATATATATATATATATATATATATATTTTTTTTTTTTTTTTTATTTTTGAAAAGAAAAGATTTGACCCCGGTTGGGATTCAAACCCAAGTCTCCACCTCACTAGCGTAGTGCCTTATCCACTAGGCCACCGAGCTCGTATCCGGATCACTGATCCATACCCATGAAGAGAAAAGATTTCCCTGGTTCGGATACGAGCTCGGTGGCCTAGTGGATAAGGCACCACGCTAGAGAGGTGGAGACTTGGGTTCGAATCCCAACTGGGGTCAAACTTTTCTCTTCAAAAATAAAAAATATATTTAAAAAATATTTAATAACCAAGAATTATTTCATAATTATATATATATATTTTTACTTTATTGATAAATTCACCCATCTTTAACTATAGATATTCAGAAAATGTATCAAATATTTTAAAATATAAATTTTGAATAAAAATATAGATATTTTAAAATATTTAACACATTCTCTGAATTGTAGTTGAAGACGGGTTAATTTATCAATAATTTTTATTGTAAAATATAGTTATTTTAAAATACAAATTTAGGTTTATTTATAGATATTTTAAAATATGATCACTGGTAATAGGGTTTTTTCAGTAATAGGTGATTGGTGATAACAGTTCCGAGTCAATAATAGGTTATTTTAAAGAATACGTTATTTTTGTCCCACGTCTATTGGCAACAGATGTGATTGACTGGCACGCATTCTAGCGGTAGGGCAGAGGTTTACTTGAATCACCTATTACTGGAATAACCTGTTATTAGAGCCTATTACTGGGATAGATATTGAAGAACGGGTTTAGTAAATAATTAACACCGATTAAAGGAGATAAAAACTATTTAATCAAGGAGCGAAATACATGAGACATGACCAGACACAAAAACCGAACAAAGTGAGGAGGTTACAATCGAACAGTGTTGCCCTCAACAGAAATCTGACAAATACAAAACTTCAAATAACAGAATTAAATTATTATTACATTATTACAATTTTTAAATTGCTTTTCAACACTCCTCCTCAATTTAAAAATCAGAAGACAAAATTAAACATGATAAAAGCATACTTCAGATATACCAGTCCACTATATAAGTCCAAGCGCATTAACAAATCTTTTAAATTTTTCACCGCTCAGAGGTTTAGTGAAAATGTCGGCGCACTGACTATCGGAGTTCACATATTTAACATTAATTGTTTTATTTTTGGCTAAGTCCCGCACAAAATTATATTTCACGTTCATATGTCTTAATCGATTGTGTTCCCACTTGTCGAGACATTTTATGCAGGACTGATTGTCTTCAAAAACTGGAACAGAGCCACACTTGAAATTTAATTCTTCTAAGAGTCCTTTTACCCACAATAAATTGGAAGTCCCTTCGGACAAAGAAACGAATTCTGCTTCTGTTGAGGAAAGAGTCACTACAGGCTGCTTCTTAGTCCTCCATTCTACCGATCCACCAAACACCTTGATGAGATATCCTGAGGTAGATTTTCCATCTGGGTCTCCTCCCCAATCAGCATCTACATAGCAACATAAAGGCGCCTCGTTGTCTTCAGGCTTAGGATAGAAGAGCTTCCTGTCGATAGTCCCTTTGACATACCTCAGGACAGTCTTCAACCCCTTCCACATTGACTCAGTAGCGTTGCTTTGGTATCTACTGAAATAATTTATCGCATAGGTTAAGTCAGGTCGAGTACATAAAACGGCAAACATAAGGCATCCAATTAATTGCCTATAAGGCTTCTCATCCACAATTGAGGAATCTTCGTTCTTAAGAACTGGAATAGTTGGCATTGGGTATTTTGTAGGATTACAGTCACTCATTCTGAATTTATCCAGGACTCGCCTCAGATACGCTGACTGATTTAGATACATTCCTTGTTTGGTTCTCTCTATTTCAATTCCTAAGAAATTATTCAATTGTCCCAAATCTTTAGTAGCGAATTCTGACATGAGTGATGATTTTATGTTTTTAATTAAATTTAAATTGTCTCCTGCCAGTATTAAATCATCAACATAAACCAAGAGATAAATTGTAGAATTATCTTGTTTTAAAACATATAAACATTTATCAAATTGACTTTGTTTGAATTTTAAGTTAATTAATTTCTCATTTAATTTAGCATTCCACGACCTTGGTGCTTGCCGCAGTCCATATAAACTTTTGTTTAATTTACAGACTAAATCTGGATTTTTAATGTAACCTTGAGGTTGCACCATATATATCTCCTCCTGCAGGTCGCCATGCAAAAATGCATTTTTAACGTCCATCTGCACGGTAAAATAATTTAACTTATTTATTATTGTAATCAGGATTCTTACCGTAGTTAGGCGGGCAACAGGTGCATACACCTCATTGAAGTCGATCCCTTTGGTTTGTGAGCATCCTTTTGCAACGAGCCTTGCTTTAAATATGTGACCTTGTTTGTTTTCTTTGATCCTGAACACCCACATACAATTAATGGCTCTTTTTCCTGGTGGTAGCTTCTGTAATGTGTAGGTTTCATTCTTAATAATTGATTCCATTTCTGCATCGCAGGCTGCATACCATTTATCTGCGTCACCTCTTCCTTTTATGTCCTCATAGGAGGTAGGTATGTCATCGACAAACTCGATAGCAGATAATACATAGTCATATAAATATTTTGGGAGCATTTTTCTTCTATTACTTTTTCTGACATTAACATTAGGATTCGGTTCATCTACTTCTTCCACTTCCTCCTCAGAAGAAAACCCATAAAAGTCTCCTGAAAGGTTGCTGGCGACATCTTCTTGAGGTTCTTCTCCTCTTGAATGGCTGCTGGCGACATCTTCTTGAGGTATTTCTTCTGAAACAATTCTTCCGTTGGTGTTGCCTTCTTTTACTCCTCCAGTTACAATGTCCTCTTCTTTACTCTCAGATGTACCCGCTTCCATCTTCGTTCCCATGTCGCAAAGATTTTCCGTCTTCGATTCATGATTGAGTTTGCTAGATTTCTCTGGAAGAAACACAACATTTCTAGCACTAATCACTTCTTTCTGCCCTTTGATGTAGATTCTGTAAGATTTGGAATCCGTTTCATAGCCGACAAAAATTCCTTCCTGGCCTTTTGGGTCTAATTTCTTCCGTTTTTGACTAGGTATGTGTACAAACACCCTACATCCGAATTCTCTTAAATGGTCTATTTTTATTGGCTTATTGAACCATAACTCATATGGAGTTTTTTCCTTTACAGAACTGTTGCCTGTGAGGTTTATTGTATAGACCGCAGTGTTGACTGCCTCTGCCCAAAAACGTTTGTCCAACTTTGACTCTATCAACATTGTCCTAGCAGATTCTACTATTGTTCGCATTTCCCTTTCTATCTTACCATTCTGTTCAGGACAATATGGTGCAGAAAGCTGATGTCTTATTCCTAATGAAGAAAGATATTCAGTTACCTGTCGATTCAAGATTTCAGTACCGTTATCCGATCGGACAGCTTTGACTTTCTTGTTGGTGTCTCTTTCAGCCATATTAATACATCTTTTCAACAGATCTGGAACAACATCTTTTGATTTTATAAAGAAGCAAAATCTAAAATGAGAAAAATCATCCTTGACAAGTAAAAAATATTTTGATCCTCCTAAACTAGGTGTCTCATACGGACCACACAAGTCAAAATGCAAAATATCACAAACATCTATTGTCTTTGAATCACTTGGAGGAAATGGTAACCGTTGTTGTTTACCTTGAATGCACGAGTCACAGTTAAATGACCGTTCTTTGTCAGAGCACTCAATATTTAATTTTGATAAGACTTCTTTGACCTTTTTGTCATTTTGATGGGCCAACCTTCTGTGCCACACCTGAAGATCACTCTCAGACCGAGTAATTGCAGCCGTATCTCTAGTATCAACAACCATATTTAACACAAAAAGCTGCCCTTCTCTTTTAGCTTCAGCTTTAACGGTACCATTTTTAATTAATTTGCAAATATTATTATCTGCCATCATCTCGTGTCCCTTTGATAATGCTTGAGAGACAGAAAAAAGATTCAACTGTAGGTCTGGGACATATAAAACATCTTTCAAAGTACTTGGAATATTTTCATTTCCCACTTTACACAGAACATCAATATCACCACAACCACGGGCTTTTAATAACCTGCCATCACCTATTTTTATTAACTTTGAGCAAGGACTCAAGTGACTGAAAAATTCTTCATAAGGTGACATATGTTCACTTGCTCCAGTGTCCAAATAAAATTTATCCTTATCTGGAATTACATTGCTCAAGCAAGCAATGCTAATAAATGCATTCTTGTGGTTATTTTCTGCCTTAGGTTTAACATCTTTATTTTTCTTTTTATATAAAAAAACAGTCACTCTTAAAGTGGCCCGGTTTATGACAAAAATGACATTTAAATTGATTTTTACCTTCATTATTATTTTTATTATAGCATTTATCTGCTTTATGTCCCTTCTTGTGGCAAATCCTACAAGTTTTGTTATAGGCAACAAAGGCTTGATTACCTGATTCTGTGTCCCTCGCATTTATCCTTCCTTCCTCAATCAGCAACCTGGACGTCAAGTCGTTTATGGTTTGGCTAGTAGGGGCAACAGACTCCCATGATGTCACAAAATGTTTTAATTCAGAGGGAAGAGACATCAGGATCTTCGTCATGATCTGTTTGTCAGAAATGTTCTCCCCCAACTGTTTTAACTTAGAGGCTATGTCCACGATCGACGATACGTGCGTCGCAATTCCCTTATTTTCATAGCGGTAGCTAAAAAACTTTTCGTGCAATAAGTGTATAGACGCCTCAGATTTCTGTTCATAAATAGCGAGAAGCTTGGTCCACATTTCATGAGAGGTCTTGCAATGGAGAATATGGACCATTGGTTCTTCTTCCATTCGGGAGACCACCATTTCCCTGGCCTTGGCGTCAAGTGCCTTCCACAATATTTTCTCCTTCCCATCTTCCACAGGAATTTTACTTTCCCCGGTCAACACATCCAAATATCCTCTTGATTCCGCTGTCACTTCAATTTGGAATTTCCATAAGCTCCAGTTACTTTCTCCTTTTAGTTTGGTAACAACTTGATTCTCCATTTCCGACCCGTTACACAGTACCAAAAAAAAAAAATTCTTCCGACAAAACCGTCGTTTAATTAACTACACTCGCACACTGTTTCCGTAACGTCTGGGCCCATAACCTATTGAAGAACGGGTTTAGTAAATAATTAACACCGATTAAAGGAGATAAAAACTATTTAATCAAGGAGCGAAATACATGAGACATGACCAGACACAAAAACCGAACAAAGTGAGGAGGTTACAATCGAACAGTGTTGCCCTCAACAGAAATCTGACAAATACAAAACTTCAAATAACAGAATTAAATTATTATTACATTATTACAATTTTTAAATTGCTTTTCAACAATAGAGCCATAACGTAGTAACCTAATACCGAAGAATAACTGTTTAGCCCACCTCTACTACATAACAATACAACACTATAACCTTACTCTCACTGCCAACAATATCGTAACATTTTCTTTACACAATTAATATTATTTAAAACAAACTGTTGCTGTCTTTATAGCTTCAGAGATTTTAGAACCTTTTAGTCAAATAAATATAACTTCACTTTTTTATATTTTTATTTCACACATTACTTTTTTACAATATGTAACCTTCTGATTTTATACATATGACTAAAATATCAATCGATATTTTTATATAATTATTAATACGATTTGATACCCTACATTACTCCTCTCCCAGTAACATCAGTATGTTACGATATCAATTTTGACTTTGAGATTTCATTGTCATGCCAAAAAATAAAGAAAACTATCTAAATAAGCATAAGCTGGCTCAAGGGGCTTCTTTATTCTATCTACTCTCACAAAAACATGGGTGCACACCCTGAGATCTTTATGTATAAACACACTTCTTGAATTTTTCTTCTCTGACTTAAGTGGTTTGAGAGCATTCATCTGCTCTTGTAAACGGAAGAGAAAAGTGCCGTGTTCCATGCGAGATGTCTTCTCTTCAAAAAATTCACTTGGCAGTCGAAGAGCTTTTCCATATACCATGTGAGCAACTGAATGATTGCCATCATCTCGGAGAGCCGCACGTAAGCCAAGTAAGAATGTAGGTAAGGTTTCTGTCCACTTCGTAGAATTCTGAGCTTTAATAGCCGCTTTTAGAGTCCTATGTAAGCGTTCGACTTTGCCATTACATTGAGGATGGTATGGCGAACTTCTCTGCAGCTTTATACCACAAATGCTAGCCAGGTTTTTAAATAACTGTGATTCAAATTGCCGGCCTTGATCAGTAATTACTGTAATAGGTGCACCAAATCTGCAAATCCAATATTTGTAGAATGCTTGAGCCACAGATTCAGCTGTTATGGTCCGCAATGGTATGACTTCCATCCACGATGTAAACCGATCAATCGCAGTGAGGCAATATATCTTGTCGTCGGATGGCGGAAGAGGGCCGATTATATCCAAATGTATTACACTGAATCGATCGTCTGGTTCTTCATATTGTCCTATTGGTGTTTTTGTATGACGTATTACCTTGTTGGTCTGGCAACCAATACAGGCCTGAGTCCATTCTTTAATATCTCTCTTAATACCAGGCCATATAAATTTTTCTGTTACTTGTCGGACTGTAGACTTAATCCCTGCATGAGACAACGAGTGGATACTGTTGAAAACTTGTCGTCTGTATTGTTTAGGAATATATGGTCTAATTTTAGAAGTTGAAATGTCACACCAAAGAACTTGTCCATTCGGAAGAGGGTGTTGTTTCAACATTAAGGAAGAATCGGATTCCTGTAGCAGTTTAAGGTCTTGATCGCCTTTTTGACTAGCTGCAATTTTGTCATAATCTAAAACGGTCATGGCATCGAGTCTTGATAATGTGTCAGCCACAGTATTGTCGTTTCCGCTGACGTGTCTGATCTTGGTTGAAAACTGGGATATATACTGTAGATGACGCTGCTGTCTTGGAGATGCTTTCTCATTTTTCTGTTGGAACACAAAAATTAAGGGTTTGTGATCTGTATAAATAGTAATGTCACTTCCTTCGATCATATGTCTAAAGTGTTTTATAGACAGATAAATACTCAATAGCTCTCTATCATAAGTGCTATAATTTCTCTGAGCTGGGTTGAGCTTTTTTGAAAAAAAGGCTATAGGCTTCCAGCCTTGATTTTCAAACTGCTGTAGTACAGAGCCAATTGCGGAATCTGAAGCATCTGTAAATAATGCAATAGGAAGATTTGCATTTGGTATGGCAAGCAAAGCTGCGTCTGCTAGGTCTTTCTTACACTGTTCAACAGCTTCTTCTGACCAATCTATTTTTGTGCGATCGTTCTTCCTTGCTCCTTTTAAATATTCATTCAGTATAGCTTGAGTCTTACTTGCATCTTTAAGGTATGGCCTGTAGAAATTTACCATTCCAAGAAATGCACGGAGTTTATGTACAGTCTCGGGCAGTTTTATGTCCATGATCGACTTAACTTTTTCTGGATCAGGTTTTGTACCTTGTGCTGTAATCTGATAGCCTAAGAATGTGATCTCAGCAACACCGAAATAGACTTAGACATGTTTACACGCAAGCCGAACCTGTGCAGCCTCTCTAGCACCGCCTTAAGGTGATCTCTATGTTCTTCTTCAGATTGTGAAGCTATCAACACATCGTCTAAAAAAGAAAAGCAGAAAGGTAAATCTTGAAGCACCTGATTGATAAATCTCTGAAATGTAGAAGGAGCGTTACGTAGCCCAAACGGCATGAAATTAAACTGAAACAAACCAAACGGAGTTATTATTGACGTTTTCTCTTTATCTTCGTCTGCTATTGGTATATGGTAATAAGCTTGAATCAAATCGATTTTGGTAAAAATTCGCTTACCTTCGAGAAAAGAACTCACATCGTCTATTCTAGGAATAGGGTAGCGATCAGGAACTGTTATGGCGTTTAATCGCCTATAATCTCCACATACGCGCCAGGTTCCATTTTTCTTGGCAACTAAATGTAACGGACTGGCCCATTGTGACTTAGATGGTGATATAATACCTTCGTTGATCAGTATCTGAAATTCTTGTTTTGCAATCTTCATCGCCTCTGGTCCTAGCCTTCTAGATTTTGAGAATACTGGAGTGCTTTCCTTTGTGTTTATATAATGTCTGATTTCATGTTTCACAGGTGGTGGAAAAAATGACGGTTTTGTAATTTCCGGATACATAGACAATAGTTAGGAAAATTTATTATTGCTCTGCAAAGTGCTAACAGTATCTGCAACTGAAACTTCTGCAATTCTCCGTTTACGGACATATTTGTATTAATATCTATTAGTTTTTTATTTTTTAAATCAATTAATAAGCCAAATTTATGGAGAAAGTCAGCGCCAAGTATACCTTTTGTTGTTTGAGCTATAACAAATGGCCATTGAAATTGTCGTTTAAGCCCAAGGTCAATATCGAGGAGTTGTGAACCGTATGTGCAAATTTCTGTTCCATTGGCTGCAAATAATTTAAAATTAGAACCTTTTTCTTTTTCTATTGTTTTTGGCGGGAATGACTGACACATCAGCTCCAATATCCACCAAAAAAGTCTGTTTGCTGTTTCGATCAGTGATAAAAAGTCTGTATGTGCGACCAAAAGGAATTTCAGCAACAGTTGGGGTCGCTACATCTGTTACTGCTTGGAGTTTCCCTGATTTTAAGATTTTCCGTGGTCTGTTTCCCACTGACATGGAGCTTTACATTTATCTGATCGACATTTCGGCCCAAATCTAAAATGAAAATAACAATATTTTCCTCTATCTTTATACCTACCTCGGCTTTGACTTCTACTTCGACTTCTGCGAGGTGCTATATTCAAATCTCGAGACCTACCGATACGTTTAATCTCTTTATCCATAGCCTCTAACTTAGCAATTAATTGAGGAAACGAAAGAGAGTCTGTAGTGCTAGGTTTTGGTTCACGAACCTCTTCCATCATATTTTGTGGCCGTATCTCCCAAATCCGGTCTCCAATATCCGCCAGTTTATCTAAATCCCCATCACTAATAGTTAAAATACTTCTGATTTGACTCGGAAGCTTATCAAGCCAGAGTGTTTTAATTAATTTATCGGAAACTTCCGATGTAGCTAACCCTTTCATTTTCCTCAGAAGCTGACTTGGTTTCATGTCACCAATGTCCAAGCCACTGATTAATTTGCGGATCTGACGATCTTCACTTTCTCTATAAATAGTTAATAACCTTTCTTTGGCTCTTGTATACTTGTCTTTTTCGTCCGATTTTACTAAGTCCCAAATATTTTCTACAGTTTTTAAATCCAACTGAGCCATTAAAAAATTAAATTTTGTCTCTTCCCTAGTTACATTCGAAAGCTCAAACTGGGCCTCAGCTTGGCAAAACCATATTTCGGGCCTTTCCACCCAGAACGGGGGCAATTCTATAGCTACCCTGTCTAAATGTAAATTGGTTTTGTGCTCACCTTTTTCGCCATCATCACCATTTTTACTCCCGTCTTGTGGCATCGTGAACGTCGGGGTCACCAAATTGTCTTTATAGCTTCAGAGATTTTAGAACCTTTTAGTCAAATAAATATAACTTCACTTTTTTATATTTTTATTTCACACATTACTTTTTTACAATATGTAACCTTCTGATTTTATACATATGACTAAAATATCAATCGATATTTTTATATAATTATTAATACGATTTTTTTTTTTTTTTTTTTTTTTTTTTTTTTTTTTTTTTTTTTTTTTTAATTTATTGGCATTGGATAGTTCCATACAGCCAGATATAATAGTTTAATTAATTAGTAAAAATTGAAAAGAAAAAAAAAAGAAAAAAAAAATTTTTTTTACTTATTTATGTTTTAAATGAATTTTTTTATTGATTTAAAATAGTTCAAAATGTAGCCTATCTCATCTCTTCCGCTTAGTGTTATTATTTCTTTATATGTAATGTTGTTATTCTGAAGGTCCTCAAAGAGTTTTTTTCTGTGAGGTGTATATGCCTTACATTCCATAAAATATGGTGCAAAGTTTCTCGGTTATTGCAGTTTTGGCAGGCGGCCGATTCCGAAATTCCGATACGATGCAAATAACTGTTACACAAACCGTGATTCGACCGTAATCTACAATAAGTTTTTATTTCTTGTTTATTTAGAGTAGTGTTTGAAAACCATGGCCAGCGTGAGACATTAGGAAATACGGATTTGTAATACTGCCCTGTAGGAGATAGTGAATATTGATACTGCCATGTGTTATGACAGCTTTCTTTTATTACTAAATTAAAATCTGTAAATGGGACCGAAATTTTTACCTGTTCGCCGCTAATCGTAGCATCTTTGGCTAATTTATCTACTTCTTCATTTCCTATAATCCCAATATGAGCTTTAACCCATAGGAATGCGACCTGTTTGTTATTTTGTATGCAGAAGCTATGTACTTTAAGAATATCTATTAACATGTTGTGACTATTTATGTTTTTGAGGTTTTTTAATAATTGTAAGGCACTTAGGCTGTCTGATAAGATTACGAATTTACTTTTATTTGATTGTTTAATATATTTTAAGGCTTCTAAAATTGCATATAGTTCTGAGGTGAATGATGAACAACCGGAAGGTAATTTGAATTTAGCTCTATATTTATATTTTGGAATGTAAATTGCACTGCCTGAAGTATTATTAATTTTAGACCCGTCTGTATAGATATGAATGTGTTCTGGGAATTTGTCTGAAAGAAAGGCTTTAGTTTCCTGACATACTGCAATATGCGATAGGGAGTTAGTTTTTTTTTTATTTAATATTATGTGAAAATTTTGGAACAACATTTCGAAGTTAACAGAAAATTGTGGTAATCTGTTTGAAGAATGAACCAGGTCTAGCATTTTTTGATATTTTAAAAAACTATTGAAGATAAGTGGAGTGTATTTCTTTTTCTGCCAGTATGCCTTACTTAATATTAAAATACTTAAATTTACTATTTTATTGTAGCATATAGAATTCCTCGCTTTAATTTTAAAAAGGGTTTTACTAGTTAAAAGTTCTCTTCTGATTTTTAGTGGCATTTCGACGGCCTCATTCAGCATAATATCTATAGGTGTTGATTTAAGAAAGCCTAGGCAAATTCTTATACAACGGTTTTGAATTACCTCTAGTTTTTTCAATGATGAATCAGGGGCTTCACCGTATATGACTGCTCCATAATCAAATATTGCCCTTATCGTAGATCTATAAAATAATAAAGATATGTTTGGGTCAGCTCCCCATTTGGAATTGATACTTATCATTCTGAGTGTATTAATCATTTTCTCGGATCTTTTAATGATTTCCAATACGTGTTTATTCCAGTTTAATTTTCTGTCAAAATACATTCCTAAGAATCTGACATTAGGAGCGCAAGGAAAAGTAATTCCACCCAAAACAACTTGATCCCCCAATGGGAAGGCATGTTCTCTACTAAATGGGCAAACCACCGATTTGGTAGACGAAATTTCCATGCCGTTATCTAACTGCCATCTTTTAAACCTTTTACCGCTTCATTTAATGCTTCTAAGCCAATATTTGTGTTTTTATGTGTAGTATATAAACATATATCGTCAGCAAACTGTAGTATCGAAACTTCCTCCGGAATATAATTTCTTAAATCAGAGGAGAATAATATAAATAAAATACAGCTTAAAATACCTCCCTGTGGCAGTCCGACTTTAGCATTCCTGGTTGAAATTATAGTATTATTCACTCTTAAATATATTTTTCTATTTTCTATAAGATTGATTATTAATTTTGTAAATTTATGCGGTATGCTTATTTTAATCATTTTTTTAGCGAGGATGTGGATCGGAACGGTATCATATGCTTTTTTTATGTCTAGAAATAGGGCTATTGTTTTTTTTCCACTAGTAAATGCTATATTAATGTCTGTGTGTAATGCCAAAAGACTATCTAAGGTGGATTTTCCTTTACGAAAACCATATTGATATTCGGGTAATTTTTTGTTAAATTCTAACCACCATTCTAACCTACATTTTATCATTCTTTCGAAGGTTTTTAGAACACATGAGCTGAGAGAAATAGGTCGATAGGAAGTTGCTAATTTTGGATCTTTTCCTGGTTTGAGGAACGGAATTACACAATAATCTCTCCATGAATCTGGGACTGAGTTAGATTCCCATATAGTATTCATTATATGTAATAAATGAGTTTTGGAGTCTAGCGGCAGTTTGTTTAACATTAAGTAATGGATGTTATCTAAGCCAGGTGCCGTATTGTTGTTATTTTTTAGTGCGTTTGAAAGTTCCGATAGCGAGAATTTAGATAAAATTCTATCGCTATTTTTCATATCAAAAAATTTATTTCCCGTATCCTCGTCGGATATGTTATTGATATTTGTGTCGTTACCTTTATTGACGTTGTTTTCTAAGTTCGTGGATTCTTCATTTTCTTGTTTTAGGGGTATGCTAGCTAATGGTGGTGCTAAAAGATCTATTAATTCCTCACACCATTCACCAGTGGTAATAGAGAATTCATTATTTGTTTTGCGGTTATTTATATTTTTCAACATTTGCCATATCTGTTTTATGGCGGTATTTTTATTAATGCTTGAACAAAATGTTTGCCACGATTGCTTTTGTTTATTTCGGGTAATATTTTTGAACATAGCGTCTGATCTTTGATAATTTTTGAGATTATCTATTGACGGAAAGTTTTTATAAGTTTTGAAGGCGTTTTTTTTTCTGTTTTGAAGAAAATATGTGCATTCTTTATCCCACCATTTTCTACTAAATTTTCTATTATATCTTGCTTTATATTGCGGAATAGTTTTACTACTAGTTTCGTTTAAAAAGTTAATGAAATCTTCATAGGTTGAGTTATCTGATAGGGCTGAATTATTATCTTTAGCCACAGTTTCAAATTCTTCCCAATTTGCTGAATTAATTAACCATTTTCTGTTAGATTGAAAATGAGCAGTTGGTTTAGTGTATTCAACGCGGTAGGAAATGTTCATGACAATGGGTAGGTGATTAGATCCCAAGGGGTCATCGTACACCTTCCAATCTATAATGTTAGCAATGTTTGCCGAGGCAAATGTAACGTCTAAACAAATATTATTTGACTGATGTAAATTATTTACAAAAGTTGGCGCGCCATTGTTTAAGCATATCAGATTTGAATTTTCCACAGCTGAAATCAAATTGTTACCTTTGTTATCACTATTATCACACCCCCATTGATAGTGGTGGGCGTTCATGTCTCCACCTATGAGTAAAGGACTATCAAAACTATTTAAAAAATTTTCCCAATCTGATTTGGTGATTAAGTGTTTAGGGGAAACATATAACGAGGCCAGATTAAGTTTAATTTTATGAACTATTGTTACATTTATTGCTACTGCTTCTAGGTTGTTAATTTTTGGAAAATTTAAAATTTGTTTAAAGTATAGCTTCGATTTTATTATAATTGCTACACCTCCATAACCATCTGATCTATCCTCCCTTATTACATTGTATCCTGGTATATTGATGTATCTATTGGGTTTAAACCATGTTTCTGATATTAAGGCAATATCTATGTCTTCATTAAAAAGAAATGACTCTAAACTATTTTTATTACAAATTGCTGATCTAGCATTCCACTGCATTATTTTTATATTTAGGGTCATTGACTTAGTAAGTGACAATTTTTAATTAATAGTTGATTAGATGTTAGATTAATAGTTTAGAAAATTGTTTATGTTATTTTGTGTACGTATTAATTATTATATATGTAGGCTTTCGCTTCTATCTTTAATCATATTCCTGATTTCTTCTTCACTAATTGTTACATTTTTAATAGATAGTATTGTATTTACTATAGAATAAATAGCATCTGAAACTTGTACTTTGGTTGGTTTATTATAAGGAGTTCCCGTCGGTTTATCTCTTGAAAGATTTTTGTTAGTAAACACAGGAGCTGTTGGGTACAAAGGTGCCGTATAACTATTTGTTATCTCACTCGCCTGTACAAAGAGGTTATTGTTCGGTTGTCTTTCTGGACTTGTGACTCGGAGCCTTTTGTTGATACTAATTTTATTACTAACAGCTGTATTTGGTTTATTACATGAATCCCTACTGTTTGATTGTTCCAATGTTGGGAATGTTTCTGTTGTATGTCTTAAAACGGCCCATCTAAATGATTTCCCTTCTAAATAATTTTTAGCTTCTAAATAGGTCATATTTTGTGCTGACATCTGTTCTTTTATCTTTTTTTGATTGTTAAATTCTGGGCATATGTTTTTTGCTAAAGAGGAATGGTTTCCCTTGCAATGCACGCATTTTAATAAAGTCCCGGGGGTACATTCTTCTTTTGAATGTTTTTCGCCACAATCTGAGCACCTGGTTGTTGAATTTTTACATTGTGTAGTCGAGTGACCGAATCGGAGACAATTTTGACATTGAATTACCGATTGAACATATCTATGCACTTCGCACCTAACATGGTGGATAGTGATATAATTAGGGTGTAGCTGACCTCTGAAATTTATTAGTACTGTTCCTGTCGGTCTATATTCGAATTCTTTTAAATCTTTGTTAAAAATTTTCTTTTTGAACCTTCTAACCCCAATAACTTTGACCGATTCGGAGTATAATGTTTTAGTATGTAGTAGTATATCCTCTTCCGTAAGATTTACATCTATACCCCTTATTACACCTTTCCTCTCCAGCATGAATTGCGGAATGTAGGCTAAAAAGTTTTTTGATTTTAATATTTCGGATGTAACCAGTGCATTTGCATGCAATCCTAACCTGGTTTCCACTTTTATTCTGTTTCGCCCTGTTCTATTTATTGTTAAAATATTGTTATAAATTTCAGGAGTAGTTTGATTTAATAGTTTTCCTATTGTCATAGGGTGAATGCGGCTAATACCGGCCCCTTCGGCGGATTTGCTTTCTATAAAGACATAATAAGGCCCTAAATCATTTGCTTCGTATAGACGGGTTGTTATATTTTTATTTATTGTGTTTGTTTTATTTATACTTTCTATAATTTTGACATTCGGGCTGTTTGAAATATTAGAGCTAATGTTCTCGTTAGTACTTTCCTCTGAATCCATTTCACTTTCGTTTACAGTTAAATTTATATTTGAATCTTGAACTAAATTATTATTAGCAAAATTGTGTACTAAATTACTATTATGAGCTAAATTGTTTATTTCTAACTGATTTTTATCGGGGGGGATATCGTCCCGACCATCGCTATTCGCTGACATTCTTCTTTTTATATATTATAACTTATAAAATTAAATAAATAAGTAAATGTAAGGTGTAATATAAATTAGTTAACTTTTACTAATTAAAAAAAAAAAATTTGAGAAAGAAAAGATAGAACTAAAATATATATAATAAAAATAAAGCCTCTTATCTGTCCTTCGTGCTAAAGCTTCTAGATCCTCTTTGCTCGAAGGCTAACCTAAGACGATCTTAAATAGGATAGGATGCATTTTCAAAGTTATTCCAAGTAAAAAAAGTAATTTTAGGAAAATATAACCTATAACACTTTTATCACTTTAACCACCATAAACGTAAGTGTATACGATTTGATACCCTACAAAACTATAATATAAAACTTGATTGACATACAAATAACTACATATTTTTACACTTCCCTCAATCCAAGTTTTATATAAACCAACTTACTTTTCTTTAAATTTAAATATATTTTGTTGCTCAAAGTATATTACATAATATTTCTATTGAAAAATTTAGTTAGTTTATCTGCTTGCTGTAATATATTTAATAAAAACCAATACTTCACTATTTGTTATATCTATATTACCATAAACATTATGCGGACCGGTGCCAAATTTCCAATAGGTATTACTAAACATTAACATTTTTTCTTTACTTTCCCTTGTAGATAATTACGAACATCAATAGGATTCTGGGTAATTCTACAACTGAAATAGCTCCTTCAAACAATTTCTTCCGGAAGTAATCCAAATATTTTCTTCAGTTTCTTTCCTGTAATTTTCCATCGGTCTTAGTAGTTTTATAGATCCATGTTCTCTTTTTTTTCCATTTGATAAATTTTAGAAGTTTGTAATCCCTGACTAAATAAGTTGGCTGAGATATATTCTATGGTTGAATAACTATTTGAAATAACGAGTTGTAGAAACGAAAAATAAAGTATGTTTTTATAGAAAATAAAATCTAAACCTGAAGATATTAAAGTTTTAATCGACACTGTTTCTAATCACACACTTCAAGGGAGTGCACAGAATGTGAACACCTCGAAGGGCAACAGGCAACTGCTAGTTATTATATATTGATTATTATTGTTTTGTATTTAATTATTAATTTGTGTTTAATTCTTATTTTATATTTTATTTTATTATGTATTTATTTTTATTTCTTTACTTTTTTTTGTGTGTGTGGGTTTTTTTTCCTTATTTTTCCTACTGTTCACAGATAATCTGTAAAGAGTAAAACTATTTACTAAAGTATAAAACTATGTTATAGGAATACATATCACAACTGGAGCTTTTAGGACAAGTCCAACACTAAGCATCTGTGTCGAATCTGGTATTACACCTCTGTTCTTCAGAAAAAAACTAGCTGTAAACTATATAAGCAAATTATACCCTCAAACCACTCACCCAACTCACAAGTACATCTTCCTACCCAGATTCTCTAGAAAATTTCAACTTCAGAATAATACCACATTACAGAAAGAATCAGGCAGAAAGAATGACATCTACTATTTCTAAGTTAAAGTCTAATAAATTAAACTCAATTAAAACTGACACACCTCCATGGTCTTACATTCCACCAAAATTAAACCTTAGTCAATTAAAATATCCCAAAGGAAATACAAAACCTGAAGTATAGAGAAAACACTTCGACAATATCATATCCTCCTTACTTGAACATTTATTAATATCCACAGACGGATTTAAATCAGACACATCAACAGCATTTGCCTTTGTCACTCCTCAAACAACACATAAGTGCAAATTACACAAACTTTGCAATATTTATACGGCTGAAATTAATACAATCATCATGGCTCTACGACATTCCTTGAACTCGCCCATTGAATATGTTTTCCTGGTGACGGACTCACTCAGCGCTTTAAGGTCCATGATGAACATGAATTCAGATCACATAGGAATAGATTGTATTAAGGATCTCGTCAAGAAACTATTTGAAGGAGGAAAATTGGTTTACGAAAATATGGCTGATAAAGCAGCAAAAGAAGCTCTAGCCCTACCACGACCTGGCAAAACCTTTTTAAGAGCACCAGAACTTGCACGCCCACTTAAAGAGAAGATATCCCAAGAGTGGCAAGCATTGTGGGATCACAGCCCACCAAATAAACTCAAGGATATTAAGGACCATGGATAAAACCATGGAGCAGTTCCTGCCGTACTAATTGCAGAGAAGAAGTGATTCTAACACGATTAAGAATTGGCCATTCCAGAACAACACACCTTCACCTTATAACTAAAGAGGCTCCTACCAATAGTGAAATGTGTGGCAATGTTTTTTCAATGAACCACATGTTTACTGTATGCCCATACTACACCGAAAAGCTAACCGAATCTGAAACACCACGAGACATCTCAAAGGCGCTGGGCAACGATGAAAAAATAATTGAAAAAGTGATAGCCCTCCTTTATAGAGAAAAGCTATATTACAAAATATAGATAACTTTCTATCAAGAACAGACGAGCGTTGATGATCTTTAGGTTTTACGCTAAAAAAATTCAAATAAATAAATAAAATAAAACAATGTTGATCATGTAGAGGACTTTAGACCGGCACATGTATACTAAATGTTTTGTAATTGTAAATATGTCAATAAAGCCTGATTATTATTATATTATTTAAAGTTACACAACTTAAAAACCTGCATTAAAAAAATGTAAAACTTTCACAGTCTAATATGAAATATCGAAAGTGTACCTGAATTATCTTATAATTCCAACCGCAAATGAGATGTATCAGCTGTTATTTGAGGTTTATAACATACATTTTTGACATTTCATTGAAGAATATTGAACTTAAACGTGATGATAAATCAAACAATTCACCAGGCAGGTTTTCACTTTACGAGCCAGAAGTACTATGCTCCTGCTCACACATGAACATATCTGTTGTTGGTAAAGTGCTGATACTGGTTGCTGTCCCTGATGTTGTTTTTCTGATATTGAAGGAAGTGGATGAAGCTGAGAGTAAGGTAAACACAGCTAAGACCCTGAGAATTTCGTTTCAAAAACTGTGGAAAAGAAAGTGGGTGGCCATCGAATATTGAACACCCTGTATAGTAACTGATGGTTAGGGAGACATAAAGAAAAAAAAAGGAGAAGAAATGTATTTACATATGTATATTGCATGATTGTCCTGGTTGCATAGTGATTGTTATTTTATATACATAGTTATCTATAAGATTGTATATCATCTTTTTAATATTTAAAAAAAAAAATTACTTATGGGTTTTTTTTTTTGTATGATATATTTATATATAAAGAGAATAATATCAGATGTCTAACTTACAAGGGGACGTTTGCAGTTGTAACTCACAGATTTGAATGCCGATTTGTGTGTGGGTAGTAGGGACCTATAATAGTGCAAAACTAGAGTTATAGCCGCCAATGGGCATTAGGAGCCGAGAAAAAAAAATAAAATATGAAAATCACGTTTTATTTTTTTTCTTAGCTCTCAGTCAAGATAGAGAAATGATTCTTTCACGTTTAATTGCAGTTATGTAAGGTATTTGATATAAAAATATCTTTTGTTATGCCCAAGACACCACCCAGCTTTAGGGTGCTCAAAAACTCTAAAAGAATGACAAAATTCCAAGGAAATCCGCTGTAAATCAGTGGAAACTTTTTTTTTTTATGAAAAACTGACCTCAAATCTCGATTTAACACACCATAAAACCCTTATATGTGAAATTTTATCAAAATCAAAAAATATTGATTTTTTACCCCTTTCGAGGAGGTTAAAATTTTGAAGTTGAGATTTCATAACATTTTCTACCGGCCATAACAACTGCTGTGTTCAACCGATTGCAATATTAATAGCATCACTAGAATCAGCATACATTCTGCTTTTTATACATGCCTATAACATTGGATTTACTCCCGATTTTAGTGGACAAAAACTGATGTGAATGAAAAAATCCAAGGTCAGCTATAACTTGAGATATTTCAATAAGGGGAAATCCTACAACCTCCGGATTTGGGCTAAACTATGCAGTTTTAAGGCTTCTAGATGACCTTACAATTTTGTCTTAATCGGTTGCGAAATATGTGAGATAGCGCAAATTATTTACATTTTTTCAGAAATTGACAGCCCCCTTAGCGCAAATTATTTACATTTTTTCAGAAATTGACAGCCCCTTGCCTTCTAAAATCCTACAAAATTTTAAAGGTAAAAAAAAATTATTTTTGATTTCGACAAAATTAAGTTTCTACATGTTTTTTGAGATGAGGAATCTGGAAATAATATCAGTTTTTAGTTAAAAAAATTTTCCTCACCTATATTATATAAATACTCGTAAGACTGATATAAAATGATCTTTTTCTATTATTATTTTAGTTATTACACAATAAATTTCAAATAAGACCATTAAAAAAATATATACATTTTTTTAAACCAAAACCTGATATTAATTTTAGATTATTCATCAATCTTAGGATTTCTATGCAATTTAAAATAAAAATATGTCATTTTAAAACGTTTTATTTATATAATATAGATGAGGAAAATTTTTTAACTAAAAACTGATATTATTTCCAGATTCCTCATCTCAAAAAACATGTAGAAACTTAATTTTGTCGAAATCAAAAATAATTTTTTTTTTTTACCTTTAAAATTTTGTAGGATTTTAGAAGGCAAGGGGCTGTCAATTTCTGAAAAAAATGTAAATAATTTGCGCTATCTCACATATTATTATACATCATTTGTTTCTACCAACACGTTACCGATGAACTCATGGGTATTTATAATTTAATTAATTGCACAATTAATATAGATTTGTTTTTTTTAATTAAGCTCAGATATGGTGATAACCTAACTGTGTAAAGTGTAACTTTTTTGTCTCTTTAAAAAGTATTATTTTTTAGTGAAATTCATGTTTTTAGTTTGTAAACAAATAGTGTAACTGTTAGTTTAGAAACCAGACAATTTTAATAAAGTGGACTCCAGAGCCAGAAATGGCTGAGTCTCTTGAAAAACAGGCAAGTGATATGGAGGCTACAAACAGTGATACTGGGGATTGTAACGGCTCATGGCAACTAGTGGTAAGTCGAAAAAGACCTATTGATGCAGATAGTGAGCCACGAAAACCAAAACGTATAGATAAAACAGTCCCCATCCCAACTTTCAATAGTTTTCAGGCTCTCACTCAAAATCCTAACCTAGAATCAGTAAATATAAGTACGCCCGCTCAAAATGACAGAATCCCACCAATTTTTATAAACGGGGTTGAAAACTTTCCTGCCCTCATCTCATTCTTAGAAAAGGTAGCTGGTCCCAAAACATTCGACACTAAGTCAACACCTAAAGGTGTGACTGTGTATCCAGCTACACCAGATACATACCGAAAAATTAACACGTGCCTTCGATCAGAAGGAGCGGATTTTCATACTTTCCAGCTTCCTCAGGAAAGATGCCCTAGAATCGTCATAAAAAACCTACACCACGCGACACCTTTGAACATAATCAAAGATGAATTAAAAGAATTAGGTTATAAAGCCACAAACATAGTCAATGTAATTTCAAGATTCAAAAAACCACTACCTATGTTCTTTGTGGATATAACAAAAAATACATTTAGAGGAGAAATATTTAATACTGAATACATGTATTACACAAGAATTAAAATAGAAGAACCACGCAAAAAGAGAAGCATTCCCCAATGCATTAGGTGTCAACAATATGGGCACACTAAAACGTACTGTAATCACCGACCAAGATGCGTGCGATGTGGTGAATTCCACGAAACCATGTCCTGCATCAAAACCAGAGACACTCCCGCAACATGTGCAAATTGTGGTGGTCAACACCCAGCCATTACAGAGGGTGTCAGACGCTGAGAGACCTCAGGGCTCAACGGAGTTTGAGAAATCAGCGTTCTTCAATCAACACTACTAGGCCTACTCAAGAACCTCCGAGAACACATGAGTTCCCTCCACTAAGGCAGCGCCCTCACCGCTCGGAACCAGAGACGATTCCCGGACCTAATCAACCTATGCCACTACCTCAACCAGCTCCGGTCGTCATCCATCAGCACCAGCAAACCTGTACAGGTATGAGGAGGGGCATTACCCAACCTACACCTCCAGTTGATAATAATTTATATACCATGATTCATGGAATAAATAACTTAATCCAGCCTCTTTTCAGTCTCCTTCAACAGGAGGTACAGCTATAATTATCAGGACTAATCTTAAACACAACGCTATAGACTTACCCATTACACCACATATTCAATCCACAGGAATCACATTATATACCAAACATCATACAATCACATTCGCTGCGATTTACTGTCCCCCTAGGTACACCCTGACATCTTCTATGTTTTCGGATTTCTTCAAGCGGTTAGGAAGATGCTTCATCGCAGGCGGCGATTATAATGCTAAGCATCAAGCTTGGGGCTCGAGGTTGTGTACTCCGAGAGGCAGAAATCTTTCACATGCCCTCCACGAACTTTCCTTAGACACTATAACCCCAAATTCACCGACTTATTGGCCTACTTCTAGACGGAAAACTCCTGACTTACTAGACTTTTTCATCACTAAAGGACTAAGAACCGTACGACATACCATCAATACTAGCCCTGATCTTTGCTCTGACCATTCTCTTGTACATATGGTTCTCTTCGAAGAGCCATCTGAAGCACAAAAAAGACCCACACTAATAAGAGGTTATATGGACTGGGATTCGTTCAGAAATTATTTGAACACCAACCTCTCTGTTCCAGTCTCGATCAAAAACCAAGAAGAACTAGAAGAAGCAGTGGAAAAATTTACTCAAAATATGCAAGATGCCGCATGGTTCTCGTCTGTACCTAAGCCTTCAAAACCAGAGAACTTACCTAATTATCCAATGTACATTAGGTAGTTAATCCGAGCAAAGAGAAGGGCCCGTAAAATATGGCAGACTAACAGACTTCCATCGGACAGAAGAACGTTTAACCAACTAAACAATGAGCTCAAAAGGCAAATTAACAAATTTAAAAACACAAATTATGAAAATTACCTGAACAAACTTTCGGCTGACGATGGAAATTTGTGGAGGCATACAAGAAATCTCCTAAAACATCGTGAGGTGTCAGCTCCACTTCGAAATGAGGATGGATCTTGGGCTGTATCGGATGAGGAAAAATCTGAACTTTTCGCTATCTATCTTTCTTCTGTTTTTAAACCACATACTGACTTCACAATATTGGAACACGACACTTTAGTACAAAACACATTAGATACACCTTTACAACTCACTCCACCACCGCCTTCCTTCAAACCTTCACAAGTTGCAGAACAAATAAGGCAATTACCAAGAAGAAAATCCCCTGGACATGACTTAATTAATGCTGAGGTGCTCCGGCGAATGCCTAGAAAAGCTCTAGTGTTCCTCAGGACAATCTACAATTCAATACTTAGGACAACAAAATTCCCCATACAGCCACATACGCAGACGACACAGCTATAATTACTAGACACCAAAATCCTATACAGGCATCATTGAATTTGCAACACCACCTACAAGATATACAAGACTGGTGTAAACTTTGGAAGACACGACTAAATCACCATAAGTCCCAACACATTACGTTTACTCTAAGACACGAAACATGTCCTCCTGTTTACATTGACAATATCCCAATTCCACAAACGGACAAAATACAATATTTAGGACTTACATTCGATAGGAGAATGACATGGGGCCAACATATTAAGAAGAAACGGACATCATTAAATATGAGACTGAAACTGATGTACTCACTTTTCGGGAAAAAATCAAAACTACATACAAGACAAAAATTAATGACCTACACACATCTACTAAAACCTTTATGGACCTACGCATCACAAATTTATGGATCTGCTAAACAGACACACATAAAAAGATTACAAACTTTTCAATCCAAGACATTAAGACTAATAACACAAGCACCATGGTACGTTAACAATAAAACTATACACACCGACTTACAAATACAAATACCAACAGTTATTGAATACATACGGACCCACTACCGACTGTTCCATGAAAAATTAAAGGGGCACCCAAACAAATTCATCGATAGTATGGCCACATCGCTCATGCCGGAGAATACCAGGAGGAGACTGAAAAGAAACTGGATGAGAGACTTACTTTTATAGAAGTAAACCAAAGACAAGGAAGGTGTGCCACTGGGCATTATCTCTCCTCATGCCTAACATGCCAATTATGTTAATATCATCATTTCAGCACATCCGCTGATTGTCAATTTTCTTTTTTTTTTTGACAGGTGTGGATTAAAAAATAAAAGTGAAAAAAAAAAAAAATCTCACATATTTTGCAACCGATTAAGACAAAATTTTAAGGTCATCTAGAAGCCCTAAAACTGCATAGTTTAGCCCAAATCCGGAGGTTGTAGGATTTCCCTTTATTGAAATATCTCAAGTTATAGCTGACCTTGGATTTTTTCATTCACATCAGTTTTTGTCCACTAAAATCGGGAGTAAATCCAATGTTATAGGCATGTATAAAAAGCAGAATGTATGCTGATTCTAGTGATGCTATTACTATTGCAATCGGTTGAACACAGCAGTTGTTATGGCCGGTAGAAAATGTTGATGAAATCTCAACTTCAAAATTTTAACCTCCTCGAAAGGGGTAAAAAATCAATATTTTTTGATTTTGATAAAATTTCACATATAAGGGTTTTATGGTGTGTCAAATCGAGATTTGAGGTCAGTTTTTCATAAAAAAAAAAAGTTTCCACTGATTTACAGCGGATTTCCTCGGAATTTTGTCATTTTTTAAGAGTTTTTGAGCATTTTTCACTAAAAAATAATACTTTTTAAAGAGACAAAAAAGTTACACTTTACACAGTTAGGTTATCACCATATCTGAGCTTAATTAAAAAAAACAAATCTATATTAATTGTGCAATTAATTAAATTATAAATACCCATGAGTTCATCGGTAACGTGTTGGTAGAAACAAATGATGTATAATAATATGTGAGATAGCGCAAATTATTTACATTTTTTTCAGAAATTGACAGCCCCTTGCCTTCTAAAATCCTACAAAATTTTAAAGGTAAAAAAAAAAATTATTTTTGATTTCGACAAAATTAAGTTTCTACATGTTTTTTGAGATGAGGAATCTGGAAATAATATCAGTTTTTAGTTAAAAAATTTTCCTCATCTATATTATATAAATAAAACGTTTTAAAATGACATATTTTTATTTTAAATTGCATAGAAATCCTAAGATTGATGAATAATCTAAAATTAATATCAGGTTTTGGTTTAAAAAAATGTATATATTTTTTTAATGGTCTTATTTGAAATTTATTGTGTAATAACTAAAATAATAATAGAAAAAGATCATTTTATATCAGTCTTACGAGTATTTATATAATATAGGTGAGGAAAATTTTTTAACTAAAAACTGATATTATTTCCAGATTCCTCATCTCAAAAAACATGTAGAAACTTAATTTTGTCGAAATCAAAAATAATTTTTTTTTACCTTTAAAATTTTGTAGGATTTTAGAAGGCAAGGGGCTGTCAATTTCTGAAAAAATGTAAATAATTTGCGCTAAGGGGGCTGTCAATTTCTGAAAAAATGTAAATAATTTGCGCTATCTCACATATTTCGCAACCGATTAAGACAAAATTGTAAGGTCATCTAGAAGCCCTAAAACTGCATAGTTTAGCCCAAATCCGGAGGTTGTAGGATTTCCCTTTATTGAAATATCTCAAGTTATAGCTGACCTTGGATTTTTTCATTCACATCAGTTTTTTGTCCACTAAAATCGGGAGTAAATCCAATGTTATAGGCATGTATAAAAAGCAGAATGTATGCTGATTCTAGTGATGCTATTACTATTGCAATCGGTTGAACACAGCAGTTGTTATGGCCGGTAGAAAATGTTGATGAAATCTCAACTTCAAAATTTTAACCTCCTCGAAAGGGGTAAAAAATCAATATTTTTTGATTTTGATAAAATTTCACATATAAGGGTTTTATGGTGTGTTAAATCGAGATTTGAGGTCAGTTTTTCATAAAAAAAAAAAAGTTTCCACTGATTTACAGCGGATTTCCTTGGAATTTTGTCATTTTTTTAGAGTTTTTGAGCACCCTAAAGCTGGGTGGTGTCTTGGGCATAGCAAAAGTATTTTTATATCAAATACCTTACATAACTGCAATTAAACGTGAAAGAATCATTTCTCTATCTTGACTGAGAGCTGAGAAAAAAAATAAAACGTGATTTTCATATTTTATTTTTTTTCTCGGTTCCTTATGCCCATTGGCGGCTATAAATCTAGTTTTGCACTATTATAGGTCCCTACTACCCACACACAAATCGGCATTCAAATCTGTGAGTTACAACTGCAAACGTCCCCTTGTTAGATTGATAAAGTATGCTGTGTATTCAGCAACCAATTTGAAATGGGGAGCACCGCTTAGTAAAGTGTTTCTCAGTCTCTGCTTTGTGTTTTGGAAGCACATACTATAAAATATTGCACACACTCATTCCCGGTTGATTTAACATAATAAAGTTCATGATAATATATAAGTACTTACTGATTAGTTGGTGTACCATCTAAACTTCGCTTGTTATGTTTGCACATTGTGCAATCCACATCTACAGAACTCGATTTAAAACAATTGTCGAAAACACTTATCCCTTTCCTTACATTTTAATTACAAATGATTACCTGTCATAACAGTGCAAAAATAATAAATTTAATAATAAATATATATTGATTTTATGGCAATGGAAATATTGAATATTTTGTTATATTTGTTAATAAATTTTGAAATATTGTTAGAGCCACCTCAAATAATGGACATGAACCCTTATCTTTGGAAGCCTCAGGATAATTTGCAAGCTCATATGTAAGAGTTACTCAATTTCATTTTGTTTCAGTTATTTTGCTAGGAAGCTTCACTTCTAATGACGGTCCTACTGACCATTGAAACTGTTTTTGTTTTTTTGACCAGTGGTATAGAGCTCCTCTTGGTATCCAGTCTGGTTTATGGTTGAAAACAGTTTTAGGTCAACGTTTAGTCTGGTCTACCTAGATTTTGTTGAAAGAATTTCATCGACTTTTCACAATTGGCCGGCTAGCGCAACGTTCATCATTAAAAAACCTCTGACATTGGTGTTCGCTGTGTTTACGTGAAGTCTTGGAGTAACACTCAGCTAAACTTATCATCAATGTATGGCTGAAATAGTTTTAGGTAATAGGAAATGCTGCCTTAACATATAAAAATGATACATAAATAAATTTCCATTAAAAATAATAATACATACTGGTAACAAGTACAATTTATTGTTTTAAAATTATAATAATATTGAAAATAATTTAACAAAAACTTCCATCACAAAGGTATTTAACTAGGAACAGATTAAAAAAAAATGAAATTTAAATATGATATTAAGTATTTTAAAATAGATCTTCATTTTTGTAGGAAGTCAACTAACTAAGGGTACAATATTTAAAATACAATAAGAAAATACTCTTAATTAATACTTGAAAGAATAATAATAACAAAGAGCACTATGGTTGTGGAGTGATCCGTAGGTAAGGTAGTGAAGATGGAACCTCAATAGTCTTAAAGCCAGCAGGAAATAATTCAGTAGCTTCATGATCACTCAGAGTTGGTAAAATCATACAATTATCACCATACTAAAATTAAACATTAATAAAACAAACCATTAAAAAAAAATTCTAAAACAAGTTATAAACAGTTTGAACTATGTTTATTCATAGCATTGTATTTTGTGGTTGTTAAACAATAAAATAACACTACAGAGGTATAATGAGTGAATTTAGGGAAAAAACTATAACTTGCCTCTACAAGTACCGATGTTTATGAGTTTTACACTGCTATTGTATCAATTTTATATTTTAAATATACAGGGTGTCCCAAATTTAAATGGCAAAACTTCAGGAACTTATAGGGGACCAAAAAACTAAGAGACTTGCTCGTTTTTGCTTAGTTTTAGAGAAAATCGCAAAAAAAAGGAACAAAACAAGTTTTCATTTTTATACTTATTTATTTACATTTATATTTATGTTATGTTCTTTTTAATTTAAATATTGCTCAAAATGTTGTCCTCTTGCACTAATGCAAGCATTACATCTAGCACTCACTTGATAAATTGCAGCTAAACATTGTTCTGATGATATTTGGTGCACTGCATCTATGATTCAATCTCTTAATTGCTCTCTTGAGTTGATTGACACCGAATAAACTTTCTGCTTCAAGGTTCCCCATACGAAGAAATCCATGGGTGTCATATCAGGTGATCTGGGTGGCCAAGGTACTACTCCTCCACGTCCAATCCATCGTTGTGGATAATTTATATCCAGCCAAGCTCGAGCAACTCTGCTATAATGAGCTGGACATCCATCGAGTTGGAACCACATTTCAATCCGCTGCTGTAAGAGAATGTCATCTAAATAATTAGAAAAGTCGTTCCAAAAAATGTGTAAATGTGATACCATTCAATCTTCCAGGTAAAAAATATGGTCCCACCAGTAATCCGTTCCAAATTCCAAGCCAAACCTTAATAGCAAATTCATGCTGAAACCTATTGTCTCTAATAGCTCTGGGATTTTCAAGAGCCCATACATGATAATTTCTTTGATTAACAAATCCTCCTCTTGTATATAATCTTAAGGTAATAAATTCTGAACTTTTTGAAGATGGTATGGGTAGCGATTATCACCTTTCAAAGTTCGCCACATTGCTTGCCGTTAAATTATTAAACTATTAAACGTTAACGAAAAGACTCGTCGCACTCTTCTATTTGGAAATCGGCGCGCATACTCCCGCACCACTTCTTAAGCATTACGTTACAGAAACCATACACAAAAATCATATCAGCGTATTCAACATTAGAATATGTATGCGGCATTGTAGCTAATGTAACTGACTGAAGACTGATTTAGGAATTATAATCCTAGAAGGAAGCCAAAATGTAAACAAATAAAAGAATGTAAAGTATAACATTAAGTGTTTACATATCTCACTGCCTAGTCTGACAAACTTTAAAAGGTGATAATCGCTACCTGTAACATTTTTGTTTTGTTTCTTTTTTTGCGAAAAACGAGCAAATCTCTAAAGGCCTTTTTTTCTTAGTTTTTCGGTCCCCTACAAGTTCCTGAAGTTTTGCCATTTAAATTCGGGACACCCTGTATATATTTATACCTATTTCACAGAACTATCCAAAGTGGAAGAAACATGAAAGAATAAAAATATAAATACTATAAACAAGCACACCAAGTGGTAGAGTAAAGAAGTTGAAGAAATAGTCCATGGAAAAGAAGCAGCTTGTTAGATTTATCAGAACAATACACAAAAATGGAAATACCTCAATTGAAAATATCAAGGTATTCATTCTAGTAAAAAGTAAAAACATTCATAGAATTAGAAATTCCTTCTTGACCTTTTAAATTACACACTTTTGTTTTGTTTCTACATTTTACATACTATTTCAATGCTGTGATGTATTGTTCTCCTGATATGGACTATTTCTTCACTTCTTTGCTCTACCACTTGGTGTGTTTTAGTTCTAGTGACAATTGCCCATTTAACAAATAGCTATTTATGAATACAAATACAATTTTAAGGATATCTGAATGCATGTTAATATTATATGCATAAATTAATAATTTTCCCCAAGAAGTTTCAGAATTAAACAAACTGTCTTTGCACTTAATGGGTATAAACTAAAATTAAAATACCTCACAATTAGTTAAAATTATGATCATCAGTGATTTTTTTAACATGGATGTCAGTCTTTTGGCTGGGGGTCTGGTCTATAGTCTATACTTTTTTGCCATGTTTTTTTTCACATTAATTTTAAAACACTCTAGCTATGTTGGTATTCAATAAAAAATTGGGTGAGTTTCCGTATCAGAAATTTAATGGAGATAATTTTTTTTATACAACATTTGTCCCTAGGACCTAACATTCAGGAATTATATTGATTTAAATAAAACAAGTCAAGTTGTATAGCTTCTTTCACCCTCAAATGTGTAACGTTTTTTTCAAACTCAAAAATACAACATTTTGATACGCTGTAACTCTCTGTTGGTGTTTAAAATAAGGCTCCAAAAGTCCGTTCTCAAGAAAAAAATGCCGAACTGCTAGAGAAAAACAGAGCAGCAGCTATATATTAAATTTCACCTGTTATTATGATTGAATTTTTTTTTCCTGACTTGGTGGCCTCCCTGAATGTAAAGAATTGACATTGTATGCAAAGAGAAAAATAAAATACAGTAAAATAAATAAGATATAAGATGATTAAAAGAGAACTTATTGTTGTAAGTAATGATTTAAGTACTCATCACAAACTGACCCTTGATCGAACGTGGACAAAGTAATGTAATTTTTTCATTAAAATCAATATGCTCCTAAAGTGCAAATATTGGTTATCAAAAATATAATCCATTAATTTTTTTATAGGGAAACTGTTGTCAAATATTCGATCCAAGCATCATAACAGAATTAGAGCAGGAACACAGGAAGCAAACAAGTAGATGAGTTGGCTGAGGCTGCCACAAAATAGATTCCTATGCTTAGCATGCTCAATGTGTATATTTTAGCAAAATATGAAAATTATGACATCTTCAGTGGGCGAGTGTTGATGTTTCACGGGATTTAATATAAATTACATATTTACAATCTAGTAATAACTTAAACAGTTTTTAGACAAAAAAAAGAAATTTTGAGTCGGACGAATAGTTTCGAAGTTATAGTGAAAAATGTGCAAAAAAAAAAAACAAACGTGGATTTTACAACAGTACGGGTTTTTTAGCATGCTATTAATGGACATTATTACAACTTCGTATTTATTGACCGGGAGCCCACCAGATTTAAATTTAATTGGAAAGACATTAATTTGTTTCCTAACTCATTTCATAGTATCATCCGCCTTGAAATGATATATCATGGTCTGGCGCACGCTTACAACCACCCAAAATAGCAAAAAAATTATTGGAAAGGTATGTTCTTGTGTTTGGTCTCATTTTTAGTGTATCCTTTCTAAACACGAATCAAGTGGTCTGGAAACCGAAAGCCGTCGGAAACATGCCGCCAGACCGGTTTTTATATCGCGGGAAACTGACCCGAAAAGTGAAAAAAAATTATTCATCTACCATTTTTTAATATTAGGACTCATAAGAGTAGTTAAAACCCACGTTTGCAACCCTCAAAACCTAAAGCAATTTCTTTACTCGATAAACCGCGAAAATTTAGCACTATTTTCATTTTTTTTTTTTATATCTCGTAAACATATGAAAATTTGCTGGACATAGCATATTTCCAATATTAAAGAGCACTAAATTTGTGTTAATTTAAGTCTAGTTGCATCTCTGTAAATTAATTCATTGCGGAAATAGAGCTCTCCAAAAATGGTGATTTATCACAAAATTTGCAATTTTTCTGTCAAGAGTCAAGTTCTCGGCCACATACTGATGAAAGTTTTACAAAAAAACCTTCGGAAATAATTTGAAGGAAATGTAATTATCTTTAATTTGAGATCTAAAAGATACCCGTAAGTTTAATAGTTTTTAAAGAAAGAGGAAAAGATTGGAAAATCGAATTTGGAAAGAAAATCATATAGACTGGTTGACAAGTGTGTGAGTCGGTAGGCCGACCTATTTCAATTTTAATTTACTAATTTTGATTAAACTCCAATGAATACCCATGCCAGCACGCTAAAGACCGCTAACTGTTGTTAATTCCAAACTTTTTTCGCTATAACTCCAAAAATACTTGTTCGATTCCAGATTTCTTTTTAACATATCATAGCTAGTTAAATGTATTATCAGATCGAATATATAAAATGTTGATTAAATCCCATGAAACACCCAAGCTAGCACACTAAATGTGCCTATTTTGGCAAAATGTGATGATTGTGACATGTTTAGTGGGCTGGCATGGGTTTTTCGTTGGATTTAATCAAAATTTCATATATTAGATCTTATTGTAAATTTAACTAGCTTTGGGATGAAAAAAAGAAATCTGGGATCAAACAAATATTTTTGGAGTTATAGCGAAAAATGTGGCAAAAAAGTTTGGATTCCACAACAGTTAGCGGTGTTTAGCGTGCTGGCATGAGTATTTAACGGAATGTAATCAAAATTAGATATAGAATTTGAAAGTAAATTTAACCTGCTTTCAGATAAAAAAATGAAATTTTGGATCGGACTAATAGTTTCGGAGTTTGTCCAAAAAAGTACCAACAAACGTTACGTGAACCGCAAAGCGGAACTTTCCTCCCAGCGAAATTCCTCGTACTAATACATATTTTTAAATACAAAATAAGTACCTATATATGTATATTAGTAAATTAAAATTGAAATGGCTCGGTTCCTACCGACTCACACACTTGTCAAACCAGTCTATATGATTTTCTCTCCGAAATCGATTTTCCAATCTTTTCCTCTATCCTTGAAAACTAATAATCTTACGGGTATCTTTTAGATCTCTAATTAAAGATAATTATATTTCCTTCAAATTATTTCCTGAAGGTGTTTTTGTAAAACCAGTACTTTCATCAGTATGTGGCCGAGAGCTTGACTCTTGACAGGAAAATTGCAAATTTTGTGATAAATCACCATTTTTAGAAGGCTCTATTTCCGCAATAACTTTTTTTTTCTTTTTATTTGTTTAATCCACACCTGTCACTTATCATGTGACAACAAGCAGATGTGATAAATTGTTGCATACAAGATATTTGGCATGTCAGGCATGAGGGAGAACAGCACCCAGCGGTACTTACTCCTAACCTGAACATGATCAGGAGTTAAAATTAGTAATGATGGCAGGATTAATTCTGAAATAAATCAGCGTATAAGGAAAGCGACCAACATCTATTACCAGCTCCGCAATGTTATAATTGGAAAAAGGGAAGTAGAGATGAAAACCAAAATGGTAGTATATAAGCAAGTATTCATCCCTACGCTGACCTATGCAGCTGAAAGCTGGCCTGGCATCAAGAAGTTTGAAAGCCGAATACAAGCCACACAAATGAAATTCCTGAGGAAGGCTCTTGGCAAGACAAGGTTGGACCGAATCCGAAACCAAAGAATAAGAGAGAATACGGAGCAGGAACCGCTGATAGACTATATTCACAGAAAAGAATTAAAGTGGTTTGGCCATGTACTAAGAATGCCAATTAATAGGTTGCCAAAAAAAGTATGAAGCAAAAGCAGTGGTAAAACGACCTAGAGGACGACCGAGAAGTAAATGGGAGGACTTCATATCGGATCTGGTGAGAAGGAGGGGACTCACTATGGGAGAGATTAGGAGGTTGACTGCGGATAGAGAGGTGTTTAGAGCATGGTTGCTGGCTGCCCCGACACCGTGAGGTATAAGGGTTAGATGAAGAAGAAGATAATAAAAGTTCGGCAGTTCTTTTGTCGGCAAACCCTTATTTTACTGGACTAGTTGGCTCATATCCAAAATTTGCCTACAGTCCTCTGCTCAGAAATTTAATGTTATTTTTTTGTTATATATAATTTTTTGTTGAGACCTACCATTTAGGAACTATATTGGTTCAAACGAAGAAGTTGTGTTTGCCTACATTTTTCAAGTGTTGGGGATTTTATGACATGCTCTAATTCTGTTATGATGCTTGGATTGAATATTTGACAACAGTTTCCCTATAAAAAAAATTAATGGATTATATTTTTGCTAAACAATATTTGCACTTTAGGAGCATATTGATTTTAATGAAAAAATTACATTACTTTGTCCACCTTCGATCAAGGGTCAGTTTGTGATGAGTACTTAAATCATTATTCTTCTTTGTTCTAAATCAGAAAAACCATTGATGTGAATCCAGATATGTGCCTGTGTTGCTATCAGTCTGGTTCAGGTTTTTGTAATTTATTTCCATCAAGAAATAACTGAAAAACATTAAAAAAGTCATCAACCCCCATTCCTCTATTTAACCATTGTTTTACAGTTGTCTCAGTTCTCTTCCTGACTAAGTATCATAATATAACTTTTTTTGTTTTAGTTTTTTTTTTTATATAATTAAACTTTACTTGGTTTCCTTATTTATTAATTAATTCATACTTACATATAAGTGTTAAAGTATTAACATAATTGTCTTGTAAAATCGATTATTTTTGTTTACACTGTCTAGCCTGCATATAACCTGTTGTTCATGGCGCCAGTGACAGATTACTGAAGAGACATGTTGTGCTTACTTTGTTCTTAGTGTGTTGTAATAAATAAAAGCTTAAATCAGTGTATGAGTGAGTAATTCATTTAACATACTTAAACAGGTTATGGGCCCAGCACGCTTCCATTGCGCCACTCTACTAAAAATTTCTTTAATTTTTGAAAGACTTCATCCTTGGTTTTAATAAAATAAACTTTTCTAAATTTTGAAAAATCATCCTTAAATACCAGAAAATATTTAAATCCACTTTTCGAAGGTATAAAAGGACCACATACATCAGTGTTTATAACCTGACCAGTATTCTCAGCTCTTTTCTGACATCCAAACTTGAGTCTATGAGCTTTTCCCTTTATCCAGCCCTCACAGAGTTCACCATCAATAGTTAAAATTTTTACAACAATAAGTTCTCTTTTAATCATCTTATATCTTATTTATTTTACTGTATATTATTTTTATCTTTGCATACAATAATGTCAATTCTTTACATTCAGGGAGGCCACCAAGTCAGGAAAAAAAATTCAATCATGATAACAGGTGAAATTTAATATACAGCTGCTGCTCTGTTTTTCTCAAGCATGATTTTCATCTATTTTATTTAGTATATTTTGTGTGATTGATAGAAGTATTAGTACAATATTTTCTGTAATACAAATTTTTAAAACCTCTATTGTTTAAATTATTTCTAAAAAATTTTTGGAGGGGGGATTTTTTTTTAATCAATGATTTTGTTTTAAATAATTAAAAATTACACAAATTATGATAATATATAATAATAAAAGTTTTATTCAAATGATTAAACAGTTTACAATTGCACATATTAAATATTGATGCATGTTTTGGTAATAAAACATTTACACTACAGTCAGCTGAGCTTAGCTACAATGGGTATAATTTGGAATGCATTTATTCTAACAGTAGGAAAAATACTAAAAAACCTACAAAATAAGAAAAAAAAAGAAAAAAGAGATTGACAAAAGCAAATACATAATAAAAAAAAATAAATAAAAATAAAATGCATAATTTATTAGCTTTTGTTCGTTAAGTTAATCATCAGTTTGGATAATTAACTTATATATTATTTATGTTCCAATAAATTTAATTTCGAGCTGAGATAATAACTTTTGGATGTCTTATCAGCAAAATATTGTTATAGTAGTATGTGTTTTGTACGTTTGTGTATGTATCTTCTTAAGGATTCCTTGTTATAATTGTCTATTGTTTGAATTTTAGGATTTCCTGAACTGTTTGTAGAGTTGAAAAAGTTTCTGGTCTGTGTATGAATAAATTTTTTTTATGAATTGCTCACTAATAATAATATTGTTTAGAGATATGAAACTGTTAAACCTCTTCAGGAGTATGTTTTCAAATTTTTTGAAAGAATGTTGACAAGACTGATTGGTCTATAGTTTATGACTAATGCTGAGTCTAATTTTATTATTAGACTGAATAATAATAGACTGAATAAATTGTTTAATTGTCTAATTCGAGTAGCATGTCGGTTATTTTTGTGTATCTGGGGTAGTCATTTATTATCCTCATGCATCTGTTTTGCAACCTTTCAATTTTTTTATAGTTTGAGTCACAGGTGGAGCTCCATATGGGAGAGACGTACGTTAGTAATGGTCTTATGACTGATTTATACAGAATGAGTTTGTTTTTGATCGACAGTGGGGATTTTCTTCTGAAATATGGAGCCATAGTACTTAAAAGTTTTTTGGCTTTGTCGCATTTGTTATTTATATGAGGTGTGAATGTCAATCGTTTATCTAGTTCCAGACCAAGGTAGGTAACAGTTTGAGTCCAAGGGATTTGTATATTTTTTAAATAGATATGTTTTGGTATGGGCCTTCTTTTTGTAAAAATTATTGCAGATGTTTTTTTGTTCGTTTATTTTTATTTTCCATTTTTTATAATATTTATTAAATCTGAAGTATAATGATTTTAATCTGTTTTCTATTGTGTCTATCCTGAAGGAACTAGTGTAAATCGCTCTGTCATCGGCATATAATGATTTTTCAACTGAAGGGAGAGAAGGTAGGTCGGATATGTATAAATTAAATATTTACAGTCATCATATATTTATAATGTAATATATTCATACACTCATTTTTAGGTTAGTAGATTCTTTTTGTTAAATTTTGCTTTGTTTTACCTACATAATGTTTATTGTAATCTAGACAGTTTATTTTTTAAATCAATTTATAAATCTATATATATACAAAATCTATTATTATACCTTTTATTTTATTGGTATTATGTAATATTATGTTGGCATGGAAATTTTCATTATTTAGTTTCCTTAATTATTAATTTAGTCCGAACCAAAATATACGAGGGTAAGTCAATAATTATCCGCAATATAGCTATATTTTTGTTTATGTTGGCAGTACTGTTCTTTTGTGTTGATGGCGCATGCTTTGTTTATTCGTTGTTATGTTTATGTGCGTATCAAGCTGGTAGGTTAGTTTTGTTATCGCTGTCGTGCTGTTAATAATGGCCGCTCCACTTTCTATTTGCACCAAAGAAGAGCAACGTTCAGTGATCCGTTTTTTGTGGTCGGTGTATCAGGGGCCGAAATTCATCGAAGACTTTTGGTACAGTACGGGAACAATTGTTTGCCACAACGGAGTGTCTATGAATGGATTGAAAAATTCAAAAATGGTCGCACAAGTGTTACGCAAAATGAAGGAGCTGGACGACCAGTTACCGCCATAAACGAGGAAAACATTGAGCGTTCACGTGAAATGATTCTCTCAGACAGACGGATAACTGTTGACGACGTGGCAAATCGTCTGCAAATTAGCCACGGTTCTGCCTACGAAATCATTTACAGCAGACTTGGGTTTCATAAAGTTTGTGCAAGATGGGTTCCAAAACAACTGACACAGTTGCATAAACAAACGCGCTTGGACGTGTGCACAAAACATTTGGATCGCTATGCTAACGAAGGGGACAACTTCTTAGACAGGATCGTTACTGGTGACGAAACATGGATCCATCATTACGAGCCGGAGAGTAAACGGCAGAGTATGGAATGGAAACATCCAAATTCGCCGTGCAAGAAAAAATTCAAACCCAACCGTCCGCAGGAAAACTTATGCTTACGGTTTTTTGGGACTCACAAGGTCCATTACTGGAACATTATCAGGAAAGGGGCACAACAATAAACAGTGAACGTTACAGTGAGATGCTTACTGCTAAGCTGAAGCCTGCAATTCGAAGCAAACGCCGAGGACTGCTGTCAAAAGGCGTTGTGTTGTTGCACGACAATGCCCGTCCGCATACAGCTGCCCACACTGTGGAAACGCTTCAGAAACTCGATTTTGAAGTATTGAATCATCCTCCATATAGTCCCGATCTCGCTCCATCTGATTTTCACTTGTTTGGTCCACTCAAACAGGCAATTAGGGGCCGTCGATTTGCCTCGGACGAAGCATTGAAAGAAGCGGTGCATTCCTGGCTCGCATCTCAACCCAAAACCTTCTTCCATGAGGGCATCAGGAAACTTGAACAACGTTGGACCAAGTGCGTTGAAAAGCAAGGGGACTATGTCGAAAAATGATGTACTTGTAAGTTTCCTATTTCATTTCAATAAAATTTTAAAACTATATTGCGGATAATTATTGACTTACCCTCGTATTTAGCTTTACTATAATGTTTATTATTTTAAATGTTTGATTTAATTATTCCTTTGCTAGTTTTTAGATTATCATTCATATTTGCTTCATCAGAATCCTGCTTATTATGAAGAACAAAATCTGTAAAAATACTTTCCTTTGTTCATAGTCTATTTTAACAAAGTTAGCTGAGTTTATACTTCTAGAATTTTTAAACTTGTCAAAGTGTAAATATAATATCTTAACATCAATCATAGTTCACTTGAATCTTCCATAGTTTGCACCAATAAACGTGATGTTACAGTATAAGTGAGGTCCCATTAGAATAAAAGTAAAGAATTTGATAAAATTATTGTCTTTCTCAAACAATATGATTTATTTATAAAAAATAAATAAAAAGAAGGATTAAGGAATAGGAAACTGAAGACCATGGATGTTAAGTGTCCAAAAACAAATAAGTCTAATCTAATCTAATCTTCACTGTTAAAGTCAATCATATATACATTGTTAAATACACCTAAAATTAATAAATATTTACAAAACTTCAGTGCATGCAAAATATAATCTTTCAGTTTCATCACTAAAACAGCTTACTATCAAGCAACTAATTTAAATCAATCTTTAAACTATTATAAAATTATGATCATTAGTCCAAATGAAAATTAGAATAGCAAGGCAATAAGCAAAATTATTTAAGAATTGATTAAACTTACTTTCCAATCAACTGGAGTAGCAACTTTTTTGTCATCTGTTAACTGAAGTGAATCCAAAACACGTAATATTTCACTAGAAATTAAAAAAATGGATATTTAAATTTATAATAAAACAGCTTACAGAACAAAGAAACACTAGATCATTCACCTGAAATTACGTCCAGTTGTAGCTGGATATAAAATTGAAAGACGAAGCTTTTTCTCAGAATCAATTATGAAAACTGCTCTGCAAGTAACAGGAAGTCCATCCTTGTTTTTCTCAGCTGGATCTATCATACCCAACTGAACAGCAAGACTACGGGACTCGTCAGCAATTATAGGATAAGGAAAATTTCCCTCTATTTTAGAATAACTTTTAATATCCTAGATGGAAAAATAAATATTGCAGTAAATTCAATGCAATGAATTGAACACATAAGGTGTTCAAATAATATTGATGATCAAAATCAATAATTACTACTTTTACTAGCATCCCCGTCGCGGCTTCGCCCGCCCTTCATAAGTAAAGCTAATTTCAACTAAAAATTAATGTTTTATTTGTTTATCGATAAGATTCTTGTATTTTAGCATGTGGTTCAGCATTATTTCTTCAATGATTTTTTCACGCATAGCAGTAATTATTAATCTAGTTATAATCGCACTGATTAGGCAGTTGGAGATTGCGTAAAAGCACCATTAGACATAAAATTTTTAATTTTAATGTATGAATTGGTAATCAAGTTGGATAAAGACTATTGAGAAAGTCTTGCGGAAAATAAACTGCATTATCAGTGCCTACGGCAGAAGTCCCGTGTATCATATTTTTACACACGATATAAAAAAGCAAAGGATCGACATTTTGATTTAGTAATAATTTGTATTCGGCAGAAATAACTTTATTGATTTCATCTGGTTGGATGTTGATTTCGAACTATAAAAGTATATGACAGTGTGGCAAACCTCGGTCCTGCCTCTCAACATTGTACGTTTAAATTTTAGTTATTGTAAATTTTACCATTGCAAAACCTTCCTAGAATTATAAAAATTATTTTTTTAGATGTCGGTACAGATAGGTTCAGTTTACCATTGTTAACTCTATTGTGGGATGGTGCTATACACAATCGTTCGATTTTCAAGCTTCACTGGGATCCACATATCGCACACCATATTTAAATCTTTTTTAATAATTTTCTTTATAGTTTAATAAGTAAATTTTATCATCGATTTCAAGCTCTTTTGTAACCTCTCGCGTAGCACCTCTCCACCTATCGGTCAATTTTCAAACTTCACTGTTGTCCACATATTTTCTTTTTTTAATAAAAAATAAATGAAAAATCAGTAGATTTTAATATTGCTAAACCTTCTTGGAACTATGAAGATGATGTAGTTAATATTTAGCACAGAGTGGTTCAGTAGTATTCGTGGTTAGTGATCACAAACGTAAAATGGCTTGTCCTTTTATATAATAGTATAAGTTATTATTATGGTAAACTTTCTAATTTTAAATCTTTCAAGAACTATCAAGATGATTTAGTTAAAATTTGGTTCAGATAGGTTCATTAGTTTTACTAAAACGCTATTGTCGCTTCCCACATATTTATAGCTTTTTGGATAACAATTTAATTGAATTAAGTAACTTTATTATCAATTTCTAGCTATATTTAACACCGGATCATTGTAACCTCTCTTAAATGGCGCTCGCTTTACTGCACTCCACATATTTATCGCTTTTTAAACAGTTATTTAATAGAAAATATATAAATTTTATAATTGCTAAACCTTCCTTGAACTATGAAGATGATATAGTTATATTTGGTACAGAATAGTTCTATAGTTTTCGCGGTTAGTGATAACGAACGAAAATGGCTTGTCCTTTTATATATAACTTCATCATCCCCCGTCGAGGCTTCGCCCGCTCTCATAAGTGAAGATCTTAGATAATTTTAACTAATAATTAATTTTGTTTAAATATTTATCGATAAAAATCTTGTATTAAAGTGAAGAATTGAAAATTTTATTTTTGATGATATTTTCACGCATAGCAGCCATTATTAACTTGGTTAAATTTAGATTGATTAGGTGTTTGAAGATAACATAAAGCATAATTAGACATCCAATTTTCAATTTTAATATATGAGTTGGTAATCCAGATGGACAGAGACTATTAAGAAACTGCATTATCAGTGCTTACAACTAAAGGTTCAAAGTTCATATTTTACACACAATATTAAACAGCTGAGAATCGGCATTCTGATTTTTAATAATTTTCATTCGACAGAAATAATTTTATTGATTTGATCTGGTTGGATTTTAATTTCTAACCATAAAAGTATGTGATAGTGTGGCAAAACCCGTTTCTAACACTCAACATTGTACATTTAAATTTTTATTGTTGCTAAACCTAGAATTATGAACATGATGTAGTTAAACTTTGGTATATTTCACTCCATATACCTGTTTTTATAACAATTTAATTGAAAATAAGTAAATTTTATTATCAATGTTCACCTCTATGTAACACTGTACATTTTAACCTTTCATGTAGATTGCAATTGCCGCCATTTTTGAACTTCACTGTTATCCACTTATTATTCATTTTTCAATAAAGAATTAGTTGAAAATCATTAGATTTTACTATTGCTAAACTATCCTATAAAGATGATGTAGTCAAAATTTGGTAGAGATTGGTTCAGTAGTTTTGGGCGGTTAGTGAACACAAACGAAACATTGCTTGTCCTTTTATATAATAGTATAACCTTATACCGCCATATGTTAGAATCGTATGGAGCTAACAGATAATTGTGACTTGCAGATAATATACAAATAATATTGCGACTATAAATTAAGATATAAGGTATCCTATCTTTTTTGTTGGATCAAACTGCACACGGTGTGCAAATTTGATTAAAATCGGTTCAGTAGTTTAGGTGTTAGCCGGCCCCTAGGCGGCGACACGTAATTTATATATATTAAGATTTACAATTTTTTATGCTTTAACTATTTTCCATCCCTGATAATATTTTAACAATATTGCATCACTTCATTGGTTCAAAAAAAAAAAGAAAAAAAATTATGGTGCAAAGAAAAAGATTTACACATAAACAACATAATACAACAAAATTAATAAAAATACTTTAGACAGAACAGAGCTACTATGTATTTATCAAACATTAAAACTGGCACATTACTATAACTTCAATACATAAAGTTTTACAATCAAACATTAAAACTGGCACATTACTATTACTTCAATACATAAAGTTTTACAGTCTACAAGGAGGTTAAGCCCCAACTAATTTCTAATGCCCCACATCTCTCTGTATTTTATACTCATTTATAAATATAATTTATTATTATTAACATTACATATTTCATTATAATGCTAATAAATGAATGGGATCAGTCAGAAAAATGAGTTAACTATAAACTATAAATAAAAAGATGGTGTGAACAGGATTCCAAAAATTTAATGAAAGTAATGTAAAAGAAATCAGGTTTAAGGTAGTGTTTCAGTAGCAAATGAGGTTCAGGTTTAAGCTTTAATAGTTCAACCAACCCAGAGCTAAACCATGGTGTCTACCAATTTCAGCTATCAAAATTCCCGACATATTCCCGACTTTTTCAAGAATTTTTCTAGAAATTCCCGACTTTTTCAAAACTTTTTATAGAAATTCTAGCCAATCGATATTTGAATGGTGTTTCAATAATAATCTAAACAAATCAATCTATGCATACTTTGCTACTTAACATATCCATAAAAATAAATTTTTAATCAGACAAATAGTTTCGGGGTTAGATTTAAAAAAGTACAGAAAAACGTATTTTCGCGGAGTAGTGCATTGTCCCTACAGCTTTAGAACTATTGATTTGGGGGGAAAAAATTAATAGGATCAATTTTTTTCTAAATGTACTACAAATAACGGATTCCGAGTTATTTGATCAAACGGCTGTGAACTTACGATTTTCAACCCTTTCCCCCTCTCCTCCATGCGATAACCTGAGGTATAGAATATATATATATATATATATATATATATATATGTTTGTTTAAGCATTTTAGTGTGTAGGTATATAAAACAATGTTCGATGATGACGTAATTCCCGATTATGCTAAATTGAATGTGAAGACCTCTGCCTCGCAATAAAAAGGATGTTACCGGCATCAAACACAAATACCGCTAGAAAGATGGGAGAGAGTAGTAGAAAACACAATGACTTTAGTGACAATCGAGTATAAAATATTATTTTGTTAATAATTTTTTATAGTAAAATATTGTTTTAAAAAAAGATGTACATATACAATAGTAACTTTTAGTGAATAATTATTAATTACTTTTCAATTAGATATTAATTTTGAAATGTTCATTTTTTTTCAACTCCATTTAAACTTTTGATTCATTGAGAGGGGGAGGGAGGAGAGAGAGAGAGAGAGAGAGAGGGAGAGAGAGAGAGAGAGAGAGAGAGAGAGAGAGAGAGAGAGAGAGAGAGAGAGAGAGAGAGAGAGAGAGAGAGAGAGAGAGAGAGAGAGAGAGAGAGAGAGAGAGAGAGAGAGAGAGAGAGAGAGAGAGAGAGAGAGAGAGAGAGAGAGAGAGAGAGAGAGAGAGAGAGAGAGAGAGAGAGAGAGAGAGAGAGAGAGAGAGAGAGAGAGAGAGAGAGAGAGAGAGAGAGAGAGAGAGAGAGAGAGAGAGAGAGAGAGAGAGAGAGAGAGAGAGAGAGAGAGAGAGAGAGAGAGAGAGAGAGAGAGAGAGAGAGAGAGAGAGAGAGAGAGGAGAGAGAGAGAGAGAGAGAGAGAGAGAGAGAGAGAGAGAGAGAGAGAGAGAGAGAGAGAGAGAGAGAGAGAGAGAGAGAGAGAGAGAGAGAGAGAGAGAGAGAGAGAGAGAGAGAGAGAGAGAGAGAGAGAGAGAGAGAGAGAGAGAGAGAGAGAGAGAGAGAGAGAGAGAGAGAGAGAGAGAGAGAGAGAGAGAGAGAGAGAGAGAGAGAGAGAGAGAGAGAGAGAGAGTGAGAGAGAGAGATTTATCATCGGCGCTAGGAGAAAACAAAACCAAAAGATGAGATAGAAAAGTAAATTTAAAATAAATAAAAATAAAGACACAAGGTATGATAATTAACAATATGTTAATAATGAAGTAGCAAATAAGGTTAAAAGATTACAACAAAAGATGAATGGAAATCATTAACAAACAGAAATTGATAAATTAAGTGTAACAGGTAACTGATATACCGGGTGTCCCGAATTTAAATGGCAAAACTTCAGGAACTTATAGGGGACCGAAAAACTAAGACAGAAAGTCTTTTAGAGACTTGCTCGTTTTTGCATAGTTTTAGAGAAAATCGCAAAAAAAGGAACAAAACAAGTTTTCATTTTTATACTTATTTATTTACTTTTATATTTATGTTATGTTCTTTTTAATGTAAATATTGCTCAAAATGTTGTCCTCTTGCACCAATACAAGCATTACATCTAGCACCCACTTGATAAATTGCAGCTAAACATTGTTCTGCTGATATTTGGTGCACTGCATCTATGATTCGGTCTCTTGAGTTGATTGACACCGAATAAACTTTCTGCTTCAAGGTTTCCCATACGAAGAAATGAAGAAATCCATTCGTTCTCCAAAAAAGGTGTAAATGTGATACCATTCAATCTTCAAGGTAAAAAACATGGTCCCACCAGTGATCCGTTCCAAATTCCAAGCCAAACGTTAATAGCGAATTCATGCTGAAACCTATTCTCTCTAATAGCTCTGGGATTTTCAAGAGCCCATACATGATAATTTCTTTGATTAACAATTCCTCCTCTTGTATATAAATCTTTCATTCAATAACATTTCACATACTTTTTTATGCTATATCAATTCTTTTATGGCTCTCAATTTTTGAATTCTTAAAAGAAGGCTATGTATATTTGATATTTATATTTTTATTGTTTTTAGAAGTAAAACAACGAAATGTTCCTTTTTCCTTAATTACTTTCCCAGTACATTATGGGCTTTTTCTATAATTTACTTTCTTCCCTCTCCTCTTATGACTAATATCCTTTAACCTGCCACGTTAACTTCCAATCCCTCATTGCTCATTATGATGAATTCCTTCACCACTTTCTCCATAATTCCTACCATATAATTGCCTTATCAGAAATCTGGCTCAAACCAAGTATTCCTTCTTCCTCTGTAAACATACCTGAATATACTCTCATTCGTTATGAGCGTGCTGACCGAAAAGGTGGAGGGGTCGGCTTGTACGTTCATGATAGCATGACAGTTAAAACCCTATACGAATCACCCTCTCCTGATTATCCACACATAGAATATTTATTTACAGAAATCTCCCTTTAACTCATCCTTACTCCTTTACGTTGTAGTATACCGCCCTCCTCAAGTTTAATTCGATCCAACATTGGAATCCTCTTTCCTGACATACGTACCATTGTACAATAACATAATCATAGCAGGTGACCTCAATACTAATCCACTTTCTGACACTCCTGACAGGACATACTTACTAGAATTGATTTACTCCCTTTACCTATTCATTGTTCCTTTTCAACCGACCCATCATACACAGTTTACGGATACATTACTAGACCTCATAATCATTGACTCACCTAAGAATCTACTCTCGTCTTCCCAAAATCCAATGCCATTTCTGTCTTACCATGATCTCATTCAGATATCCTATAACATTCCCACACCCATCTTTATCCCTAAGCAGATTTCCTGGCAAAATCTTGACTCCTTAACTCCTGAAAGCGTAGATCCTTTACTTGTCACATTATCCCATTCCTTAGAGCCCATATTTTCTTCCTACTCCATCGATGAGATGGTTGAATGCTTCTCATCAAATCTCCTTTCATTCCTCAATCACCTAGCACCACTTAAGACATCCACTTTTCGACGGTCCCCTGCTCCCTGGATTAGCCCAGAGAATAAAGAATTGATGAAGAGAAGAGATGCTGCTAGGAGGGGCTCCAAGCGAACTCAAATTCCAGAGGACTACTCCACTTTCAATCATCTCCGAAACCTTGCTCAGTCTTCATTGCGACGTGCCAAGGCACAGTATTTCAATAATATCCTATCCCAAGCTCCTGATCCCAAGTCTAAGTGGAAAATCCTAAGAAAATTCTCTATTGCCGGCTCCACCCCCTGTCCCAACTTCCCTATTTCCCCTGATGAACTTAACTATTTTATGAACTTAACCCCCTTCCTAACGAGCCACAAATTAATCCCTTACCCCTAACATATCCTATTCCTCAAACCCCATTCAATCCCGATAACTTCTATTTTCTTCACATCCTTCCCAATGACCTAATCACTTCCGTACTAAAATCTCGAACCAATGATTATGGTTCTGATCAAATTCCAGTAAAAATTATTAAACTCAGTCTTCCTGCCCTTTTTTTCCCTACAAAACACCTTTACAACTTTTTAGCCCTACAAAACTCAAAACCACCTTTCCCTCTCACTGCCTGGAAAAATTCGGCCCTTGTACGCCCGCTGAATTATATTGCGCCGATCATACAATCCCTATCCAACAGTGCTTTAAGCTGGTTCCGCTCCTTCTTGTCTCATTAATGACCTACCCTACCCATGTTATACACCACTCCCAGTATCATTTGTATGCCGACGACCTCCAAATTTACCTATCCTTCCATCCTTCAGACATGTACGAAGCATCTCGTAAGATTCAGGATGATATTGAGAACATCAGCGGATGGGCAATGAAAAATAAATTACGCCTAAATCCAGAGAAAAGCAAGGCTATCCTTATCGGTTCAAAACCTACCCTTAATTCCCTCCCCTACTATCCATTACTTTACCTCAATAACCATACAATTCAATTACGAATTTCCATCAAAAACCTCGAAATCTCCTATGATCAGCACCTATCCTGGAATAACCATATTTCCCAAATTACCAGAAAATCCATCATGATCCTCAAATAGCTCCAAAGACATCGTGACTCCTTTCCCCGAAGTACCCGCCATCTTCTGGTATCCTCTCTCATTTTTCCCCACTTTGATTACGGGTGCTTCGTGTATGGGGGGCTGTCTGTTGAGCTAGATATGAGACTAAGGAGACTTATGAATTGCTTCATTTTCGGCAGACGGTCTCACGTATCTTGCCGGTACAATGAGCTAGGGTGGTTTTTCCCCGATTTTCGAGGGCAATACTTCCTCGGCACTTCGCTATTCCAGTCATTAAAAACCAATAAACCTTCCTATATCCTAGACCTACTTACTCTGCGTTCCTCCATTCACCACCTGAATACAAGATCCCAACCTTCCAACCTATATACCCCCTCACATAGAACTGCCTCTTATGAAAAATCCTTCGTCATCCGTGCTACCTCTTTTTGGAATTCCTTACCTATCCATATTCGCAAAGCCTCTTCCTTAACTTCTTTTAAACATCTTTTATTAATCCATCTCCTCGATCTTCAATCTTCCACAAAAATGTAAATGTACATAAGTGTGCTAAAATTTTTACTGTTGATTGTTATTTATTTTTCCTACTTATTATTTTTTATTTTATTTTATTTGTTTACTCAACTTTAATTTTTATTTTATTCTCTCTTCTTTTCTTTTTGTTTGTTTTCTCATAATTTGATTTTTAACACCAATTTGCTGAGTTTTAACTAATCTCAGCCAGACAATTGTACCAATTATTGTGCACTTTAATTATTCTTAGGGGACAGTCCCAGAATAAAGTTTATTTTTCATTCATTCATTTCATTTCATTCCAATAAAAAAATGTTATAAAATAAAAGTTGTAGATTTTGTGTAAGATAGGATTTTTAAAGATACCGATTCCTACGAGAGTAGAAATCTCATAAGATTTGTCAAATAAAACCAACATTGTTGTATGAATTTGGATAAACTGTTAATGAAATTGTAAACAAATCACAAATATTGCAGGTTAGTTAACTTTCATTATACAGTCAACTCCAAAAATAAAAAGTTCTGACTGCTGGAAATTGTTCACCACCATTAGCTTTAAATTTAGTAAAAAGTCTTCCTCAAAATATTGTCTGGTTTTGTCGAGGGAGGGGGGGAAGTGTTGAAAATTGTTTTACCAACTTGACCTGTATGTAATGGAATCTTTCAGCATAATCACTAATTTCCTGTGATCTGATCTACTTGAAAATTTGCACACCAATAAAAATACAATTATTTTACAACATTGTTCTAATGCCCTCATGAGAATATTGCAAATAAAAGGAAATATATATATATATTCTAGTCAAAAGACATGTTGATGAGAGCATGAAATATGAGTTAATTTTTGACTTCAGGGTTTCGTGGAGGTGGAGTAGTTAGTAGGTAAATATACTAAGTTAACTATAATAAGCTAACTTAGTATATTAGTAAGTTAATTATGATATATATATATATATATATATATATATATATATATATATATATATATATATATATATATATATATATATATATATATATATACAAATATAATAAGTTCGGATTCTGGGGGATGAGCATAAAGTGGGGAGAGGATGGAAAAGGTGACATTTTTGGGTTTTTCAATCATATTTCAGAAATGGTGGACTTTAGAGAAATATGTTTAATATCAATCATCCCACAACTTTGTTCCAATGTCCTCACTGTAATGATCAGAAAAAATAAAATATTTGGATAAGTTTGCAAGGTTAACTGTATACCATTCACGGAAAGCTGGTAAATGTCGTTCTTCTTTACTGATAAAAAATTTCTTACAATTGGAAGATAATTTAAGAATATAAATGGTAATGATTGTGGTACTACAGATGATGCTCCAGCAATTTAAATAGAAAAACTTGATTGCTCTAAGTTTATATATGGGTCATCATTCCACCATTACATACAAATTTGTGTCCCGAAGCTATTGTGTTTTCAACATGAAATTTCTGGCAGTTGTGACAAGTAGGTGCAAGGAACTTACCTCTTGACCATAAAGTAGTTTTCCCATGATTACTATTTTGCTTTCATGGTTAAATTTGAATTTAAAAGGTCAAAATCTATTTCCCTCACATGTCCCATAACTTGAGTTGGTAACGTTAATAAATAAGTACTCCATTAATGCAATTATAAACTTACTTTTTATTCTAGTACCTCAGGTAAGTTCTGATATTGAATATATTGAATTTTATAATTGAAACTGAGGCTAATTGCTTACAATCAGAAGAATGACTTCTAATGACTTTGTCCCACAGGGTCAATCTATTTCCCTCATTTTTTTAAAAAAGCCCACCAAAGCATAACCAAGATTCATTCGGTTATATTGCAGGCTGGCAACAATGCAGGAGCTTCCCACCAAACCAAGGGTAACCTAACTTACAAAATTTCCTTTTTTAGTTGCTCCGAATTTGGGTTGGATCAAGTGTTTAAATTGTTTTATTCTAATTTTCTTTGCATTGAAGTATATGTTTCCCTTGTAGTTCAGAGTTCCATTTTTTTTACGCGAATATGTCTTTAAATTAACTACCATACAGGGGCAATCCAAAAAACCTAATGATAACGAAATCAGAGGATGCAGTTTGGTGTTGTAGTTTCGAATCTATCCTCTAACTCCAAAATTAAAATATACCACTGGATAGCTGAAGGATCAAAGAATTCATTACGATAAACGAGAACAGTGACGCATCGCGCGAGTTATAAGATTATAAATATTACTCATAATATTAATATAATCTTTAACATTACTTTTATTATTGAGAAACCCTTTTAGCACCTGACTAAGAGAAAGTATCCTTTTGACCTTCCAAGGGTAAAATATAAATTACATATTGAACAACACATGTCATAAACAACCATAAAGTCAACTGCCTTGGGTCAAAGATCCCCAGCCACCCTAGGTCCTCTCTTATTACACCATATAATACCCTGTGTAGATCACTGTCACATGAGACAATTGACACCTACGCCGGACTAACCTTTCTCACGGTCCCATAAAGTAAACTATTAGCCTGCCGATGCTTTCACCCTATTCCTCGGTCCTATCCCCACTCCAAACCTATAGGTTTAAGTAGCTGGAAGTTTTCAGAGGAAGACACTCTACATTTGACTTGTAACTATTATACTAGAAGTCTTATATGTGACTGTCAGTAAATAAAGTATTCTTTTCTAAGTCTTCACTATTTGTGTTCGTTATCTCGCGCGGTGGATGGGGAAGTGCCGCAATTTTGAGGTTATTTTGCTGCGTATCAAGATTTGCAATTAGTATAACTTTTGACTCGTAGAAGCTACGGTCTTCGTTTAAGTTTTAATCGTCAGCTCTCGTCAAAATCTATCGATTGTATATAAAACATTAGAATAAAAAAAATTCTAATATTCTAAAATCTGGTTTGGCCTATACGCGTCGAAAAGCCAAAACAAAATACACAGATCGTATATGGTTGGAAAAGGCTTCTCAAGAACAATCGAATGGTAATAATAAAACACCATGCCTAGCTTTTATTTGAGGTCATATTGTAATACCGCTAAGAACAGACAAATTGCAACTACATCATCGGTAGCGGTATCATCATAAAATCGCAAAGCTGGTGGAGTCGCCATATATCGCAACATCAATAGCTTCACTGATTGTAATAGAGTTAAAATTGGTGTTTTGGAAATTTATTTGGAAATAAAAGATGCAAAACCTGGTGATGTCTGTCTAGTAAACATAAAGGCCAATGGCATCTTCAAATTCGTACTCGGGTGTGTGTATATCCACCCTGGCAAAGCTTGAGCAGAAATAAAACCGTATGTTACAATCTTTGTAAAAATATTCCAAAAACATCGCTAAAATTATACCGAATTACGAGCCTGATCGTACTACACCAGTTATGTTAAAAATCTAAAATATGCACATATATGAAGCCCTCTCATCTGCACCCGATCCTAAATCCAAATGGCTGCTCCTCCGCAAACTTTCCTTGTGTGATCCTCCTAGTTCCTCTTTCTCGGGAGTCTTTCCTGTCACTCCGGACGAGTTAAATTCCTATTTCGTTTCTTCCACTTCATCTGCTCCTTCTCGACCCTCCCAGTCCTTACCTCCGCCTGCATTTAACGATAGTGATTTTTATTTTTCTTATATCGCTCCCTCTGATCTAATTACCTCCATTATGAAGTCTCAATCCAAATCATCTGGTTTAGACGGCATTCCTGTTAAATTATTGAAATTATGCCTTCCTGAAATCCTACCGGTTCTCCTCTTCATATATAATTTTTCCCTCCAAAACTTTGTATTTCCCACTTCCTGGAAAAAGGCCGTAATTCATCCCATCAACAAGAACCCAAACCCTATATCCCCAAAGGACTACCGCCCTATACCCATACTTTATATCCATACTAACCTTTCTAAGCCCCTAGAAAGATTGGTGCAATCCCAAATTTCCAATTTCCTAGAAGATTCCCAGTTACTCGATCCCTTCCAGTCTAGTTTCCGTCCCGGCTTCTCAACACAATCCGCCCTCATCAAAATTATCACTGACATCCAAGCAGCGATGGATAAAAAAGAACTGACTATCCTAATCCTCCTTGATTTCTCTAAAGCATTCGAATCCTTAGACCATAATATCCTTTTTTCCAAATTAAAATCATGTAACTTTTCCTACAGCGCTCTCCTTTGGTTTCAATCTTTCCTTTCCCACCGCACCCAAGCAGTCGCTACCCCTAACCAAGGCCTATCCTCTTTCCTCACTCTACAATCAGGAGTAGCTCAAGGTTCGAGCATTTCCCCTCTACTGTTTAATTCCTACATCAATGATCGCCCCCATTCAATTCACCATTGTTCCCACCATCTTTACGCCGATGACTTCCAAATTTACTTCTCCTTTCCTCCATCCAAAATGTTAGCTGCGTTTACTAAAATTCAGGAAGACCTAGACGAAATCTGAACAAATTAACGTTAAACGCAGCTAAAACTCAAGCAATTGCCATAGGATTACATTCCCTTCTCCATTCAAATGCCAACTTTCCCACATTATTCCTTAATGGTCATCCAATAACTTTACATTCCTCTGTTGAAAATTTAGGCTTAACTATTGATCAAACCCTCTCCTGGAAATCTCATATTGCACAAATCTCCCGAAGGTCAATCGGTACCCTAAAACTATTTCACCGCTCCCCTACCCACACGCCGACTCCTAGTATCCTCCCTTATCTTCCCCCAATTTGACTATGGTTGCGTGATATATGGCGGGATCTCGACGGTTCTTGAGGACAGATTAAAACGCATCATTAATTGCTTCATTAGGTTTGTCTTCGGAACCTCGAGACGTTTCCATGTTTCGCATCTCTACACTGAGTTAAATTGGCTTTTCCCCTCCTTCCGCAGAAAATACTTCCTAGGCGTCTACCTATTCCAAGTTATCAACACCCGTCATCCTCCCTTTATTTACAGTAACCTGAAATTCAAGTCCGCTATCAAATCACTGCATACAAGATCTCGTCTTTCAGATCTCTATACTCCATCCCACAGAAGTAGTGCATTCCAACGTTCCTTCCTTGTCAGATCCTCTACTCTTTGGAATTCCCTCCCCCCCCCCCCCTGTATCCGCAATGCTTGCTTCTTCCCTTGGAACATTTAAATCACTATTCTTCCACCATCTTCTTTCCCTTCAACTCGACGCTCACTAATTATAAGGATGTATGTACTATGCATGTAATCGTCTAATTTAATTACTAAGACCGTCAGACATAAAACATTAGCATAATTATAGTTTGATTATGATAATGTTTCAATTGTTTGTAATGATAATTTTTTTATTTTCTATCTCTTATTTTTCTTCAAGTTTCTGTTTGTTTGTTTTTTTTTCTTCTGCAATTTTATTTACAATATTAACTTCAAAAATATAACAACAATTACAACAAAAACATATATAAGGAAACTTTTGAACAATATTTTGACTTTAAAATATAACATTATACAATAAAAAAAAATTAAGAAACGACCATAAAGAAAGTTTTCCACCGTATTAATGTCTCTTATTCACTGTTGCAATTGCAGACAATCACTTTTTTTAGGTTTTCGAACAAAAAAGATCGTCTGTTGGGCTTCAAATAGATTTAAATCGGCTAAACGACCACGCTCCACGTCTACGGACGTAATTGGGGCATATTTGGATACCGCAACCTCTGTCGGGCTAAGTCTAGCAATAGACTTATCTTCGTCTCTTAATTCCATATTTTTTCCACACAAAATGTCAGCTATAATCTGTATGTTTTTCCAACCTGGGTTTTTCTCCAAAACTTCCTTAAATTTTGTCTTCATTTTCCCTCCATTCTCCCCTAATGCAACATCCAGTTTGTTTAAGGTGCTGTTAACTATAGCAATACTGTCTACTAATAACAAATTTTGTTTATCTAATGATGTAATTTTTTCTCCTAAAAATACAGCATTAGAATATAAGTATACCAAATTCTGTTTTAAATTCGGGTTCTCAATGAAAGATTTGGCTTTTTCTACTGCAGCGGAATCAGATGGTAACTTAGAAAAACATCTTGAATTTGATTAAAGTTCGTACAGTAGTACTCGGCTGCACTTAGCCACGTCCCCCACCTCATGATTGGTTGAGGAGGCATCGGAAGCTCAGGGTGATTCATCTTGAAAATTTCAACACGGCTTGGAGCCTTCAAGAATATTCTTTTGACCGTAGCTATCAACTGATCGATACCTGGAAATTGAAACCTAACAGTCTCTGCAACTCGATGTAAGGCTGGTAAGATGGATAAGTTAGGGATAAAAAACTTTTATTGCCGATCCTGCTTTAAACCTATATGGCGCACCATCAGTTAGAAACAATAGAACACTCATGCGAGAACAATAAACTAATCCCATTAAACTATTCCAAGAGAAGCTGCACCTGTTTTTTTTTTAATTATTTATTTTATTATATATATATGACGGATATGTAGATAAAGGCAATTCTCAAATATGCATAATTATGTATTTATGGCAAAATAAAAATAACTAAAATTTCATCCAAATGCCTCAAAACATATATTTTGATAATATTAGATGTTTTGGTTGAATACAAGAAATATGCAAATGCCTATATTTCACAGCCCTAGTCATAATATTTTACGTATTTAAGCGAAGTATAGATCATTAGTTGCAAGCACTGATAATGCAGGTTATTATCATTGAGGAAACAATTCTCAATGACAAGCTACTATACAAGATTTTTATCGATAAAAAAATAAAATCAGTTGAAATTATCTATCATAATCGGATTAAACAATTCTAAGAGAGCAAATATGATCGAAAGTTCGCTGAAACCGAAGAATCAGCACTTCGACACATACAAACGCATTGATTAGGCGAAAAAAAAAAGGATGGGAGGAGTTCTTATAGCTATTTTTAGGTTTTTGTCTATATATATATATATATATATATTTTTTTTTTATTTTTTTTTTTTTTTTTTTTTTTTTTTTTTTTTTTTTTTTTTTTTTTTTTTTTTTTTTTTTTTTTTTTTTTTTTTCCTGCTCGGAAACATAATAATTTTTTTTTTTTTTTTTTTTCCATTTATTGATATTTACAACTGTACAAAATAATATACAACAAGTATGTAAATGTGTTGACAGTGAATACAATGGCATGTAAATAACTTGTGAAGAACTACTCACTAGTAGCACTTCAATAAAATCTACACTAAAAGGTCCCTAGGCCATCTTCTTTTCAGACGCCTCGGAGGATTATCAGGGATGGAGGAGGAAGGAATCACTGTCATGTAAATGAGTCTTTTGTAATTAATTGGGAGCTTTCAACGTTTGTCTAGTAAATGTTGAAGTAGTCTGTAACGACGGGCAGTTTCTTGTCGTTTTAGTCTTGTATGTGGATTCCAAGTAAGACGTTTGTCCAAGTGGAGTCCTAGGTAGCGGATCTGTTCAACAGGGATTAGTGGAATATCATAATAAAATTTAAATATCAAATGCTGATATGCCGGATATGTAGATAAATATGCAAGTCTAGTTCAAAATATGCATTCATGGCAAAATATGCAAATTAAAAATAGCTCAAATTTATTCCAAATGCCTCAAAACATATATATTTTGATAATATTAGCTGTTTTAGTTAGTTAGGAGAAATATGAAATTCACATGTTTCACAGCCCTACTTAAAACTATTCAGTTATAAGAAGTATTCACTTATACGAAACATTTTCCGTTCCTCCCTACATCCGTTTAAGTGAGACTCCACTGTATACTGAAACTTCTCTAACAACGTTAGGTAATACCTGCATTGATTTAACATTTACCAGAAATCTCGGTGTATCTTAAATGCCATTTGTGTCATGCTTTTTGTATCTCAGACCTATAATTAATAAAGTTATATTGTAACACAATAATTATTTGTTTCCTTGCTTTTATCTTAAATACATAATACAAATATTTTATTTAAAAAATATGACCCGTTACATAAATAGCTTCGTAATACCGCGTATTACGAAAACGTATTCACGCACAACTCACGGCCCTGTCCATGACACAGCCACACCCCTTTTCTTGTTCTGAAATTCGTGTGGTGTTGTTAATCTTAAATCAAACTCCAAATTCTATTTCCCTTACACCTAAAGCGAAGGAAATAGATTACAATAGGAAAAACTGTAAGTGAAATAAGATATAAAAAAATACTTTTTATTTATATTTTCACTATTTATATTAATTTAATAATAATAATAATAAGCTTTATTGGCATCTATTTAGACAAAAGCCTCTCCCATAGGAGGAACTTAGAAGTCGGCTACAGCCAACAGAAACAAAAAAATATATAAACAAATTAAAACACACGTACAAATAAACAAAAACCTTATAAAACAGAACTAAATATTGCTGATAACTTTTCTCCGGCTGGTTCTGTCCCTCGCCACACGTCACCAGTTGTCGCCTAAATATCGTGTCATTTCGTCCTTCCATGTAATAAGATGCGGGCGACTCCTTTTCCTGCTGTTCCCTCAGGGGATCCACTCGGTGCATGCCCTGGACCATCTTTATTGCTCAATGTCCTGCCCAATTCCATTTCAGCCGATGAGTTTCGACCTTCAAGCTTTTAACATTAACTTTACGAAGAATATATTCATTTTTAATTTTCTCTTTCTTCGTAATTGCCATTAGGCTCCTTAAAAGTTTCATCTGCATAAACGCATTTAATCTACATTCATGTTTTTTGGTTAACGTCCAAGTTTGGGCCCTGTAGACAACCGTATACGAGGTGTACGCATGTTCTAAGGACTTTAAATACTATTGCTAGGTTGCTTGTAAAAATGTTTTTGAGTGACCAATATTTACACCAACCGAGCTTTATTCTTCAATCTATTTCTGTAATAATTTTTTCCTTGAATGTAATTTTTTGTCCTAAATATATGTACTCTTGTACATATTCTATTTGATTATTTTTTGAGTAGATTGGAATTTCAATGGAATAGGTCATTAATTTTGTTTTTGCTGTGTTCATGTCAAGTCCATATTTTTTGCTAGTTTCTACTATTTCTCCTATCATTCTTCTTAGACCATTGATGTTCGGTGATAATAAACATATATTATCAGCAAATCTTAAGTTATTCAGCACTTTTCCATTGATTGATACTCCCAGGTTCTCCCAATTTAATTCTTTAAACAATTTATTTATAGGACACAATTAAACAAAATTGTTGATAGATTCAATCTCAAAATAATCGCCTTTCTTGTCTAGAGCTATAAATTCCTTTCCCATTCTATATAATTTGATTATTACATCAACGTAGGGTTTGTCAACACCGCAATCATGTAGTGCTTCCCAGATATATTTATGCCTAATAGAGTCAAATGCCAAGGCATAATCGATAAAACATAGATAGATTTGCCTATCATATTCTATACTTTTCTCAATGACCTGATTAATACATTGGAGTTGATCTATTGTACTAAATGTGGGGACGAAAGCCAGCTTGTTCTATATTATGATCCTGGTAAATAATGTTAATTATTCTGTTTTTTATTATATTTCAAAATAGTTGGAGCATGAACTTGAAGGAAAGTAATATTTCTATATCCTAAATTTAGTATTCATTATATTAATCTAATGTTCAACTTCAAAGTTTAAATGTATCTCCATAATGTCTTGATATCAAACTCATTAACAATCCTTTTGTACTATAAACGTTTTATTATTTGAATTGTGAATGTTTTCTATTTCCCTCACACCCTATCAGTTTCCCACACTTTCATGATCATAAATATACAGATAGACTATATTCTATGAAGAATTTTTTCGCTAGTTATATTAGTAGACTTTTATAAAGATGCTTATGAAGAAAACACTTTTTTTTTTAGATAACTTTCATCTAATGGAATCACAATGTCGAAATTCCGGCAAAATGATAGAATGGCCCATATTCATATTATATAAGTTTATATCGAACTTGATTAGAAATACTATTCATATCGCTGGGAGACTAAAAATTAAGAAAATAAATTATAGTTAAAAAAAAAAATTATAAAAATTTATTTGAAAGGAAGCTTTAGTGTATTTATCAATTTTACATTCAATAGAATAAAATTTTGAGAATCTAAGTATACAACGAAAGATGTTATATTACAAACTGTATCAACAAAATTTCTTTTTAAATCGAGAAGTTCCCTTAACTATGATCATAACTAGTGATTTACCTACCCTAGCAAACCAAACTAAAAAGAAGAAAATGATTTTTATTCCATGAATAGTTTGTGTTATGGCAATAGAAGGCCATGTAATCAATTATGTTTTATTACTTTAGAATAAAATTAAAGTAAAACTTGTGTTATTAACAAAATAATTCAATTTATAGTAAAAAAGCGTAGGGTGTCTGATGTTAAATGTTACAAAACATTTTGTTGTTAACTATTCATAAAAGTAGAGTTATTATGAAAATAATAAAATTAAATAAAGTTAATAAAATCTAATAATAATAAATAATAAATATTAATAATAAAAATAATAATACTAATAATAAATCTCGATGGTGTCCCATCCCTCTGCAACACAAGTTTGTTGCACCCCAGGCTTTTTCACTTTAAATTGAATTATTGTTAGACTGGAACTTAAGTTTTACTTTAATTTTATTCCAAATTAAATAAACATAATTGATGGTCTGGCTTTCTATTGCCATAACACAAACTATTCATGGTATAAAAATTATTTTCTTCTTTTTAGTTCAGTTTGCTAGGGTAAATCACTAGTTATGATCATAGTTAAGAGAACTTGTTGATTTAAAAAAACATTTCATTGATACAGTTTGTAATATGACATCTTTAGTTGTATACTTAGATTCTCAAAATTTGATTCTATTGAATGTAAAATTGATAAATACAATAAAGCTTCCTTTCAAATAAATTTTTATAATTTTTTAAGAAAAGCTAAAAATACCATTTACGGGCATGTTGTAACGGTTATAGTCATAGCCAAGACTAGTTATGGTGGTCGTCTGGCAAAATAATCTTTAAAGAAATGTTTTTAATAATTTAAAAATGAACATTAGAGAACAACTAGAGCTGTAAAAATAATCTAAATACTAAACAAAAAAATAAATATATATTTAATAACACAATCACTCAATGCACTTATTCTCGAACCTTGTAGTAACTAATTAGTTTAGAAAACCGTCTTTAAATGATACTTGAATATGAGTTAAAACAACTATTTAACAAAGTATAATTTATAGCTCCATTTGTCGTTGGTTTTTCTACATCAGCAGTAACAGCATAAAATATATTAATCATGCTTAATCAAAAATTAATGAATTAAAAGAAATCAGAATATATTTTTTGTAAATTATCTTCTTTCTATATTTCAGAACAGTAGTAGCCATCCACGAAGTACAAAATAGAGCTATACTAACTAGTAATGGTCACTTCAGAGACGTGACCACTACTAGGAAAGCAGTAAAATTTAAAACAGTATTTAAGTTTTAAAATGACATAATCAATTGAAAAAAAAAATCTATTTTTTACTTTTTTAGCAGAAAGAACATTTGTAATACCAAAGAAAATTGAAATGGATAGGGGTGACCTTAACTCATATTTTTATAAACCGGTTTATGGTTAGTTCAAAATTATCATTAATTAAAATCAGATAATCCAACATAATGGAGCTAGAATTCTAATGAAAAGCTACATAACTCAAAAACTGAAAATTAAAGGAGGAATGTCATAATAATTCCTTAAGAATCCTCACTTTTAAAAATGATCTTACTAAAAAAATAGACAATTCAGAACACTTCTTGAGGAAAATATTTTTTACTGGCTATTGGAATGGGATAGGAAGGAGGGTTTTATAAACCCTTTTCAGAAATATTTATCTTGGTGATAGTACAAATAAATGGATTAGAACCTTATTATTGCTAAAAATGTATTAGCCTATCCATAACTGGTCAGGTGACCATAACTAGTGAGTTACCCTATTAAAGCATTTTTTTTTTTAGTTTTTTTAAACTGCAGTTTAGAGATTACAACTTCCCAGCATGCAAAGAATTTAAATACTTAGGGTCGCTTGTAACAAGTAATAATGATGTTACTACGGAAATAAAGGGAAGAATAGCAGTAGGCAACAGATGCCTGTTCGCAGTTCAAAAAGTTCATTGGTTTAAGGATTTATCGCATAAGCCTAAAATAACAGTCGACAAAAATTAAAAGAAGGCAAGATGGCTGGGAGAGGATGCCTCAATGAGAGATTACTTCGAAAATGATTAAGAAAAGCCAGAAGGATACAGAATTCGAGGACAACCATGATTTAGATAGCTGGATGATGTGGAACAAGACCTCCATCAGGTAGAAGTGAGAGGATGGTGCTGCAAGGCCATGGACTGAGATGGATAGAGAAGACTTATTGATGAGGACCAGGTTCTGCTTTAAGGACTGATGAACCGTGCAAATAAATATATGTATGTATACGTGTTTGTGTGTGTGTGTGTGTGTGTGTGTGTGTGTGTGTGTGTGTGTGTGTGTGTGTGTGTGTGTGTATATATATATATAAAAGTTTAAGTCTGTGTAAAGATAATATCAGTGTTAATACCTAAAGTAACATCGTAAACATACTAAATCGTATATAAGCAGGATTACTAAGAGAAATATATCAGTTTATAGAAAGCGTTCTTACATGTTATTATAACCTTTTTCCTTTTTTTTAGTTTTTCAATCGGCTGTAAATAACTGGTGCCGAAACCCGGGGGCAAGCATGGAGGCCTATTTTCTTTTTAATCTTTCACAGGCAATAGTACCCTGATAGAGAAAATTCACCAAGCCATGCCACCATTACCAGAGGGAACATTAGCAGCGGCACATGCAAAAGTTCTGGAATGGATGAAGATCAGGACAGCGACATCGCAGGATCTCAGAAAGGCCATCTCGGACTTAAAGAGAAATTTTCAGGGGAAATAGGTGAGTTGAACCATTTCCTAAAAGGTGATGACCGCTAAATGACATGAATTGAAGCAAAAGCGGCTGAAAATTTGCTAGACGCTGGGGATGCCGATACCTTGAAGGCTGCACTGGTATGTCGAGTGAAGTGGAGCGTACGGAACCAGATACAGGCAGATGAGGAAACGCCCTGGACAGTAGTAAAAGAAAGATTAAAAAAGCCATTCGGAGGCGGAAGATGGACCCCGGAAAAACACATCTTTCAAATGTTTAGAGAGACTAGAAGAGCGAGACAATCCAGCGGCCAATATGCAGCAGCGCTTCTGGCACGATTCAACCGAATCACAGAAAAGCTAAGGGAAACAATAAGTGCAGCAGAGGCAGAAGCAAGGATGGCATTCCTGTAGACTATACTAAAAGTATAGTTGGCGAGAGAAACTGGGAAGAAAGAAGGACTACCGAAGAAGCGCACATTTGTTGAGTGTGCCCAAGAGATGGTGGACACCAGTGCGAGAGAGGAGGAAACTCGCATGGAGATTGAGGAGCCTGGATGGAGCAGGGTGGCATATAAGCGCTTAGGACCGACGCCCGTCGGCAACAGGAGACGGGACTTCGAATATAAAGGAAAAGAAGGAGCTGAAGGAAGACCGGGACGAGCAAAACCACGAGCCACTGGCAGAAGAGGGGACAGAAAATGCCATGGATGTGGGAAAGCGGGGCACCTCGTTGCTCAATGCCCCCGCACGAAATGTTTCTAATGCGGTACGGAAGGGCACATAGCTAGGCAATGCCCATATTTGTACCGAAGAGACAATCGAGGGAGCCAATGGAGGGTAACGCCCAGAAGATAGGGCGAAGCAGAAAAACTAAAAGAGAAGACTCGGCATCTGACACCACAGATGTAGGAGGAACGTCTGAATCGAAAGAGGAGCCAACCGGACCAGGCAGTAGAAGCGAACCGAGGAGCGGGTGACAAAGGCCAGTGGAGGAAAGAGGATTGCAGGACAGCAGCTGAGGGGGTCAGCAGAGAGGCAACCGCAGACTAGTAAGGTTACGAACTTCTAAGTAGGGCCAGAGCGACAATTATAGGCGGTGATGGGAGGTGGAGCATCCGTAAAGGGGGGAAAAATATAAATGGTGGGAATTTCCAAGGGATGGTACGCCGAGAGTGGGAGCAATTGGTCGAACGGAGGACTGGAGACATGCCTTGAAAGAGAATATGAGGACATATTTTTCAAAGAGGGGGATTCGCTGGGAATAACATGTAGGACAGTCCACGAAATTCCATTGAAAAAAGAAAGAGTAACATATGTGAAAGAGAGGAGATACCCTCAAGCTCTAAGACAGCATATCAGGAAAGAGTTGGATAGTCTCAAGAAACAAGGGATTATAGTGGACAGCACGTCGCCCTATGATAGCCCCTTATGGGCTATGAAGAAGAAGTGCGCACCTGGAGAAAATAAAGAAAAATATAGAGTCGTTGTCAATTATAGGAAATTGAACAACACCACGGATGAGAAATACCTGATTCCCAGGTTCGACGATATAATAGATAGGTTGAGTGGGGCGACAATATTCAGCACACTGGACTTGAAAGCTGGATATCACCAAATAAAGATGCACCAACACAAGACAGCTTTTACATTTGAGAGAGGGAATTTTGAGTTTACTCGGATGCCGTTCGGACTTAAAAACGCCCCGATAACATTCCAGAGGCTTATGGACGAGTTCCTGCGGGGGCTGAATCAATGTGTCAGGTCTATATGGACAATCTGTTGGTGTTTAGTAAAACGGAAGCCCAGCATGTGGAACACTTAAAAGAGGTCTTTGGTAGGGTTAGAGAATTCGGACTAAAATTGTCAGAAGAAAAGTCATCCTGGGACAGGAGCACATAAATTTTTTAGGGCACACGATATCAAGGGATGGGGTAAAACCGGATAGTGACAAGGTAAAAGCAATCCAAAGGATGTCGGTCCCCAGAGATGTGCAGGGTATTAGAAGACTGCTGGGTGCTCTAAATTACTATAGAAGGTTCGTACCAGAAATGGCGGAGTACCTAGTACCCCTAAACAGCCTTCTAAAGAAAGGGAAGAAAGTGGTAGTGACGCTGGAAATGGAGGATAACATCTAGAAATGCATGAAATGGCTTCAGGCAGAGCCAGTCTTAGCGTTCCCAGACTTCACGAAGCAATTCGCTATCACAACCGATGCCAGTGAGTATGCATTGGGGCAGTGCTATCTCAAGATGGGGAAAAGGGAGAGCGTCCTGTAGCTTATGCCAGCAGAAGGCTCACGGATGCGGAAACCAGATACAGCTCATTGGAGAGAGAATTGCTCGGGATCGTGTGGGCCATCGACCACTTTAGACCGTATGTTTTTGGTATGACTTTTCGTGTGCATACCGATCATAGGCCGCTACAATTGGTAGGGAAACTGAAGGAATCCTCGGCACGAATCGCACGATGGAAGGAGTTCTTAAGCCAATATAACATGGTAATAGAGAATAAGCCCGGCAAAGAAAACATTGTAGCTGATTGGTTATCGCGTGCGCTAATGATTAATGCTTTAGAAGAGGACAGGGGAAATATGTCCAGGGATGTGCGGCAATTTTTGAGTGAATGGACACCAGATGAAGAAGACCACCCGGAAGCGTCGGGAAGAAATTCAAGGGGAAAGAAGAAAGAGCGCCAGAGATGGAGGAAATCGAAGAGATTATCAATGACAAGCGCCGGCAGATAATCTGGAAAACTAGAACCGAAGGGCTAATGAAGGCGGAATTTAGCAGTTATGGAGGATGCAATATCGCGACAATTTGGTCGCAGCCTGGGGCTACAGAAGACCAGATTTACAAAGCACTGAAAGAGGCCTCTAAATCGGGAAAAGAACATCATAGTTAGGGAACGCAACGATCTGGGAGAAATTCAAGAGATTATGGCGTTCAAAACGGCTGGGGGTTGATAGGACGTTCATTCGTTGCACTTTGATGGTCGAGACACTGAGGGATGAGGAGCGACAGAGAGGGGTGACGTTGGCTTACCATCAAGGCAAAACTAATCACCGTGGAATAAAAGAACCCCTACAGGCGATATTCCTGGAAGGGGATGAGGAAAACAATAGAAGAGGTGATAGGAGGCTGCGAAGTATGCCTGACCACCAAATATGATAGGCACCCGCCGAAAGAAAAGCAGGAAGAGACGCCGACAGCAGAATCACCACTTAGTGATCTACAAATTGACACCTTCATCTCTATGATAGATCTCTTAAGAAAAATTGCTATGGCGCACCAAATCCAAGAGAGGTTATCAGAGGCAATACTAGGGGCATTACGGATGTGGTTCCACTTCTATCGTCGGATAGTAGTAGCCGGATCGGATATCGTCGGATAGTAGTAGGGAATTCGATAACGCTGATGTACTAGCAGAAATGAAAACCTTAGGCGTAATCTGGCACCTCAACACCCCGGGTCATCCCAAGAGCAGAGGTGGGATCGAGAGTCTCCATAGCACGTTGAGCGACCATTTAAGGGTTTATCAGGTGGAAAAGGGAAGCCAAGAACAGAATGACGAAGGCGGTTGCGGCTTACATCCGTTCAATACATTCGACCACCGTCTTCTCACCATTTGAAATCCTCTTTGGGCTCCGGGGACGTCGTCGGAATTGGGAGGACACTTCAGTAGGCGGGGGCGTGACAGAGGCGATAGTAAACAACCATTTGCAGTTGGGAAAATGGGTGGATGTCCGGTAGAAAATAGGAAAGGAAAAACAAAGGAGGGTAGCCCGAGAAAATTTGAAAGTTAAGGATGGAATGACAGACGTTAAAATCGGGACTATCGTATATAAGAAATTTACGTCTAAAAGAAACAAAGAGTTCCGGAGATAGGAGGGACCGTTTAAAGTAGTGGTTATTAGGGAACACAATGTGGTCACCATTGAGAGCTTGAAAGAACCCATTAAACGTTGAACAGTTCATATTGAACAACATAAAATCCCGGAAAACCCCGTTTGATCAGGAGTGTTCTAACTTCCAAACATCAAATGTTTTAATTTAGATATTATGTTGAGTGCAACAAGAGATGCTATTGTGTTATGTGTTTTTTTAGTCTAATGTCTGTAGCTTGTAAGTTTTCTTTTTTTTTTTTTTTTTTTCTTTCTTGTGAAGTATCAAGTATTTTGTTTTGTTTGTTATGTTTAGTGTATATATATATATATATATATATATATATATATATATATATATATATATATATATCTTTATGTAGGGCTATAAAGTTTACGAGGAATGTCGTAAACTGGCAGGGGGAGTTAATGTCTGTATGGAGATAATATCAGTGTTAATACCTACAGTAACATTGTAAACATACTAAATTGTATATAAGCAGGATTACTAAGAGGAATAAATCAGTTTATAGCATTGATTCCCAGGGGGGCGTGAGGACATGTCAGGGGGGGGGGCGCGAGATAAGTTGAACATTAAATTAAATTTTGGTAGTCTTTCTAAATTTTAAAAGACTTAGCACAATGTTCTCAGTTAATTGTTTATGTGCGGTATATTGAAAAGAAAAGAATGAAAGACGAGCTACTCTTTTCTGCAGAGTTGGAGCCCACGACAACAGCTATTGATGTTATGAAGTGTGTTGATGGTGCGCCTTCAATGCTTGGTTCTCACTCAAGCTTGGAGCAATTAGTAAGAGAGAAAAATGCTGATGTGACTGGGATACATTGTTTTATACATCGACAAATCTTGGCAGCAAAAACCCTTCCAAATGAACTCAATGCTGCCTTAAAGTTGTTTATTAAAGTAGTGAATTACATAAAAACAGTGCGTTGAATACTCGACTGTTTAAAACTCGTGAAGATTTAGGAAGTGATCACAAAACACTGCTATTTCATATAGAAGTACGATGGCTCTCAAAAGGAAACATGTTGGCAAGATTATTTGAGCTTCGAGATGAAATAATCACCTTCTTGGATCATCATAAAAATAATGTTTAGAAAAAAATCAAAATCGACTTCAAGATTAAACCTACCTATATAGAACTAAAAAGTAAAAAATAATATTTTAGTTGCTTCGAAACAAAGAGAATTAAATGACAGTCAACGAAATTATCGATACTTATATACCTATTCACAATTAATGATCAGTTATTTTTGGAGTCGGTGCCAACAAAAACAAACAGAATCCGAAAAAAAAAGAAAAAAGAATAGGTAATTGTAAAGATTCCTCACTAGTTCATCACCGCCACACGCTGTCTCGTGCCATTCAAAAGTTTGTTGCAAATGCAAGATTGATGTGCCCTCCTTGGCTGGCACCGACTCCAAAAATAACTGATCATTAATTGTGAATAGGTATATAAGTATCGATAATTTCGTTGATTGTCATTTAATTCTCTTTGTTTCGAAGCAACTAAAATATTATTTTTTACTTTTTGGTTCTATATATGTAGGTTTAATCTTGAAGTCGGTTTTATTTTTTTTTCTAAAAATTATTTTTTTTTTCACTTTTTAGTGGTGAGTGTATTTTTTTCCGTCTTTTGGCCCATATTTTCAGTTCAACTTACTTTGCCTGAAATAGATTTATTGAAGTGAAATTTACGAGTACTTAGTACATAGATTTTGTTCGACTTATCGAAGTTTGACACATCGATCGAGAGTTGTCTGTATAATTGAAATTGCTTCATAATCATAAATATGTTTAAAATGTAAGGTTATATAACAGTGATTTTTATTAACTGTTTTTTTTTTTTTTTTCTTAAGAAGTGCTTCGTTGATTTCAAAATATTTTTTATGGGACCACCTCTGAAGTATGCCCTACCGATCTAAAAAAGAATCATCAAACTTGATCCGGAATTGACGGAGTAATCGCGTAACATACACACACAAAAATATATACATATATATATATATATATATATATATATATATATATATATATATATATTTATATATATATATATATATATATATATATATTTTGTCCATCTCTCGGGCATTGACGAGTTGAGAACCTCCTCTTTTTTGAAGTCGGTTGAAAAGTAAAATAAACTAAGCGTGGCCTTCAAAAAATCTTGTACCCAAGTAATATTGTATTATTTGTCAGAAATCTTTGACTGGTTGAATAGCCATACCCTAAAATTGCAGGGTGGAGACTCAAATTTAGTTACTCATCGTGATGCGATCAAGATGTATATTGAGAAATTGCAACTTTGAAGCGTAAAATATCAGCGAACCCAACTCAAAGTAGAGTCAATCTCAGAAGATACAGGCTTCAAGGACATTTATGAAGGATCAAGTTTGAAAATCCAAATATCAAACCATTTGGAGAGCCTAATTGAAGAGTTCCAGATATACTTCCCAAACACTTGTGAAGGTACTATTTACAGAATGTCAACTGACCCATTCCATGTCAACATAGGCTCCCACCTGAATCACTTCAAGAATATGCTTTGGAAATAAAACATGATTCCTCTGTCAAATACAACTTTGATATAATGGACAAACGTTCATTTTGGTTACAATGTTTCAAAGTGTATCCTAGTGTATCACGGGAAGCTCTTCGTTTATATTTGCCTTTTTCAAGCACCTATTTGTGCGAAAAAGCATTTTCAGCACTTGTGGCAATTAAAACAAAGTATCGGAATAAACTTGATGTTGCTAGTGACTTGCGTTGTGCACTTACTAAAACTCAGACACGAATAGGCATACTAGTAAAGAAAATGCAAGCCCATCCATCTCACTAACCAACCTAATCTATTATTCTTTTATTAATAATTTTTGTATTTTATGAAAACTGATATTTTTGTATCTTATGGCAGTATAAATAAATGTTTTGTTTTCAATGTAACACTTATTTGTTTTCGTTTTGTTCCTAGGCCCATACAATTTATTGTTATGGGGGGGGGGCTTTCATTTCAACAAAAGGGGGGCGTGGTACAAAAAAGTTTGGTTGATATAACCCCTGGTTTATAGAAAGCGTTCTTACATGTTGTTATTATAACCTTTTTCCTTTTTATTAGTTTTTCAACCGGCCGTATTTATTTATAAGAAAAATAAAACCGTAGATTTAAAATAAATTTATATTTTTAATATTAATACAATTTAATAAAATTAATACTTCAATTCTCAGGTGTGTTCACAGGGGCATTCCAACCATTGCACGTTTCTCCTTACAATTTAAATTTATAATCATTCAACTAAATGCCTGAAGGGCCAAAATATTAATATCTAATTATAATTCATTAAGGATTACTAGTGTCATGATGTCTTCGACTTTGCTGCAACTCATACAAAACTGCTATTCACCCTGTAGATGGCCATATGTCTTCTTGGCTTCAAACTGAGGTCCATATGGGAAGTAACATAATAGCAAGCGAGATCATGCTCGGCGTCTCGCCGGCAACAGACTGGCTGTAAAATCGGTAGTGTGGATCTCCCTGACATGGCGCCCACCGCCCCCCAAATCGATCCATCGATTTATTTATTGAAATTCTTCTGTTATTATTAATTAATTTTACATGCTATTGTGATCATCAATATATATATATATTGTGTTGATCACTATGGTTCGTGAATTGATAAATAGCCCGGGTCGATTGAATGATCGATCAATAAGCCATCCAGGGCACGCCATGGGCATCCCCAGCACTTGCGGACTATCAGAGGGCTTCCTGGGTTCATGGAGCACTTGATTCCTAGAGCTGACCGACTACACACCTGCTCCCCGGTTCGATCCCTGGAGGCCAGTGAAACTATCAAGATAGGATGAAAAAGGGTTGAGCCTTAGATTACGCTGTATAGCATAAATTGGTGAAATTAGATTAATTAATTATAATTTTGTAATAGGCCATTGAAAGAATGTTTGTCCATTTAAAATTGTGTGTGTGTGTGTGTGTGTGTGTGTTTAGTAAGGTTCGTGAGGTTCAGTCAATAAATAAAAACAACTATTTTGGAGACGTTTCGAGACTATTGTATATATTGTTATCATGATCATGCTAATGGTAGTGGTGGATATGATATCAACTAACAAAATTCTAACAACTAGTACACAACAATATAGTATCAAAATGTCGTCAAAATAGTTCTTTTTATTTATTGACTGAACCTCAAGTACCTTACTAAACATTTAATAGTAACAGTCAAGAAATTTATCCATATATATATACACACACACACACACACAGTCAAAATCGTTAATAACAACCTTCAATGGACTAGTAAATCTAGGTCGTTATAGCCGATGGTCGTAATAAGCAATGATTTTTCTACCCCTTATGATTCAGTAAATGGATTAAAAGAAAACTCAAAATTGTATTTAACTCAATTTTATTAATGTTTTTATAAGTATTACAATTTAAATTTAGTGAACCTGCACATAATTATTGATAATTTACAAAGATTTATGTATTAATGTGAAAAAAGTCATAAATTTTTTATTGTTTTGAATATTTTTTTTAGTATTCATTGTCAATTATCTCTTCCAGTGTATTAATGGCCTTAGAAGCTTTTTCTATTAAGTCTGTTGAACTCCTGGAAAAATAAACTCTAATTGTCGAAATACCGTTTGCCACTTGTCCCAAGGTGACAGGTGTAGAGTCGTCTTCTTCGAATACAGTCTCTTCTTGGATTCTGATCCCATTTAATTACTTTCTTAAACCGAAAGAAAATTGAAAAAAACAAAAAACAATAATGATAAGAAACACAAATTTAAAAGAAATCTAAAGAATAATTATCTGCCAGTTTGATGTGCCAGGATAATTATCTTACCTTTGTACTTAAATGTCTTGTCGGGTGTAAGTTTAAAAAAAAGTCCAGTTTCATCTGCATTGAATATCTCACTCACTATCTGCATAGTTTTTCTGAATTTGGGGCCAAACTGTTTTCTACCAACCTTCTTTGTCAGATGCAGAAGCTGCTCTTGATTCACCGCTAATTTTCCCAAAAACGATACCATGCCTTTTAGTGAATCGTTGAATCCATGATGTATCAGGGAGGAAATCCAATTTTAACAACTTTGCAAATTCTCTAGCTTTTTCAACTAAAATTGGACCATAAATCGGGACGTTTTTGCCTCTTTGAAATTTGAACCACTTAAAAATTGCTTCATTCAATTTTTTTGATTTAGATGACCTCAGCTTTTTGGGTTTAAAATTGTCTTTCTCAAAGGCGGTTTTAATTTGTTTACAGTTCTTCCAGATTGTAGATTCGGTAGCATGCGGTAAGCGGCATTCAGAACTCACTTTCGCGTTTGATTCACCGGCTTCTAAGTGCCAAATGATATTCGCCTTTTCTTCAATTGTTAAACACTTTCGTTTAGTTTTAGACATTTTTACATCCGAACACAAGTAAAGTTCACAAAACACTGAGGTACATTGTGTAACACCATCCCCTCTTTAGTCTAATTCTTTCTAGGAAAAATAAATTTTACGGAGGGGAATGAAGTTACTTAAACACATTCTTTGAAGTACTCGGAATGCCGATGTTACTTAGAAAGTAGATTTCCCGTCACTATAACCGATATGCAACACCCAAATTTCGTTCATTTTTCTGTCGTTTTAGCCAATTTGGTCATTATAACGCCATTGTTATAAGCAATGTGTTTTGTGTGGGGATTTATAGAAAACCAATCTTCCTTTCAAAATGTTGTCGATTATAACTGGTTTGTCGCTATAACCGCTGTTGTAATATACGATTTTCGACTGTATAAATACATTTTTTTTTTATTGACTTAAAAGACCAATTACTTCATTTCATCATCATAATACAGTATTAAAATTAGTAATTAATGATATTATCATTAACGAATAATTTTAATACACCTTAACTATTTAGGAATTTAACATAAAGTATATAATACTGAATATAAATTAAGAGTTTTTTTTCAATTAATTTATAGTAAAAAAAAAAGGTTATTGCGTTATGTCACAGTTCTTTGATATTTTCTTTAAATGAACTTACCTTCAAATATTGGACGATATTCATTTTCTATTGACTTTCCTTAATGGTACAGTAATGAACTGTTCAGTAAAAACAAGAAAAGCTTAAAAAACATGTTGGATGGAGTTAATCTTATGCAATGAAAGAAGATAGGAAAAGTAATAAGACAAAATGCATAAAGTACAATAATGAAGTTGGTGTATATTAAGAATTAAAAAAAAAACAATGGAATGGAAAAAGACCCAACAGCTGCTATACTATACTTTGAGTTAAGTTATCAATTTTAAATTGACAAATTAAATTTAAGATTTGTTCCAAGGGATGGACAAACTTCAAGAGTTTAATAAGGATAAAAAGTAAATGAGTTGAGTTTTGAGGAAGCACTAACTAAAGGAATTCCTTGAGGAATCATGGTTTTCAAATTAATACCAATTATTAATGATGAATGTACTAGTATATACTATAATAATAATAATATATATGGGTCATTCTGCCATTTTGTCAGAACTTCAACATTCTGCCATTTTGTCAGAACTTCACATTCTGATTCCATTAGAAAAAATGTATGTAAAAAAAAAAGTTTTTCTTTATAAATGTCTACTAATGGGACTGGCAAAAAATCCCTTCATAAAATGAATGTAGCCTATATGCACATTTACGATCATAATAGAAATCATGAAAGTGAGGGAAACTGAGAGGGTGTAAGGGAAATAGAAATCATTCACTATTCAAATAATACAATGTTTATAGTACAAAAGAACTGTTATTAAGTATGATATCAACTAGTCGATTAAAAGATATTTGTTAACATCAATTAAACATTTAAACACATAACTTGAAAAAAAAAATCAAAAGGGTGAGACATTATAATATACATTTAAACTTTAAAATCAAACATTAGATTAATATAATGAATATTATATTAAATTAATATAAACAGCGAAAATATAAATAATTTTTTTTTTTTTTTTTTTTTTGTTATTTCACTTACATTTTTTCCTATTGAGATCTAGTACCCTCACACCTAAAGTGAGGGAAATAGAATTTTAAGTTTGATTTAAGATTAACAACAACACATGCATTTCAAAACAAAACAAACAAATGGCACTCTGAACTACAAGAGAAACATATACGTCAATGCAAAGAAAGCAAGAATCAAACTTACCTTCTTTGAAAAATCACTATGTGAGGAAATAGAATTTACGAATGACACGATTTGAACACTTGATTCGACACAAACTTGGGATAACTTAGAAAGGAAATTTGTTGTGTTAGGTTACCCTCAGTTTGGCTCGAAGCTTCTGCAATGTTGTCAGCCTGAAATATAATGGAATAAATCTTGGTTATGCTTTGGTGGGCTTTTTCAAAAAATGTGAGGGAAAGAGATTGGCCCTAAGGGACACAGGCATTAGAAGTCAATATTCCTATTGTAAGCAATTAGTCTTTGTTTCAATTATAAAATTTAATATATTGCAGCTTACCTGAGGTACTAGAAAAAAAAGTAAGTTAATAATTGCAGAAATGGAGTACTTAGTTGCCTTTAAAGTTACCAACAAGTTATGGGACACATGAGGGAAATAGAATTTGACATTTTGAATTTAAATTTAACCATGAAAACAAATCAATAACCATGGGAAAACTACTTTACGTTTAAGAGGTAAGAACCTTGTACCTACTTGTTACAGCTAGGTTGCAAGAAATATCATGTAGAAACACCAATCGCTTCAGGACACGAATTTGTATGTAATGGGAGAATGACCCATATACCAATATATATTTATATTTAATGATATAAAATATATTTAATATTATATATTTATATTTATTGATATAAAGTATATTTAATAAATATACTTATTATTAATGATGATTTAATTTGTAGCTTAACACTGTCTACATAAACATTGAAGAATAACAAATTGCTATCATAACATCATAAATCATAAGATATAATAATTACTGATATACTAATCCAACCTCAATCCATCTCTGTTGAGTTTCGATTCCATCACATGAACAGCCAATAACTTTACAATTTCTTTTGATAAATTCAGGCATTAACTGAGCAACTCTTCCCAATTCTGTGGTACAAACTGGAGTAAATGCGTTAGGATGGGAGAAAAAAATACACCAACTAAAACAATAAATTAACTAATGTAAATATAAATACCTGTTTTAAGAGAAAGATTCTGGGTATATACTGTATATAAGTATATATAGGTATATACTGTATATAAGTATATATAGGTATATACTGTATATAAGTATATATAGGTATATACTGTATGTAAGTATGTATAGGTATATAGTAGATACTGAAAACTTACGAATCTCCAAGCCACTCGTGAAATTTAATATCTCCAACAGTAGAGCATGCATTGAAATTCGGAAATTCGTCTCCTAAATTAACCATATTTAAAGAGTATTATTTTAATATTTAATGGATTATTGGTTCAACGATGACGATAACAGCAAACAACCACGCCTCAAGATAAACATCAGTTCCTCTTGCCTTGATTGAACGACAAACATTCGAAATTGAGCGGTTCAAGAGCAGAACCGAAGTTTTTGGCATTGAGTGGAGATCAAATAAAGCATACAAATTATGGGAGTAGTTTCTATTTTATTACATTATTAGTAAAATTATTTTGAAGAAAGAAATGCAAAGACAGTTCGGTTACACTACAAATAATTTATTCTTTACTATTTATTATTTGTTAAGGAAGTGAGATAACAGGGTAGTATCGGAGAAGTCTCCGGTGGGTTACCCCCACTACTAATGGTCTTTAATGTTAATTAAAGCAAAAGACTTAAAAGGAAACATCGATGTTCCGATGTTCAAGAAATCAATAACTGAAACTAGAGGTGGGACAAAAATAACGTAATCTTTAAAATAACCTACTATTGACTCGGAACTGTTATCACTAGGGATCGGATTCGTATGTATTTAAATATTTTTTTCTAGGCAATTTTCAGACGTTTTTCAACTAAAAGAGTTCATCATACTGACACTTTTCAAGCCGTTTGAGGCTACATTTATTTCACATATTTGGATGTTATTGCATATTTATACATATTTGATCGAAATAAATACATATTTCCTCATATTTAATCAAAATAAGTACATATTTCCACATATTTTTCATTTTGGGCATATTTTCATAATTTGGAGGAGGTTGACAGGGACTATGAACCACAGACTGTAGGGCTGTGAATCATAGGGGGTACAATAGTTCAGTAAAATAAGGCTCCAAAAGGGAGATTTCAAGAAAAAACTGCCGATCTTTTATTCTTATCGAATCTTCATGTTTTTTGGGGTGCTGAATCCGAATCTAAACCACGACAGCGATCGGCTGATTATTCAAAATCGCAAAAAAACACCCAAAATACCGGTTAATTTCGTTTTTACCTATGACACGAAAACAAAGCTTTTTTTCGAAAAAAGTCTGCAAATATTAAATATTGCTGGAACCAGAACCTACGACATGAATAAACAACTCCAAAATTGGACCATTTTTCGCGAAGTTATGGTCTTGGGAAAATTTGTAGAAATTGGGCAACTTGCGGTTTAGTTTCGACACTATTTGTCCGATCCCAAATTTCTTTTCTTTTTTTTATCTCAAAGCTAGTTAAATTTACTATTAGATCCTATATTTTTTTATTCAATCCCGTGAAACACCCACGCTAGCAAGTTAAATGTGTGTGTTTTGACAATTATGACATGTCCAGTGGGCTGGCTTGCGTATTTCATGGGACTTAATATAAATTACATATATAAGACCTAATTTTAAATTTAATCAACTTTGAGATGAAAAAAAGAAATTTGATATTGGACAAATAGTTTTGGAGTTACAGTGAAAAATATCCTCAAAAAACGTGATTTACAAAAGAACGGGAATTGTAGCGTTCTGGTATGTGTATTTTATAAGACCTAATTTAAACTTGATATACGACGCCTAATAGTATATTTAACTAGTTTTTAGAAGAAAAAAGTAATTTTAGATCTGATTAATAGTTTTGGAGATATATCCTAAAGAGTAAGACAGATCATCGTCACTTTACGTTCCAAGTTGAAATTCCATGTGGTTGCAAACAATTTCGAAGAGAGAAGTTTTCAAAATTGAAAATTCAACACATCTTTTATTATTATATACTGTAGAAATGTTCTTTCGTTGTATAAATCATTATAACTTGTAAACAAAATTCTTTTGTTCCTAATAATTATTATAAGTTGTAAAAAAAATGCTTTTGTTCCTAATAATTATTATAAGCTGTAAAAGTGTTCTATTGTTGTATACATATATCATTATAACTTGAAAAAAAAATTTCATAAAAAAAATATCCATTTTACTTAAATATTTCTGAAAAATGCATTTAAATGCATATTTTAATTAAATATTTGGAATTTTTAAATACATAAAAATCCGACCCCTAGTTATCACCAATCACTTATTACCGAAAAAACCCTATTACCAGTGATCATATTTTAAAATATCTAAATTTATATATTAAAATATCTTTTTTTTTGAATCTACATGTATATTTTATAGTCTCTATAAATAAACCTAAATTTGTATTTTAAAATAACTATATTTTATAATATTATTTATGATAAATTCACCCGTCTTCAACTGCAATTCAGAGAATGTGTTGAATATTTTAAAATATCTATATTTTAAATCTACGTGTAAGTATATTTTGAAATATCTATATTTTTAATCAAAATTTATATTTTAAAATATTTGATACCTTTTCTGAATATCTGTAGTTGAAGACGGGTGAATTTATCAATAAAGTAAAAATATACATATATTTATATTTTCATGCTAAAATTATTGTGTTTAGCAATTATATAATTCCATAGATAAAATTACTTGTTGTTGGATTTGTTATATTTGTAGTAAGTTATGTTAATTAACTCCATTTAAACAAACAATGATTTTCCTTTTAATAACCATGTGCATCACTATTAGGTCCTCCGTACACGGATCGATGGTTGACTCGTCGAGAGGTTCGCGCGTCTCTCTCGTCTTGTGCGATATCTGCGGCTCGGGCGTCTGACATCCGCACATTGGTCGACTTCAGTTTGTTTGCATCCCGCGACCAGAACTGACATCCTCCGCATTTTTAAACCCAGAACGTAATGAAAATGAGCAATTCAAGTAGTGATGAGGAAGACTTTGTGATGTTTTTGTGGTACCGGCGCTTGAAAAGAAATAAACGTAGATTATGGGTGCATCCTTATATTGAACGTAATTTTAATACTCGGTTATTTGTTGGTGCAAAAGAACTGGAACAGAGTGACACTAAATTTTTAGCATTTTATAGAATGTCGAAAGATTCATACACCACTCTAGTGAGAATTGTGAGCCCAGCTATTCATTATGAAGATACCAATATGAGTGAATGTTTGGGTGCTGAGGAACGCATATTTATAACTTTGAGGTAAGTTTTATATTTAAGGTAAGAAAACAGAATATAATACAAAAGAATATATTAAAATACAGTTATAAAATAAAGTAAAAACATAAAAATTATATTAAAGACAAAAAAAATAATACAATAGAATTTAAGACAGGAAAAATATAATACAACTAGAAAATAAGGAAAAAACTAAAACTTAAAATGAACTGTCTTCTGTGGAGGGAGAAGGATCTGGATGATTTAATCTGTAAAAAAATCATCGAGAAAAATCGCGCTCGTCTCTACCCTCCTCTCAACTTCCTACGGGGTTGCATTGGGGTCTGCAGATGGGTCGTTTTGTGCTCGTCAAAAACCGAGCAGTTCCTCGTCCCCTGCGTTCCTCCTTTCTTTACATCGCCTATCCACAATTTTCTCAGACATCCTTCAACCTACTCTCTGGTCTGTTCAGGAAAATTTACTTTGGCCTCTGTTTTGATACATCTTTTTGAATGAGTTCATGGTTTAAATACTCTTTAAAATATATTTTTCCTCAATTAGGATTGATGAACTAATTCCCATAGAAGTAGCAATTAATTGTTGAAACCCTAATTGTATTGATCCTTCTGTACCATCATGCATACCTCAAGTGATTTTTTTTCCTCTCTCATATATTGTCTTATGGTATTATTAGAAACATGATGGACTCTTATTTACTTCCGGGTCATTTCATGCCAAATCAACGAATTCTACATTAGATTTGGACCTCTCCGATTTCTATGATTTTTGGTATAGCAGCTATACTTACCACGACTAGTAAAAACTGCTGTTTTCGGTCTTCACTCAGTATATTCAAAATTATGCCATTAAAAAACTATTGCTCCCGGAGAGCTCAAATTGGCGGCATTCTTTTCTATTTAAAATCCCCTTTAATATGATATATCACTTGATATATTTTCGGTTCATTTTGAATTTTTTCGAAACTTCCAAAAACGGTTTTCGTAATTCCCAAAATACGTACCCTTCGATTTTTTCGAGAAAAAAATATATGTGATTTATACTATTACTGACTACATGTGGACAAAATTTTAGGATGGGACGGAAATGGGTTCTTGATAAAAAAAAAATATTTTGTCTTTTTTTTTAATGGACAGTTAGTCCAGTCAATGAAGTATTATAGAATGCGTTTTCTGTTATCCAAGATTTTTCTATGGAAACTTGTTCAGGGTAGTTAGAAAATAAACATACTATAATTCCTGGAGTTTCCGGGTCTGGGGAAAAGAAAGGAGGGGGTGCGGAAGGTCTCTTTTTTTGATTATGGGCTCATATCTCGAAAACAGTGCATCATATGCAAAACATGACTATTTACTAAATTAAAGTTAACTAAATTCTCTATAACCTTTATTATATACACATTTTTCATATTCTGTACCGATATAAGCTTGGCAAATGTGAACATTTTCGAAAAAAAAAATGTTCACCTCACGTTTTCTGTTAAACATCCATCTATATCTTTTAAAACGCCCATCCCACGAGAAAAGTCTTCATAAATAATATTGTACAAAACTAAATTTCCTTCAAAATACACATATGTATGCTAATTTATCTTCAACTTGTCAAAAGTTACATAAATTTTACTTTTCTTGGTAAAATAAACATACTAAAAGTCCTTCACATTTGCCAAGCGTATAACTCGGAAGCGGTACAGAATATGAAAAAATGTGTATATGTAATAAAGGTTTTAGAGAATTTAGTTAACTTTTTCTTCTTCTTCTTTTCGTTTGGGCCTACTTAGGACCACGGGGCTCGTTTCGACTCCTTATATGGGTCTGCTGTTTCTTCTTAGCCCAGAAAGCTTTCATTTTCTGGCTATGAGCAAGCCTTCTCTCCTCTGTCCACTTTGGTTTGTTGGTTCCGGAGCTCTTTTTACTGGTAAGGTGCACTGGGAATACTCCTTGTAAAATCATCTGCCGAAATTTGGACCGATCCTGAATGGTCTCCAGTGGAATTTTAAGTTGGTCCAGGTCTGATTTCACTGTGTTCATCCATTTATTCTTGGAGGCTTTCCCTCTACCTGGCGTAGTGAAGATCCTGTCTGTGAGTCTGTTGGTGTTCATTCGGGTTAAATGTCCATAGAAAGTCAGTCGCCTCTTCCTCATTGAGGTGATTATGTCTTCTTGGAGATGTTCCAGCTCTTCATTGTGTCTGACCCTGTAGGTGCCATCCTCTTCTCGTATTGGCCCTAGTATTCTCCTTAAGATTTTACGTTTTTTGAGCTCTAGTTTCCTGAGTGGACCCTTTCTGTTTATCAAGAGGCATTCGGAGGCATAGAGTACAGAGGGCTTTACTACTGAGTTGTAATGTTGGAGTTTAAGTTTCTTGGAAAGGTGCTTGGAGATGTAAATGCTCTTGCAGGCGTGGTAGACCCTCTCCAACTTAGTACATCTGGTATCTATAGCCAAGTTCTCACTTTCGTTTGCTGATATCCATTCTCCCAAATACTTTACCGCAAGCACTTTACGAATAGTGGTGCCTTCTAGTGGAATTGTAGATGGGGCTTGTTTTATGTTAGTCATGAACTCAGTTTTTTGTATGCTGACCCTCAAACCGGCCTTAACTGCTATGCTGGAGAGGCTCTGTAGTTGGTAAGTAGCCTCCTCTATATTGTTGGATAACAAGACAAGGTCATCAGCAAAGGCTAGGCAGGGTACATTAAGGTTATCTTTCTTGTATCCAATCCTTATTCCAGTTCCCGATGGCACTGTGCAAGTCCATTCTCTGATAATCTTCTCCAGTACGCAGTTGACTTTAATTTAGTAAATAGTCATATTTTGCATACGATGCAACGTTTTCGAGATATGAGCCCAAACCCAATAAAAGAGACCTTCCGCACTCCCTACCTTCTTTTCCCCAGACCCGAAAACTCCAGGACTTTACTTTCTAACTATCCTAAACAAGTTTCCAAACAAAAACCTTGGATCACAGAAAACGCATTCTATAATACTTCATTGACTAGACAAACTGTCCATTAAAAAAAAGACAAAATATTTTTTTTTATCAAGAACCCATTTCCGTCCCATCCTAAAATTTTGTCCACATGTAGTCAGTAATAGTATAAATCACATATATTTTTTTTTGGTAAAAATCGAAGGGTACGTATTTTGGGAATTCATGGAGCTCAGGCGAAAAATCCAGGTCCTGAGCCTGGTCTATGAAGATTACTGGATGGCCGTCTTCTTTACGGCACCGCACACGCCCCCCCCCCCCCCCGAAAACCACACATATTTTAATTTGCCGGCTGATCTCTTCTGACGGGCGAGCCAATACAGATGCCTGTTGGTCGGGGTCATCTCCTCGCTCAGATATATCCGGTGGGAGTCATTCTCCTGCCAGCGGATATCGCGCGTCGAGAAGTCCCTCTTGACTTTTCTCCTCCGTATTAGATCGTCCCTCAGAGATTGTCTGACGAATCGTGCGATTACCGGCGGTGGTCGTGCATCATCTTTCCTGGGCCTCCGGCGCTCCACTAGGTCGAAATCTTCTATGTTTAGTTTGATACCGAGACGGGCACCTATACTTGTAACCAATGCCGTAGGGGTCTCTCCTGGGCGTACCGGGATGCCCCGAATTTCCATAGATTTGTTCAAAAGTCCCTGCTCTGGCTTATGTAATTAGGTATATGTTTATAAAAAAAAACACACCAACCTACCCTACTCTTAAACGGTAGGTTTGCTTGTGAACTCTAATAAACTTCTTAAATTTTAGAGCAATGTAATAATCATTGTTTAGTTACCAATACATTATTTGATTCTACGGTGAATAATTACCACCTCATGTTGGCATACAAGCCTAAACCGGTTGTGGAAAATGAAAGTTTTTATTTGTTAGCTCCTTTTAGCCAACCAACTCAAAAAAAATAAATAAATAAATAAAATAAAATAAATTAAAAAACAGGGTTAACTAATTTGCAAAATAAAATAAATCATGACTACCTTCTCATTCCAATTACCAATTGGAAAGGGTATAATAGAAAAGGGTATAATACCAATAGAAAAGGGTGTAATGTTTTGTTAATTTTGTTAAATTAGATGAATTTTGATTGTTTTGAGCATTGCCGGGACTGGTGAAGTAAATTTGATTAATAAAATACATTTCCGTTATTGCTGTTCAGTACAAACTATGGTAACGCAATAAATAACCTGGGGGGGGGGGTTGTTTGTTTTTTAAAATGTTGAATGTTTAAAAAGCGATTAGAACGTGTCTTATGATTAGAGAGCCCCACATCTAGCCCGAAGGCCAGCGACAGGCTAGTACTCCGTATATAATTATTATGAATAAATTGCACAATGTCTGGTCAATATACGTATCTGAATTTTATTTTAGATTTTTCGGTCTACATAATAACTTTTTTTTTTATAACTTAAAATATAAGAAAATATAGAATAGAATAGAATAGAAAAACAAATTTTATTCTGGGACAAAGTCCCTTAAGAATAATAGTTACATGACAGAACTTAAGTTATATCTGGCCTAGAGATTATAAATTAGATAATAAAATAAAATAATTAAAAGTAAATACAATTTTACAATAAAATAAGTAATAAAATGAAAAAAAAATCTATACGCATATATAAACACATACACGCTACATACATACATAAAGTATATTTACAATCAGTAAAAGAAAAAATATTATATAAGAAATTGATTAAACAATATATTTCTGATGTTGAATCTAATATAAAATGATGAAAAAAGAATAAAAATGAAAATTATTTCAATGATAGACAAAACATTATCATATGAAGTTTAAACAGGCTAAACTTTTGTATCTGATATCCTTGGGTGAAATTTATTAAAGCATCTATATAATTAGATAGCATCCGACTGGAGGGAGGAAAGGTGGTGGAAGAGGAGTGTTTTAAAAGTTCCCGAGGAGGATGCATTACGAATAGAAGGAGGAAGAGAATTCCAAAGAATAGCGGAGCGGGCAAGAAAGGAACGTTGGAAAGCAGTAGTTCTGTAGGATGGGGTGTAGAGATCGGAGAGACGGGACCTTGTATGCAATGATTGGATTGAGGACTTGAAATGTAGGTAGGATACTGTGAATAGACGGAGGGTAATGTGTGTTAATAACTTGGAAGAGGAATGAACCTAGGAAGTAATCTCTACGGAAGGAAGGCGAAAGCCAATTTAACTCGGTGTTATAAGTACATAATTGGATGGGTGACCGGGTTCACCATCTATACAAACAGAGAGTTCCCGTTGTTTTACTTTTACTTCTTATTATACTACTGTTGTTCATAGTTCATATAAAGTTTGTAAAGTACCGCGAAATAGGTAATACACATGCGCAAAAAGGTGATTGTTGATTGGTCGATAGGAAATGATGTCTACGATTTCTAAGGTCTAGTGGAAGGTTACGATAACAGTTGGGTAATAGTTGAGGTAAGTGACACCTGAGCGCTGGTGTCAACGGACATGGAAACAGACAAGTACCTGTTCCACTCTAAAGAAAATCTCAATTTGGAAACAAGAAAAAAGTTACTCAGGTTCAGTACAGTGTACTGAAAGAACAGTGTATTATTCTGTTTCAGTACAGTATACTGTTTTACAAGCAAAAAACTTTGCCCAAGCGAAATTAAGAAAAAAATCTGTCATTTATTTATGTTTTGTTAAGGTTCATTTAACTTTATTCCTTTATTAAAGCTTACATACTGCAACATAATAAGGAGAATTACCCTCGTTGCTAGGAGTGTTAGCTGGTTGCCACGGACAGTGCAGTAAAAAGAGTGAATGTTATGAGTTGGTTATACTATTTTCGTGCTATTATTATAATGTAGAAAATAGAAGTGGAATGCTATTATTATTGTTTTAATGTTATTTAGTAATGTTCTGTTTGACCAAGTTTAACCCTGTTTAATATCTTGATAATTTTTGTTAATAAACCGTAAGTAGAAAACCCCTGTGTTGTTCTTGTTACAATTGGTGTCAGGTGTAGGGTTCAGTTTATTAACACAGATAATTTAAGGATTCAGAATGCCTATTAAGAAAATTCAGGAATTAAGAGTAGCTGAATTGAGGGCAGAGTTAGAAGAATTAGACCTCGATACAACAGGTTCTAAAACAACTTTAGTGCAAAGGCTTCGAAATTATTTTGAAGGTAAGGGCACAGATCCTTAAACGGTTGATTTTGAGGATAGCTTTTCAAAATCTATTAGAGAGTTAAATAGTAAAATGGATGAAAAGTTTTCGAACCTCGCCTCAGAGATGTCTCGGCGCCTCGACGTGTTCTCTCGGGAGGTCTCCGACCTAAGGAGAGATGTTGAAGGAGATATTGAACGAGTTAGAGGTGAGATTACAAATCTCCAAAGACATTTTCAGGTTATTGAGGAACGATTTGAAGAAGAAATTAAAAATATTGAGAGCAAAGTGGAAAACATAATCAAGCAACGGTTACCCAGAAGAGAATCTTATGAAGAACTATTGCAATCCGGTGGCGAGGGAAAGATGAAAATAAAAATCAAACCAGCAACTTTTGATGGTAAGACTTCCTTGTCTAAGTATTTAAAACAATTTAACGCGGCGGCCAGTGCCAATGGTTGGACTCCCAAAGATAAGGCGATATCGCTCACTGTAGCTCTTAGGGGAGATGCTTTGGTTGTCCTTGAGACCCTCCATGCCGATGAGATCGAGAACTTCGACCTAATTGTAAAACGGCTTGAGATGCGATTTGGTCATGCCCACCTAGAACAGGTTTTCCGGTCACGATTGAAAGCGAGGAAACAAAAAGTTGGTGAGTCAACTCAGGAATTCGAAGCAGACATTGCAAGGATACGTCAAGCCTACCCATGTGCCCCAGAGGACCTAATAGAATGCCTTGCTGTCCAAGCCTTCGGAGATGGCCTTAAAGACACAGATTCACAGAGGGAGGTACGTCTAGCCCGCCCGAAGCTACTGGTAGACGCGCTGGCTACAGCATTGGAATACGAAGCGGCTTCAGAGGCGTCCCATAGTCATGCTCACGTGCGGAATTTCGACTGCAGACCCAAAGACGAAGAACGGCAGGAGGTATCAGACTAGAAGAAGTGGTTAACTTAATAAAGTCCTTGGTTTTGAACAAGAAAAGACTCTTAAGGTGTTGGAACTGCGGCCAGGTTGGACATGTCAGGAATGCCTGCAAAAGTTGGGAGAAAGCACCTGAGAATTCGAAAAAGCAGGAAAACTAAGACGGGTCGACTCCTGGAGGGCGAAAACGACCCAAAGTAACTTCCAAGACCCTCTTCTTGTTGTACTTGCTTCGCTGGGATCTCAAGTTGGCAATGTATATGTTGACGGCACGGTGGATGGTAGGAAATATGCCATGTTGGTAGATACTGGTGCGACGAAAACTATTGTCCGTACAGAAGTCGCCGAAGGGAAAGAACGATTGCCTTCCAAGTGGCGATTGCGAACCGCTACAGGGGAAGCAGCCACGGTCCATGGGGAATTATGTTTACGTATAAAGCTCGGAACTACCTTTATTTCACACTTGGCTTTGGTTGCAGACATCGAAGAGGACGTCATTCTGAGAATGGACATCATGAACTCCTGCGGGTTCCAACTAGACCTGAAGCACCGCGCCATCCACATTGGCACAGACGAATTAATTCATCACCACCGGGAAACATCAATCGTAGACGTGATGTTAGCCGAGGATGTGGAGCTCCCAGCAAGATGTGAGTGCTTTGTAACTGGTCAGCTTCATGAGGTTATTCTTAATGATTTTCCAGCCATGGTGGAGCCTGGGAACCATGACGAGAAGATAGGAAGAGGTATCCTTGTTGGTAAGGCACTGGTTACAACCAATAATTAAAGTTTCCCTGTTAGACTAGCCAACATCAACAACTACCCTGTTAAAATCAAGAAGGGTACTCCATTAGGGACATTGGAACCAGTGACGGCAGTGATTCGCCAGACGACTAGTACAAAACACCTCTCCGAGAATCTTGATCAGGTGCTTGCAGCCGCCGATCCGTCCTTGTCCCATGAAGAGAAGAAGAAACTGAGAAGTCTGGTAGAGCGTTATCTTCCTGTTTTTGGCTCGAAAGATGGTAAACCAGGAAAGACTAGCGTGGTAAGACATCGGATTGACACTGGTGATTCACGTCCTATTCGTCAGGCAGCCCGGCGGCTACCTCAAATCAAAAAGGAGGAAGCAGAAAGAATTCTTCAGGAGATGGTCAGAGCTGGAGTGGTGGAGCCCTCTAGTAGCCCTTGGGCCTCTCCAGTGGTACTTGTTAGGAAAAAGGATGGTACAATGCGGTTCTGCGTTGATTATCGCAAGTTGAATGATGTTACTAAGAAGGATAGTTACCCGTTGCCGAGAATAGACGATGCCCTAGATGCTCTGGCAGGTTCAAAACTGTTTTCTACCCTGGATTTGAAGAGTTGATACTGGCAGGTTGAGGTGGACCCAGCCGACAGAGAGATAACTGCGTTTACAAATGGATCGGGCTTGTGGCAATTTACGGTCCTTCCATTCGGCCTTTGCAATGCTCCTGCCACCTTTGAACGACTTATGGAAAGTATCCTCAGGGGCTTATCCTGAAGGACTTGCCTCGTTTATTTGGATGATGTCATTATAATGGGACGGACATTCAAAGAGCACCTTTCAAACCTAGAAGATATTTTAAAGAGACTACACGGCGCTAACCTTACTCTAAATGTAAAGAAGTGTCAACTCTTTATGACCAAGGTCAGCTATCTTGGCCACGTTATCAGTGGAGAAGGAATATCTGTAGACCCAGCCAAGGTCCAAGTTATTGAGGAATGGCCTATACCCTCCGACAAGCACCAATTACGCAGCTTCCTTGGTCTCTGTTCTTATTTCCGACGATACGTAAAGAATTTTGGAGATATAGCTAAGCCAATGACGCGATTGACCGAAGAAGGGCGATCCTTTCATTGGGACAAAGAATGTCAGCTGGCTCTCGATTGTTTAAAGAAACGATTGACGACTGCTCCGATTTTAGGCTACCCACTTCCCGATGGAAAGTTCATCCTTGATTCTGATGCCAGTGACGTTGGAATCGGAGGTGTCTTGTCACAGCTACAGGAAGGGCAAGAACGAGTTCTGGGCTATTTCAGCAATACCCTATCCAAGCCGGAGCGTAACTACTGTGTTACCCGAAGAGAACTGTTAGCTGTGTTGAAATCTGTAGAGCACTTCTACAAGTATTTGTATGGAAGGAGATTCTTGGTGAGGACCGATCACGCCAGTTTGAAGTGGCTACTGAATTTTAGAAATCCTGAAGGCCAAGTCACTAGGTGGTTGGAAAAGCTCCAAGAACACGACTTCGAAATCGTGCATCGACCGGGTAAAAGCCACCAGAATGCCGATGCCCTCTCAAGAAGGCCGAGCCAACTGAATTGTTCCCATTGTTGCCGAATGGAACAAAAAGAAGCAACTATACTCTAGACTAGGGTTGTCGATGATGAATGGATGCAAGAAATATTACAGAATCAGCAAGAGAACGACTCTATTATAAAGAAAATCAGAGATTGGAAATCGGCAGGAAGTCGTCCAACCTGGCAGGAGGTATCATCTTTTTCACCGACCTTGAAGGCTTATTGGACTCAGTGGGACTCTCTGGTAATAGAAGATGGCCTCCTTAAGAGGGTGGTTGAGAATGCAGATGGTACCAAATCTACGAAGCAGCTGATAATCCCTAGAAGTTGTGTTTCAGAAGTCCTTCATCAACTTCACAATGGAACCTCTGGAGGGCACCTAGGGGTATCGAAAACATTACACAAAATACGTGAGAGATATTACTGGGTAAAGTGCTCTGATGACGTAAAAGAGTGGTGCCGAAAATGCACTACTTGCTCGGCGAGCAATGGACCACAGCGGAAACACAGAGCTGAGATGCAGCGGTACATAGTGGGGAGCCCATTCGAGAGGATAGCCCTGGATATACTAGGACCATTATCAGAAAGCAATTCTGGCAATAAGTACATCTTTGTACTTATGGATTATTTTTCTAAATGGGTAGAAGCCTATGCTATTCCCAATCAGGAAGCTACAACCTTGGCTAATGTCCTGATAAAGAAGTTCATTAGCCGTTTTGGAGTGCCCCTAGAATTGCACTCGGATCAGGGAAGAAACTTTGAAAGTAGGGTGTTTCAAGAAGTTTGTACAAAGCTCGGAATCCGAAAAAACCGAGCAACAGCACTTCATCCACAGTCTGATGGGATGGTTGAACGTATGAACCGAACACTATTACGGTATCTATCGAAGGTTGTCTCTGGTCATCAGCGAGACTGGGATGAGCACATTCCACTCTTTCTGAGTCGTCCAAACAGACCCCAGCAAAGGTCCTTTTCGGTCAAGAGATGAGGCTGCCTTGTGACCTTCTGTTTGGTTGCAAACCCAGTGCAGAGACTGTGGCTGAAGAAGACTATGTGTCTGACCTTCAAAGGAGAATGGAGGATATCCACGAATTGGTTCGTGCGAATTTGGAGCTGGCTAGTGATCGAATGAAAAAGTATCACGATATCCGAGCTAATAAATTTAACTATAAAGAAGGAGATCTCGTGTGGCTATAACTGGGAGGGTCCCTATAAAATAAAGAAGAAAATTAACGAAGCAATATTTCGAATTTTCAAGATTCCCAGGGGGAAACCCATCGTCGTTCATTACAACCGCCTAGCACTGTTTACCAAGGACAATGGGAATGAAGTAAAGGTGGATGAGCTTCTAGTAGAAGATTCCACAATATCTCTGAAGGACTGCCGTCAGCCAGTGGATGAGACAATCAATAGAAACATTAGTTATCAGAAGGGAACGAAAGCATTCCAGGAGGAATGCATCTAAGGAGGGGACAGTGCAACATAATAAGGAGAATTACCCTCGTTGCTGAGAGTGTTAGCTGGTTGCCACGGACAGTGCAGTAAGAAGAGTGAATGTTATGAGTTGGTTATGCTATTTTCGTGCTATTATTATAATGTAGAAAATAGAAGTGGAATGCTATTATTATTGTTTTAATGTTATTTAGTAATGTTCTGTTTGACCAAGTTTAACCCTGTTTAATATCTTGATAATTATTTGTTAATAAACCGTAAGTAGAAAACCCATGTGTTGTTCTTGTTACAATACTTACTATGTACTAACTTAAATTTTTATTGGTGTTGAATAAGCCTTTAAAGCTCACAACTATGGTGGTCTTATTAATGAAACTTGCTTTTGCTATTACATACCCCCAGACCCCCCGACAGGGAGGGGGGGCGCCAAAGCTGTTTGCAGCCCACGGCGCTGTTCACCTTAAACCCGGGCCTGATTATGAATCAATTGATCTCCCTGCAATTAGGGCTACATTCAATGTTTTAAACGTACATTGGGAAAAAGTAGTAAAATTAGATCAAGAAATGATGGAGAATCTGTTAAACGAAAATGCTAGTGAAGAAGTGCTGGAAAACGAAGCTCTCTCTGCAGATGAGTATCTGATGAAATATGAAACAATTTAAGTTCAAATACTGAAAGAAAAAGATAATAAATTTAATAGTTTTGAAGATCAACACCAACTGGTAAGTAATCATTCCTGTAACGTTAATTTAAGAAAAGTTAAGCTTCCGAAAATAGAATTAATTAAATTTAATGGCGATATTATATAATGCATTCCATTTTGGAGCCAGTTTAAGAAAATAAATGATGACGAATCATTAGCTGCAGTTGAAAAATTTCATTATTTGTTACAATGTATGGTTCCTTCCGTTAGGCCTAGAGAGGTTGTAGAAAGTTTTCCTTTTTCAGAGGAAATTTATGCAAAAGCAGTTAATACTTTAAAGGCGAGATTTGGTAAAGACAATTTGTTAATTAAAGTTTATATAAGAGACTTGCTTAGCTTGTTCTTAGAAAACACTATGTCTAAACCAGTATCTTTAGCATCTCTATATGACCGTTTGGAAACTCATTTAAGAGCTTTGGAAACATTGAGAGTAACAACTGGAAAATGTGCAGCTATACTTTACCATTGATTGAATCCTGCATGCCTGAAGAATGTTTGAGAAACTGGCAACGACATCCTTCACTTGAAGAAGAAGATGAAGAACAAGATGACGCAGAAAAACGTTTGAATCGGTTAATAAAGTTCATGGAAGCTGAGATTCATAATGAAATTAGAATATCTCCTGCAAAGTCAGGTTTCTGTTGGAGTGAGGTTAAGACTCAGAAGAGAGATGGCAAGAAAACGTTGCTTACAGCGCAATGGATTTGTTGACCATTCAACGATTAATAAATTAAAATCTGAAAATTTGCTTGAGGATTATGAAAAGGTTCTTGATGAATGACTTTTAGAAGATGTGACTGAAAGACTAGCACCTGCTGAAATAGATAATGGAAAATATTATTTACCACATAGAGCAATAAACTTAAAGTGTTTAGATACATTTGATAGTAAAGTTACTAAAAGAATAATCCTCTCCAATGCTCACAAAGTTTTCGATTTAGGATTTACATGTACCACAAATCCAGTGCCCAAAATTTTATTGAGATCAATTTGGGAAACTAAAATTGGTTGGGATGAAAGTGTACATGAAGATATAGAGAGAAAATGCTGGCAATGGCTTAGTGAATTGCATTGTTTACTACAAATAAATGTACCGAGAAGGTTACCAGGCTTCGATTTTAGTGAAGGAAAGTGGACACTTAACACTCTGCGATGCCTATGCTGCCCTCTTGTCCCTGAGAGTAGAAAGTGAATCTGGGGTCAATATTCAACTGATTCAGGCAAAATCAAGAGTTGTACCGACCAAGAGGGTAACTATACCGCGCCTCGAGTTATTGGTCGTTCTTACTAGAGACTTCATGTGTCTCTAGTCATTGATTTACCTGATCAGTTGTAAGTCATTCTTTTGGAGTGATTCGACTACTGCTTTGGCATAGATCTATAGAAAAGATTACTGGGCAACGGTTGTGAGAAATCGAGACCAAGAAATAAGAAGATAGACAAGAGTAGGACAATGGCATTATGTGCCAGGAGTAGCTGATCCTGCCGATCTTCCTTCGCGAGGCTGTCTGAGGAAGAAAACGTTTGTTATCGACTTGGTGGGAGGGACCAGAATGTTTTAAAGACCTTCCAAGAGTTTGGCTAACGTCCAAGGCATTATTTGACAGAGACAAAAGGCTTATTGGCCCGAAGCGGTAAGGTTAAAAAACTAGTTTTGAGCTTGTAACAGTTTATTTTCAATTAAAGTTAGTTTGATTAGTTTTCATCTTTAAAAAAGTGTTTTTTGTTTTTTATTCATTATCTTTTTTAATACTGTTATGTTGGTTGGCATGGCAACAGATACATTGTGTGTAACCTCTCTTCCTAGTTTGAGGCGAGTTGACTAAAACGACTATTTCTCTGTTGTGTTCTAATAAACTCATTAATCAAGTTCAATGTGTTTCTATTGAACCACTCCGTAAAAACATAACAAATACCTTGTGATTTTGATTTCGACAGAAGGAATCCCTCTGAGTAAATTTTTTCGTCGAAATGTTTTTATTTTTAGATTCTCTGGCACCGGGACTGCTTTACAAACTCCGTAAATTCCTACCTCCTGCATACTTCCTTATCATCCGTTCATATCTTAGCGATAGAACCTTCAAAGTTAATCATAACTATTCCTACTCCTCTCTCTATACCCAATTTGCAGGTGTTCCTCAAGGAAGTATCCTAGGTTCAATCCTCTACACGGTGTATACAGCTGACATCCAGACGCATCCTAGCACCATCCTCACCACGTATGCTGATGACACATGTGTGTTATCAGTAAACAATCATCCCTTCATTGCCTCCCAGACACTCCAATCCCATATCATAAAGCTTCAAGAATGGAGTCAAAAATGGAGAAACAAAATAAATCCAAATATATCCCATCAAATAGCATTCACCCTTCGTCGTAAACCTACGACCTCCTGTCCTACAGTATCCTTCAACGATGTTCCACTAACCCCCGTTGAACAGATCCGCTACCTAGGGCTTCCAACCTTTCAATTAACTACAAAAGACTAATTTACATAACAATAATTAGAACAATTTGGACAAATGGAGTTGAGCTTTGGGGCTCTACTAAACCATCCTATTCATCTCATATCCAATCCTTATAGTCCAAAATCCTTAGAAAAATCCTAAATGCTCCTTACTTCGTCACAAAAAAACTTATCCACAAAGACCTTAATATACCTTACGTTTCTGGCTTACAAGGGAGGACACACTCAGTCTCTCACGGATCTTGTTGGCAATTTTTTTGGAGGTTCCTGGTCAAAAAATATTAGACACGTATTTTGCCGTTCCGACCAATGGGCCCTAGAAGTCGAGAAAAAAAATAAAATAGCATTAAAATAATTTATTTTATATCTCTAGTTTAAAAAATGATATCGACATGATTCTTGCACTAAGATGTTTAGTGCATTTTTTTTTGTTTTAATTGCGGATTTAAAGAAAAATACAGCCGCTCCATAGATTTTGGTTTAGGTTAATTAAATTCTAAAAAAATGATTAGTTTTTCAACCGATTATGGTTACATACCTATAAATCCAGAGTTGGGCAAAATGTAATTGAAATATATTCTATGAATTACGATTACACTGTAATTGTAATCCCGGCCGGGATTACATTACATGATATAATGCAATTACTTCATGAATTACGATTACAATGTAATTCATCAATGTAATTCAATTACGGATTACATAATTGGATTACAGATTTCGATTACTTGTAATTCAAGGCATGAATTATTTGAAAATTTAGTTGGAATACAATATTTCTTCCATTAAATAGGCAAATAAATATCAGAATATCAGTTTTCACCTCCACCATTTAAGTTTAAGATTTTTTCATTGTTAACGGTTTTGAACTATCGCCATCTTTTTCTTAGGGACAGGAGTGGGGGGCTAAATTTCTAAAATGAGAACGGCTGGTCCGATCTTAATGAAATTTGATAATTATGTTTCCTTTGTACTTATTAGCGTATATTTAGGGTTTAACAGTTTTAATTATTAGTTGGGGTGTGGAGGGGGCTATAATTCTAAATTGAGAACGGCTGGTCCGGCTTTAATGAAATTTGATAATTATGTTTCTTTCGTACTTATTAGCATATATTTAGGGTTTTAACAGTTTTACTAATTAGTGGGGGGTGGGGGGGGGGGGGCTAAATTTCTAAATGAGAACGGCTGGTCTGATCTTAATGAAATTTGATAATTATGTTTCTTTTCGTACTTATTAGCGTATATTTGGGGTTTTAAACAGTTTTACTAATTAGTGGGGGGTGGGGGGGGGGGGGGCTAAATTTCTAAATTGAGAACGGCTGGTCCGATCTTAATGAAATTTGATAATTATGTTTCTTTCGTACTTATTAGCGTATATTTGGGGTTTTAACAGTTTTACTAATTAGTGGGGGGTGGGGGGGGGGGCTAAATTTCTAAAATGAGAACGGCTGGTCCGATCTTAATGAAATTTGATAATTATGTTTCTTTTGTACTACTTATTAGCGTATATTTGGGGTTTTAACAGTTTTACTAATTAGTGGGGGGTGGAGGGGGGGGGGGGGGCTAAATTTCTAAAATGAGAACGGCTGGTCCGATCTTAATGAAATTTGATAATTATGTTTCTTCTGTACTTATTAGCGTATATTTGGGGTTTTAACAGTTTTACTAATTAGTAGGGGGTGGGGGGGGGGGCTGAATTTCTAAATTGAGAACGGCTGGTCCGATCTTAATGAAATTTGATACTTATGTTTCTTTCGTACTTATTAGCGTATATTTGGGGTTTTAACAGTTTTACTAATTAGTGGGGGGTGGGGGGGGGGGGGGGGGCTAAATTTCTAAAATGAGAACGGCTGGTCCGATCTTAATGAAATTTGATAATTATGTTTCTTTTGTACTTATTAGCGGATATTTGGGGTTTTAACAGTTTTACTAATTAGTGGGGGGTGGGGGGGGGCTAAATTTCTAAAATGAGAACGGCTGGTCCGATCTAATGAAATTTGATAATTATGTTTCTTCTGTACTTACTAGCGTATATTTACGGTTTTAACAGTTCTACTAATTAGTGGGGGGGGGGGGGGGGGCTAAATTTCTAAATTAAGAACGGCTGGTCCGATCTTAATGAAATTTGATAATTATGTTTCTTTCGTACTTATTAGCGTATATTTAGGGTTTTAACAGTTTTACTAATCAGTAGGGGGTGGGGGGGGCTGAATTTCTAAATTGAGAACGGCTGGTCCGATCTTAATGAAATTTGATACTTATGTTTCTTTCGTACTTATTAGCGTATATTTGGGGTTTTAACAGTTTTACTAATTAGTGGGGGGTGGGGAGGTGGGCTAAATTTCTAAATTAAGAACGGCTGGTCTCATCTTAATGAAATTTAATAGTTATGTTTATTTTTGTAATTATTAGGGTATATTTAAGGTTTTAACAGTTTTACTCATTAGTGGGGGGTGGGGGGAGCTGTATTTCTGCATTAAGAGCTAAACTTTTTTAAGTGAAGTACGTTCAAAATAATTTTTTCACAAGAACCGACATCGGATTCAAATTCAGCATTCAAAAGAATCCTTAAATACGAAATTTCGTCTAAAAAGAAAAATAGAAATTTGTAAGCTTCAAAATTTCCTGACCAAATAAATGGTAGGCAACTTTTGTTGAAATTGATAAAAACATGAATTACGCTTAGACGGTTTATTTTATCGACTTTATTTTTTTTACAGAAAATATAGGGAGGTATATATATTACCATATATATTACATATACCATATATATTACGCTTGAAATATATATGGTTTCATCATCCTATCTGGTTTCAAACTCAAGTTAAAAATCAAAATGTTTTTCGGATTTTCCAATTTTTTTAAAAAGCTGAGACCCTTCTCTTTCCAGCGATACCAACCAGTGGATCTCGTGACAAAGTAATGGTGATTTAAAGGTATGTAACCAATATTCGGTTTAAAAATTTCATTTTTCTCCAAGAGGGTGAAAAAAATGATATTTTGCTGAATAAGCGTTTTTTAATGTTTTTGAGGGTGCTAAATTAGAGTCTAACGTCAATTTTTGTGTAAAAAAATCTATAGAGGTAGTTTGCTTGAAAAACATCATTCAATCATTTTTTTTTTAAAGAAATTAGTTAACCTAAACCAAAATTTATGGAGCGACTATATTTTTCCTTAAATTCCCAATCAAAACTAAAAATCTTGGTGCAAGAATCATGTCGATATCATTTTTTAAACTCAAAATAAAATTAGTTTAATGCTATTTTATTTTATTTTTCGGCTTCTAGGGCCCATTGGTCGGATCGGCAAAATACGTATCTAATATTTTTTGACCAGGAACAAAAAAAAAATTGCCAACAAGATCCGTGAGAGACTGAGTTTGTCCTCCCCTTGTCAGTGTTGCCAGCTACCTACAAACCTTACTTAACGCCCTAATAGTAACAGACAAGAAATTAATCCATTTTTTTTTTAATTAATGCTATTAACAAAAAAAATATATACTCATTTTAAATCATATCGAGTGATAGTTCATATGAACGCTAGTTAATTATTTATTATATTGTAAAAAGTGTAATTTAACTTCTTTGTTAAAATATAACAATCATTATTAATTGTCTATTTCATTAAGGTAAATGTGTTCAACTATATTATTACACTTTAAAAATTTTATTTTTTACATTTTAATTTAATTTCAAAAATAACTTAAAAATGAATTTAATCCTACTTGAAGAGAATTTGAGTCTGTAACATACTTAATTTGATTCAATTTTGATTTACGTTAAGTTCCATTCAATATTTAGAACGTAAATATTATACTGTTACTAAAAACTGTTAAAATCGGACAAGCCGCTCTCAATTTAGAAATATAGCTCTCCCCCACTCCCCAAACTAATTAATAAAACTGTTAAAACCCCAAATATACGCTAATAAGTACAAAAGAAACATAATTATCAAATTTCATTAAGATCGGCGCAGCCGTTCTCAATTTAGAAATTTGGCCCCCCCCCCCCCCCACTAATTAGTAAAACTGTTAAAACCCCGAACATACGCTAATAAGTACAAAAGAAACATAATTATTAAATTTCATTAAGATCGGACCAGCCGTTCTCATTTTAGAAATTTAGCCCCCCCCCCCCCCCCCCCCCCACTAATAAGTAAAACTGTTAAAACCCCAAATATACGCTAATAAGTACAAAAGAAACATTATTATCAAATTTCATTAAGATCGGACCAGCCGTTTTCATTTTAGAAATTTAGCCCCCCCCCCCCCCACCCCCCACTAATTAGTAAAACTGTTAAAACCCCAAACATACGCTAATAAGTACAAAAGAAACATAATTATCAAATTTCATTAAGATCGGACCAGCCGTTCTCAATTTAGAAATTTAGCCCCCCCCACCCCCCCCCCCCCACTAATTAGTAAAACTGTTAAAACCCCAAATATACGCTAATAAGTACAAAAGAAACATAATTATTAAATTTCATTAAGATCGGACCAGCCGTTCTCAATTTAGAAATTTAGCCCCCCCCCCCACCCCCCCCCCCCAACTGATTAGTAAAACTGTTAAAACCCCAAATATACGCTAATAAGTACAAAAGAAACATAATTATCAAATTTCATTAAGATCGGACCAGCCGTTCTCAATTTAGAAATTTAGCCCCCCCCCCCCCCCCCCCACTAATTAGTAAAACTGTTAAAAACCCCAAATATACGCTAATAAGTACAAAAGAAACATAATTATTAAATTTCATTAAGATAGGACCAGCCGTTCTCAATTTAGAAATTTAGCCCCCCCCCCCCCCCCCCCCCACTAATTAGTAAAACTGTTAAAACCCCAAATATACGCTAATAAGTACAAAAGAAACATAATTATTAAATTTCATTAAGATCGGACCAGCCGTTCTCAATTTAGAAATTTAGCCCCCCCCCCCCCCCCACTAATTAGTAAAACTGTTAAAACCCCAAATATACGCTAATAAGTACAAAAGAAACATAATTATCAAATTTCATTAAGATCGGACCAGCCGTTCTCAATTTAGAAATTTAGCCCCCCACTCCTCTCCCTAAGAAAAAGATGGCGATAGTTCAAAACCGTTAACAATGAAAAAATCTTAAACTTAAATGGTGGAGGTGAAAACTGATATTCCGATATTTATTTGCCAATTTAATGGAAGAAATATTGTAATCCAACTAAATTTTCAAATAATTCAAGCCTTGAATTACAAGTAATCGAAATCTGTAATCCAATTATGTAATCCGTAATTGAATTACATTGATGAATTACATTGTAATCCCAATTGAATTACTTTGTGGGAATACTGTAATTCATACCCGATGTATTTCGATTACATCTGTTTGAAATATAATGTAATGCAATTGTAATCGGATTACAATGTAATTGAATTTTGCCCAACTCTGTATAAATCGCCATTACTTTGTCACTCAATTCACTGGTTGGTATCACTGGAATGAGGAGAGTCTCAGCTTTCTTTTGATGTACATAAATGTAAAATTCGATGAACATAAACCTATTAAAAAAAATTGGAAAATCCGAAAAACATTTTGATTTTTAGCTTGCGTTTGAAACCAGATAGGATGATCAAACCAAAAACATTTCAAGCGTATTACCACTGTATATTTCGTTTAAAAAAATGAAGTTGATACGTTTAACCGTCTGTCTAAGCGAAATTATAAATAAAACACACAAACACACACACACACACACACACACACACACACACACACACACACACACACACACACACACACACACACACACACACACACACACACACACACACACACACACACACACACACACACACACACACACACACACACACACACACACACACTCACACTCACACTCACTCACACACACACACACACACACACACACACACACACACACACACACACACACACACACACACACACACACACACACACACACACACACACACACACACACACACACACATATATGTTTTATACATATCTATATATGTATACATACGTTTCTTAAGTTTTGAGGGTCCTGAAATGGAATTCTAAAGCTAAAAAAATTTTCTATCACATTGTACAGTGTAATAGCTAAAATTTTGAAGTGAAGTGCATTCAATATATTTTTTTCATTAGAACCGATATCGGATTTTAATTGAGCATTCCAAAGAACCCTTAAATACGAAATTTCATCTAAATAGAAAAATAAAAATTCGTAAGCTTCAAAATTTGCCTTACCAAATGGTAGGCAACTTTTGTTTAAATTGACAAAAACTTTTGTTTAAATTTTTTTAAACGAAATATTCAGTGGTAATACGCTTGAAATGTTTTTGGTTTAATGATCCTATCTGGTTTCAAACGCAACCTAAAAATCAAAATGTTTTTCGGATTTTCCAATTTTTTTTAATAGGTTTATGTTCATCGAATTTTACATTTGTATACATCAAAAGATAGCCGAGACTCTCCCCTTTCCAGTGATACCAACCAGTGAATTGAGTGAAAAAGTAATGGCGATTTAAAGGTATGTAACCCATAATCGGTTTAAAAATTTCATTTTCCTGGAAGAGGGTGAAAAAAATTATATTTTTTGATTTTGTTGAATAAGCGTTTTTCAATGTTTCTTAAGGTGCTAAATTATTAAAATCTGACGTCAATTTAAAAAAATTTGATGTCAATTTTAGTGTAAAAAAATCTATAGAGGTAGTTTACTTGAAAATCTAATAATTTTTTTAGAATTTAATTAACCTAAACCAAAATCTATGGAGCGGCTGTATTTTTCTTTAAATTCGCAATTAAAACTAAACATCTTAGTGCAAGAATCATGTCAATATAATTTTTTAAACTCGATATATAAAATAAATTATTTTAATGTTATTTTATTTTTTTTCTCGGCTTCTAGGGCCCATTGATCGGAAAGGCAAAATATGTGTCTAATATTTTTTGGCCAGGAACCTCCAAAAAATTGCCAACAAGATCCGTGAGAGACTGAGTGTGTCCTCCCCTTGTTAGCTCAAACCAGATATCAATCCTTTCATAGCAAACTCCACAACCATTCAAATCCATTAGTATCACAACTTGCTTCTCATTCCATTCCTAATAACCCCCCGAGGCGCTTGAAAAGAAGATGGCCTCGAGACCTTCTAATATAAAACTTCAAAATAAAGGACCTTTATAAGTGCTACCAATGAGTAGATGGTTTAAACGTGTCATTTTTATCTATATTATCACATTTACTTGATGTATTATATTTGATATTGTATATACAGTTGTAAATTTCAATAAATACTTAATAATACAATTTTTAATTCGTTTAAACATTTTAATTCAAGGTTTTTTTAAGGTGCTAAAAACAAATCTGAAATCAGTTTGGATATGAAAAAAAGAAGACACATTTTAATAGAAGATTAAAGGTTATAAATGAGTAAACCACTAATATATTCTATTTTTCTGAACTACTACAACTGACTACGGGTCTTGGGTTTAGTTCTTTGGTTACAAGGCTAACAGTTATACAATGAGCGGTTTGACTGAAATCACACTTACCTGCCAGAACTCCCCCCCCCCCCCCCCCCAGTTAAGGGTACCCACTAAGTACCAGTACACAGGCTGGGTGTGCTCTAGGAGGGTGGGTCTCCCGACATCGAGGGCGATCCACGATTGAAATAACAGGCAATAAATTTTCTGGGACTCGAACTCTGGCCCGGGAGCTTGGTCTCAATTTTCTTTCTCACTGATCCACCACCACACCTCCAAACGTTTATTCACTCTGGGTTTTTATTACCACCCAAATTCTATATTTATTCTAGTTATTTGGGCGAGAGCACAATCGGCTTGGAAATGTTATAATAATTTTACTGACAATGAGTAAGAAAAATCATTACCTTATGATACAGATCAAATTAACAAATGATACAAAACACTAAGTTTTCATCATACTTTCCAAATTAATGTAGGATAATAAGAGGTTAGTTAAAATTTTCAGAGTTGATACAAAAGCTACTCAATGATAAAACATATTTATTTCTTTAAACATGTTATTAACCAAAGTAACATGTAACAATATGAGTCAAGAAGAAATTCAGAATGGTTTATTAAACACAAAACGTGTAATTAAATCAAGGGCCCATTTCGGTTGGTCTCCAGGCACCATATGACCAGCATTTCTGACCAGCACTTCGGTAAAACCTTTTACAGATTTTGAATATCCAGCAAGTTCATTTCCCACCATCCATTTTTTTCTTGGAACTGTTTTATATATATTGGCTCCACTCCACTTTAATCGTTGCAAAAAATTTATTGTAAGTGGATAGGGAACAATTATATCCAACTGGCCATTGTAAAACAATACTTTATATTTCTCTACTAATTTTTCTACCAAAGGCTTAACTGATTGCATTATATCTTGTTTTAAATACTGTTCTACTTTTGTGTCAGTGTGAAAAGTCAGATTTCCTACATGTATGCTTCTTCTCATTATATCTTTTTGAACATATACTGCCATGTCTCCATATGGACTGTCATCTTGATTATGCAAATAGTTAAAATAAAACTCAAATCCTGTCTGATTGTAAAAAAAACTTTTATAAGGAGTTAAATCACCGTTTAGTAAAGCATCAAAACCTTCAAAGGCTTTTAAATAATTCTTTGCTTGAATATTTTTAATGATCTCATCTTGCTTCCTTTGAAACGCCATCTTCGTGTTACCGTCTATTAAACCAATCTGGTATAGGTAATCTCCATAGTTCATCATATTTTCTGGGTCTGATAGACCGTTGCCAATAGAAATTCCCTTCAAATTTATTTTTTGAATATTTTTTTCATTGCTAGTGTGAATTTTATAAGCAACTGCAGGGACATATTTTCCGGCATATGATTCACCAGCTACAAAGAAATCATTTTTTTGAAGTTCTGGAAATAATTTAAAAAATTGTATTAGAGCTGAGTATAGATCATTTCCAACACCATCTTCATTTTTTACATATCCATTATCATTTTCCGTAAAACTAAATCCTGTGCCAACAGGGTTATCAATGTAAAGGACATTAAGTATCTGTGACCAATAATATTTTCTAGATTTTAGACCTCTTTCTTTCTTAACGTAGAAGGGACCATTTTCATTAAATAATCCATATAATGACGAAGCACCAGGCCCTCCTTGTAGCCAAAGCACAACTGGGGCAGAAGTTGAATTATTTTCTGCAGGAAAATACCAAAAAAACATGTTGGAATTGTACTGCTTATTAACTGTTAAAAAACCAGCATAGCTTTTAATGTTAGATTTTACTGGTTTGACAGATGCCTGCAATCGCCCTTCCGCGATGGACCCATTTTCAATATACGGAGTTAAAAACAAAGGGTCTCCAACATTATCACCAGCTATATGAGGAAAATTTCTATAACTATAAAGTCGAAAACCACTGATCAAACTAAAAAGTATGTACATACACAATAAGGAAAAATAAGAATTCATCATGACACTGTTTTCACTTCAAACGAAATTTAAACTGAAAATCAGAAGCCAAAAGTATTACGCAAGTTAGTAGATAGGATTGAATTGATAACTAAGTGACATTACAGTTGATTAGATAATCTCTATACAGTCAGCATTCTATAAATTGTTTCAATAATTGTATCAAACTAAAATTCCTATTAAATAAGGTATTTTTTTCTTTTCTATACAATTCTAATTTATCACAATGGATTTATTCAAACGTGCAAAAATGATAATGATTTTAATACAAATTCTTATCTAAGTTCGACAGTAAAAAGTCCTGAAGTCAATAATCATTTATGCGTCAAACATTTAATAGTGTAATTTGTTATTAAATAGTGTAAAAGATTAATTGTTTTATATCCCAGAAAGATTCGCGATTAGGTTCTTATTCGATTAGGTATATATTTTTTTAATTGTTTCATTGAAAAGTTTAATTTCCACTAAACATATTCTTGATAAAGTTAATAATCAAAACTGAAAGGTACAGAAGCAGCCAAAATTACCCTCTTAATTTTCCATAAGGCTTGGAGTGCTGTTGGCGTTCTACTAGTCGGTTTTTAGCTTATTAAAGTTACAGCGATGACAAATCCAGAACTTTTCCTCCTAGTAGTGAACCTTTATCGAAGTAAAAATTGGTGGCTGATATAACAATTCCCTCCATGGACATGGTTCGTGGCAAGACTTTAATGTCATGGATAAAAGATTTTAACAGAGTTACTAGAAAATTGCCGCAGTTAAAACTGTTAAGCTACTCTTCAAATTTTTAAACATCAACGAATAATAAATTTAAAAACAACATTTGAAACTGAATGTTATCTGGCTTCTATTGCCTTTCAATGTGAAGCACGTGCCACGTTTCCTTTCAGCAACCCTTTCTTATTGTTGGCCATTTGGCTGACTTGGGAGATTTTTTCTTTACTTCCCACATCATCCAAATGCTATTTATCAAATTTAGATAATTTCAGGTCGTCTTAGCTTTCTGATCTAGCCCCCAAGTAGCTCATGGTCTTCCAGGTTTCAGGCATTTCGCAAATATGCCCAAACCAGCTAAGTTTTCGTTCCTATAGTTTTGATTTATCGAAGCTGTATTAAGCTTTTCTCGTATGGCTTCGTTTCAGTGCAGAATCTTTTGGTTTTTATCTGTGATTCTTCTGAGGAAGATCACGTCTGCTACGATCACCCTTGAAAAATCCTTCTTTAACAGCTTTAGAATAGAATAGAAATAAAACTTTATTCTGGGACAAAGTCCCTTAAGAATAACATTACATAACACTAAGTAAAATCATAACTGGCCGAGAGCTATTAAAATAAAACACATAGATAAAAGTGAATACAAATATGTATGAGAACAAATACAGAGAAAAAATAGAAAAATAAAAAACTATAAACAAAAAAAAAGAGAAATAAAAAATGAATTGACAATATAGGAGTTAATATTATAAACCAAATTTCAGAAAAAAACAACAAAAAAATGTTAATGAAAAAGAAAAGATAAAGAATCAAAATTATCATTATAACAAATTAAAACATTATCATAATCAAACTATAATTTACGCTAATGTTTTATGTGAAGCTTGGACTCAGATTTTTCCTCTACTTTCTACATAAATCTGTTTACCCACTAAATCTGTTTTAAACTGCAGTGATGTCGTTCCTCTGAAACTCTTTCAGCTCTTCATCAGAAGTCTGTAATCTAGCAACTTCTTCAAACGATATGGCAGATGGTAAGGATATTGAGGACAGATAGGAGCAGGAATATTATTTTTACCAGGAACATATTGGAGATTGGTTGTGAACTGTTCTATGAAATCTAATTGCCGAAGTTGCCTTGGAAAATCATTGCTGAAAGGCAAATGTCAATGGCTTATGGTCGGTATATAAAGCAAAGTCACGTCCTTCTAATAGATGTCTAAAATGTTTAACATACATGGAAGCTTCTAATTGTTCCCGGTCACAGGTATTATAACGTTTTTGAGTACCAATCAAATTTTTGGAATAAAAACCAAGTGGTTCTGCTTTACCATCACGAACCTGATTTAGTGATGAGCCAATTGCAATATCAGAGGCGTCAACCAAAAGTGCTAGCGGCAAATCATTAGCGGTGTGGGCCAAAAGAGTAGCATCTGCAATTTGCTTTTTAATCACATCAAAGACATAAGATGCTTCAGAATTCCATTCTACCAAACGTTTGTCGTGTTTACAGGCGTCTTTTCAGAGTTTAAACAAAAATTTTTGAGTTTCAGCTGTAGAAGGTAACGATCGTTGGTAGAAATTTATCAAACCACGAAAACGACGCATTTCTGCTATGCTGTTTTGGGTTGCTTATAAGACAAAATAGTGTATAAGCAAAGGTTTAATACCTGCAGCGGTAATTAAATAACCTAAAAAAGGTATTTCGTTTACACCAAACGCATTTTGACAAAATCATGTTTATGTGATACTGGTGAAGACGATTAAGAAGTTGCTGTAAATGGATTATACACTGATCTTTATTTTCTGATGCTACAAGGATGTCGTCTAATTAGCAAAATACGAAATCCAATTCTCTCAATAATGAATCGATGTAACGCTTGCTATGTTGCTCTTGGAGTTTATTGGAAATACTGTGTTGCTATTTGAATAGAACCCCATTTATTAATATTTTATTGATTACCTTTATTGGATTCTAATCTAATACGTGCAAACCAATTCAGTATTACTTTAGAGGCATTTAAGGAAAGAGAATAATTATGATGAATATTAAACTAAAGCGATTATGTATATAAATGAAACAATAGGATGGTTTTACAAATACTATATTCTAAGGTCAGCACACAATTTACCGTTTATAAACTTATTACAGACTATTACAAATATTTGGTACTTATCAAAATGGAGTATAGGTCTTCAGTTGGCGTATGGAGTCCGGTCATAATCAGGGCTTCCTGTCTCTCTGTGTTGGCCATCCAAGAGATCATCGCTGAGGACCTCCAGCATCTCCCCTCAGCCACACCACTTCCAACCGTCTCTCATCTCTTCGTCAACTCTCCGTCGATCAAACTCTTCCACCAAACTATCCCTCTTCGTTTTCAGGACCATGCTTTTAAAGAGCTTCCTTCATCCCTTCCATCTTACGTTTACCTTCCTTTGGCTGAAAGTTTTGATTTCTTTTTTTGCAACTTTCTTTGTCACCAAGAAACTTTTATTGACAGAATATTTTACAGCGGTGGTCACTCCGAAGGTTTAACCTGGCCCAAATCCCCTTTGAAGGGTTTTATGGCTTATCACTCATATTCCAGATTTCAGAGGAGTGCCGGCCCTTTTCATCCCGCCGTCTTATTATTAATTATTAATTAATATTATTTTGCGTACCCATAATACATTGCACGCTGAAATAATTGGGCAGCATTTCTGAGACCAAATGGCAGTTTCAAAAACTCGAATAACCCAAAGGGTGTAGTAACAGCGGTTTTTTTTTTTTATATGTTCATGTAACACAGGAATGTGATGAAACGCTCTGACGAGGTCTATCTTTGAAAATACAGTTTTACCAGCCAGTCGGCTATTAAAGTCTTATTAGAAAGGTATAGGGAACCTATCTGAGATAGTGACCGCTTTAAGAGCGTTATAGTCACCACATGGTCACCAGGAACCATCCTTTCTAGAAACCAAGTCATGAAGTAAATTAGGGTATTGGGTAAATTGGGGTATTATCATGAAGTAAATTAGGGTATTGGAGCAGGAGTTTGGACTATTTGTCATGAGGGTCAAGTAAGAGAATACTAGGTTCAAACGTAACATTTGTTGTAATTGCATGTGTTGAATGATTAGTATTAACATCTATGAGACGCTTATGTTTAATGTCGACAAGTAAACCAAAATAGTTGAGGAAGTCTGTCCCAATGATTGGTTGCTTTACATCAGCAATTGTGAGTGGCCAGCAAAAGGAACGCCTTAAACCAATATTAAGATTAACAAGACGTTCACCATAAGTTTTGACAGGTGAGCCTTTAGCCGCGTACAATATGCTGGAGGCATATCGTAAGCTTCAGGAGGACATTGATAACATCAACCGTTGGGCAGTGAAAAATAAGGTACACCTGAATCCAAATAAATCCTCAACACCCTTCCTTACTATCCATTGCTTTACCTCAATAAGCTTCCCAACCATTACCAAAACTCTATTAAAAACCTAGAAGTTACCTTTGATCAACATTTCTCCTGGAACAACCATATCGTCCAAATTGCCAAAAAATCCACCATAATCCTTAATAAACTCTATACTTTTTGAGATTCCTTTCCCCAAAATACCCGTCAACTTCTGGTGTCCTCTCTTGTTTCCCCTTACTTTACGGTTGCTTGCTTTGATTACGGTTGCTTGCTTTATAGGGGACGATTTGGTGGTTTCGAGATGAAGCTGAGGGGACTGATGAACTGTTTCATTAGATTTACCTTCGGGATCCCCAGGCGGTCACATGTTACTCCCCGTTAGCTTGGGTGGCTTATTCCTGACTTCCGACGGCAATACTTTCAGGGTACTTTCCTATTCCAATCTCTAAAAACCAAAAAACCTTACTATATTCATGACCTATTAACTCTGCGTTCTTCTATCCACCTTCTAAACACTAGATCCCAACTATTTAACCTATATACCCCTTCATAAAACTGCTTCCTTTGAAAAATCTTTCATCATTCGTGCTACCTTCTTCTGGAATTACGTAGCCACTCCTATCCGTAAAGCTGCTTCCCTTACTTCCTTTAAAAACAATTTATGTTTACACCTTTTACATAATCAATCTTCTACAAATGTGTAAATAATTATGTAAATATTTAGAATTATTTTATCTTTTTATATACTTGTATTTTATGTTATTATGATCATTATTTTTATTTTTTTATTTGTCCTGTCGACAAAATATCCCATGATGCAATAAACTTGTAAATAATACAGCCATTGTACCTGTAATTGTGCATTATTGTTATTCTTAGGGGACAGTAAGTCCCAGAATAAAGTTTATTTTTCATTTCATATAATGTACGTAAAGCGATATGTTATTTATTATGGATTTTAGGGGAAATTACCGAAATATCCGCACCAGAATCTATTAGATATGATATACCCGTGGACTTGTCTGTAACAAATAAGCGGCAAATAGTGATTTGGCTAACTTCCTGTGCCACCTCGAGGGAGTTGGCTATGAGTTTTCCGACGAAGTTGATCTGGCTTTATATGAACAAGGGATACTGCACCAGTTGGCCTTATCACGATATTTATGGTGGTAACAACAAAATAGAGCACTAGGATTATACCTAGTTTTAGAAGATGATCTTGACCTAATTGGCCTTGATTGGTTTTTGGTTGCTAAACGAGCTATTGCTGAGGTAAGCTCATTTATCTGAGATTCTAAACGCGTTAAACTTTCTTTTAGAAAATTTGACTGAGCGTTAGAATGACTATTGGAATTATTGCTAGTAAAATTACTTGAACTATTATTGTTTGTTACATGGATATTTGGAGTGAGGAGTGAGAATAGTCTAATATTCTATACGCCATCACAACCATATTGCCTAAAGTGTCACTACTCGAAGCTAATATTAAACGTAAATTAACTGGTAAACTTTGCAAAAAAAAAAAATTCGCCAAAATCATCGTTAACATGGCAAGTGTATTCATTTCTCTAAGCAATTGACTAGGTCGTTTGTCACCTAATTCAATTTCGGTTAGTAACGCAGTAACCTTACGCCCTTCAATTCCTCAAATTCCCTTTGTGACCTTTCCATTAAATCTGTCTAAGGTTTATCAGACAGTTCTTTTGCTACATCAGAAATATGTTCAGCGACAATGGGGCCAAAACATAATTAAATTTAGTTAGCTCTACTATGACAGAATAATTAAGAGAATTGAGCGTCCACATTCATTCTCCAAATTTTAAAGTGGTGGAATTTTAATGGCGACTCGATGTATTTCAACCTGAGTGTCTTTAGAAGCAGACATTTTTACAATTTATAAAATAGAATTAAACAAAAACAAAAACAATAACGTTATAAAAAGAAACTTAAAGATGAAAATAAATCTATAAATAAACAGAAGCTTAAAAAGGAATATCGAAAATACAAATATACATATATGTTTAGGTTATGATACAAAAATTATTTTTAGTTCAAAATCGGTAATCACCAAAATATTGGTTTATTTATTATTAACTAGCTGAAAGTGCCCGTGCTCCGCTACGGTTTAATATCATTAGGATTAAGGAAAACGTAAGTTACTAAAAGTTAAGCTTAACGTTGATGATTATCATTACATAAATAAACCTAAAGAATTCCATTCTTAGAAGAATTTCAATAAGTAAATTTGACAATTTGCAAAAGTTAATTTTATATTATTTTGATAGTTCTCCAGTGAAGCTCGAGGCAGCACTACCATTTTACCCAGCTCTGATACCAGACCATCAGCTTCTCTTTTGGCATACTTTAAGTGAATATAGTCTCAACTTCTTAATTTTTGCGTACATATCAAGCATAAATTGGTTGAGGAGATTACGAAATTAAAGTAAATAAGGTTCTTCACCTCCTCGCTGCACTAACATTTAGGCGTAAAAATCAGCTGCAGACACAGTTTTCTTAAGTGGTGTATTGGTGTTTGGGTCACGCTGAGGGATGTTAATACTGTACCCATCTTCTCCATGGCAGAACATGAGACGATACTGAAGAGAACCATACACTTGATAGAACTCACTGATTCTTATCAGTTTTTGTCCCTACATCGGACTGACCTTACATGACATCACCAGAGAACATAAGTCATTTAACCTCCTCTTTAACATAAGTCTTTTAATAGCTTCTCGTCACGGAACAACACAAACTTGTAAGGGTCCACCTTTGTAGCCACCAACAGTTCACAGAAGGTACCATATAATAAGGTTTCGACATCGATCGTATTTTTGTTTGTTTAAAACTATAAGGAACCTAATTTGTGGTCAAAGTAAGCGGCTTAAACATCTAAACTATTTTTTAACTTAGCTTATCTCCAAATACCATATGACAATTAATCTTTTATTATTCACCCAATAAAAATTTTAATCGCATTTTTCGCGAATTAGCCGCGACCCAGGCCGATTTTTCTAATTCCTTTTTTAGGACACGATGAAACAACACCTGCTCACAGCATATAACCAACTCTGGAACGAAGCAATAATCCCACCTGATTTGCGTAACATTATCTTATCCCCAATACTAAAACCCGGTAAAGACCCATCCACAATAACTTCATACCGCCCTATCGCTCTTATCTCGTGCTTAGCAAAAGTATTCAACGTCATTGTAAAAAACAGGTTGAATGGTTTATAGAAACAAAAAATATTTTAAGTCCTTTCTGTTTTGGCTTCAGAAAAAATAGATCCACCACAGACACAATCTGGCTCCTAGCAAACGATATTTTCAAAGCCTACATACAAAAAAAATCCTTGTTGCATTAACAATAGACATAGACAGAGCATACGACAACGTAAAAATTCAAGTTCTACTCTCCAAATTAAAAACCCTTCATCTACCAATAAAATTAACTCAATGGATAATAAATTACCTATCATACCGGACATCGTGGACAGCTGGGAAGGACGTGTAGCTTTTGATACATACAGTGGGCTCCCCCAAGGAGACCCTTTGAGCCCGACCCTCTTTAACTTTTATACCGAACATATTTCTGATACAAAAATTAATAATTGCAAAATTATTCAATTTGTAGACGACTTCTTAATTTACACTTCAGTAAATACGGGAGAAGAAGGCAAAGAAATAATAGGTACAGCCTTAGACAGATTAAACCAACTGTTTCTAGCAACGAAACTAAAAATAAATTCCAACAAGTGCAGCATAACTTCTTTTACAAGGAAAAGGAAGTTTATTCTGAAAGACTTCGAGCTGTCTAACGATAGATTCACTATAAGAAGCGAGGAAAATCTAAAATTCTTGGGAGTAACATTAGACAGAAAATTAAACTTCAGAGACCATATCAAAACAATTCAAAAAAAGTCATTTCATAATATGAACATATTAAAATCCTTAGCCGGAGTATCCTGGGGATCTCACCCTCGGAATTTAATTACATTATACAAAACAATTATTCGGTCCGTTCTAGACTCCATGGTTTGTAACTCAAAGGCTAAATCTCGAACGTCCAAGCTTAGTAAAACTTATTAGACTACAGATTAACCATGGCAGAACCAACTAATTCCTCAATTTAATGGCACTAGCTCAAAGTGGCATGTGTTCTAAATGCCAATGTCTGGAAGATCCAAGATACATCGTGTTTAAGTGCAAAAAGTTTGTGAATGAGAGGATAAGAACGCTGGGTACACTGACTGTTCAAGACGTCTCTGAATTTTTAAGAACTATGACGAAAGTAAAGGCCCAAGATTTAATTAAATTTTTGTCTGAAACCAAAGTTCTCATATAATAGAGGAAGAAAAAGAAAATTCAACTGGGCATAAAATTAGACAGTGCAACATTGGCAATATAGGACTTGTCTTAGCAAGTCTTAAAGCCAAAAAAAAACACGCAACACGAAACTGTTTCGCCTTATGTTTTCCGAAACAGTTTCATGCTATGTCATAACAAATAACACGAAAAAACGAAGAGTTCTCTGTTATGGCATAACACGAAACAATTCGTTGCTATGCCATAACCAATATATCCACCCCTTCTTACATTAAGCCAGTCGATTTAAAAAGAAAAAATCAAAGTTCGCAAAAACGCATGTAGCTACCATTTTTTAATGTTGTTGAAATCCAACTTTGCAACCCTCAAAGCCTGATGGGATTTTTGTAATATACAAAAAACCGCGAAATTTTAGCACTATTTTCATTTATCATTTATATCTCGTAAAATATGTAAATTTGCTTGAAATAGCATTAAAGAGAACTAAATTTGTGAGAATTTAGTTCTAACCGCAGCTCTGTAGATCAATTGGTTGCGGAGATACAGTTATCAAAAAAAGTGTGATTTTTCACAAAATTTGAGTTTTGAGTCAAGTTCTCTAATCATCTGGTTTCTTGTTCTTTTACAATAAATAACATGGGAATGACTCATCTGTTAGAAATACACTCATTTGTTGAAGCAATTTTTATTAATTCACGATTCTTACATATTGATCCATAACTTGTCACCAATGCATCTAATCAATATACCAATAGGCCTATAATCTTCCCCTCAATATGTGGAAAAAAACTGCCGCCTCACATGGAGCATTATCTTTTACCGATTCAAAGCCTATAAAGGACACACACACATACATTGATATATGTATATATATATATATATATATATATATATATATATATATATATATATATATATATATATATATATATTATTTTATTTTTGAAGAGAAAAGATTTGACCCGGTCGGGATTCGAACCCAAGTTTCCACCTCTCTAGCGTGGCGCCTTATCCAACTAGGCCACCGGGGTCGTATCCGAACCAGGCAAATCTTCTCTCTTCAGTGATCCATAACCCCCGGGCACTCGCAAATCGCGATGTGATTCCGGGGATGAATGTTCATATTGAACATTACATTTAACTTGGATCTATTGACAATCCGTCACCGGTATATATATATGTAATTTTTCTTGATATAAATCAATATTATTTTATTTTTGAAGAGAAAAGATTTGACCCGGTCGGGATTCGAACCCAAGTTTCCACCTCTCTAGCGTGGCGCCTTATCCAACTAGGCCACCGGGGTCGTATCCGAACCAGGCAAATCTTCTCTCTTCAGTGATCCATAACCCCCGGGCACTCGCAAATCGCGATGTGATTCCGGGGATGAATGTTCATATTGAACATTACATTTAACTTGGATCTATTGACAATCCGCCACCGGTATATATATATATATATATATATGTAATTTTTCTTGATATAAATCAATATTATTAAATATATTATTTTATTTTTGAAGAGAAAAGATTTGACCCGGTCGGGATTCGAACCCAAGTTTCCACCTCTCTAGCGTGGCGCCTTATCCAACTAGGCCACCGGGGTCGTATCCGAACCAGGCAAATCTTCTCTCTTCAGTGATCCATAACCCCCGGGCACTCCCAAATCGCGATGTGATTCCGGGGATGAATGTTCATATTGAACATTACATTTAAATGTTACATGTTATGGATCACTGAAGAGAGAAGATTTGCCTGGTTCGGATACGACCCCGGTGGCCTAGTTGGATAAGGCGCCACGCTAGAGAGGTGGAAACTTGGGTTCGAATCCCGACCGGGTCAAATCTTTTCTCTTCAAAAATAAAATAATATATTTAATAATATTGATTTATATCAAGAAAAATTACATATATATATATATATATATATATATATATATATATATATATATATATATATATATATATAGAGAGAGAGAGAGAGAGAGAGAGAGATAATGTATACATACTGGAATATAGACATATACATTTGTGTATACTAAATGGAATATACACAAATGAATACACCCATTTAGTGTTTCCCACCCTAGCTCCATCAATTTGTTCTCGGTCACTTTTGCTGTATGAGGCCGAGCGTTGTCTTGAATCAGCAGTGGCCCTTTCCTGTTCACCAGTCCGGGATCAAAAGTTTTAAGTTTAACATGACAGCGACCAAAAATTCACAGAACACATTGGCAGTTATCATTCGTCCTTGATTCAAGAGCTCATAATGTACTAACCCCTTTCTAGTCCAAAAAACCACCAACAGGATCTTTTTTGGGTGGAGGTCTGCTGTATACGAAAAAGAGACATGCTCGTTGAAGACTGCCGAATATGTGGATGGGCACTCGGCTCGTGTTATGTGTTATCAATTTGTTTCTGCTCGTGTTATGGGTATATCGCTATAGGAGGCGGTTTTTAAAACACATCAAAGGAAAATTGTTTCCCCTTAACACAAACCGAAACAGAGACAATTGCTCATTCGCACATTCACTCAGCGCTAACGAATATTCGTAGCGCCTATTTAAATATCTAATCATTATTATTATCTATATATATAAGTTATCAGTGTTATCATAGTACACAAATAGTAGAAAGGTTAAGCTCAGTTATTAAAAACATATGGTATTATTAATATTAATGAAATACATGTGATTAAGAGAAAAATAAAGTTAGTTGTTCTGTAGCTGTGTACTGTTAATGTGCTCCAACATTCTTTTGTTTTTCTTATTTAACGTTCAGTCTAATTATAACTGGTGCCGAAACCCTTTTATTATTAATTAATTAATTAATCGTTTCAGTTTTTTTCTAAATTTTTCCCGTTAAAATGCCAAAATCACAAGAACTCGCCATGCTCGAGTATCAATTAGCTCAAGCAACAGTTGAGAAGGCGAAACTTGAGTCACAGCTGGAGAAGGCCAAAGAGTGTACGCAGTTGGAACTCTTGAAGATAAGAACGCAAAATTCAGCCTTCATTCACGAAGTTTGTTTGTTTATTTCGTTTAACGTCACTTTATGCTGCTATGGCTAATCGGACGATGCTACAGTGGGAGTCCTAAATTTTGCCTATCCAGGTATAATTAGGATAGGGATCTTTAACGAGTACCTGACATCGCACAGGCTCGGGACCCCCATTTTACGTCCCTTCCGAAGGACGGCATAGCTAAGGATTTTTTACTCCCTTTAAAAAATCCTAAGGTCATCTGCCGGGCTGCGAACCCGCGATCTTGGGTTTAGTAGGTTGCTATGCTGACCACTACACCACAGGTGACCCCTCATTCACGAAGTTATAAGCCAACTTGAGCCGTTCACAGGTGTTACAGGTGAGCTTGAACATTTTTTAAAAGGAGGAGATCAGATTAAAGGTCTCATTCAATCCCGGCAGGACACTGGAACGCTATAGCAGTCTGACGTAGTGCTCTTGGAGGCATCTTCAGTGGGCCGCATCTCAAGGAAAATTCTAAATAGTATTCAAGGTGACACCACGATTTCAAGGGATACGCTCAAGGCCCGACTAAAGAACTTATACGGCGGAGGTAGATGGACTCCAGATGAGGACACCTTTTATCTTCTAAAAGAACGAAGGAACTCTGGGCAACCTGAAGGCGAATTCGCAGAAAAACTTGTAGTTCTCTATAACAGGTTAGTTGAAAAATCAGTAGAGACATTTGGTCAGGCCGAAGCTGGCCAACGTATGGATTTCATAAGAGGAATCTTAAAAGTGCAGTTAAACCATTATGTTGACCGGCCTGGGTCCCTTCCACGGGACAAAGACTTTTTAACTTGTGCACATGAGTTAATAGATGCACAAGAACGGACGGAAACCCGATTCTGAAGTCCGGAAAAAGAGTGGACAGAAGTCAAAAGTCCTAGAAGAAAATACGGCAGTCCACCCAAGCGCTGTGGGGGAGAGAGAGCTTTCGAAAAGCGGCCTAACAGGGCACCCGAGGATCGCCGACGGAAACAAGAGAGGAGGTGTTACGAGTGTAACCAAACGGGACACCTTGCAGCGCAATGTAATTTCACGAGGTGCTATGAATGTGGCAGGCGGGGGCACTTAGCAAGAGAGTGTCCAAGGCGTAACCCACGTCCGAATAGAAGAGGGCCGCAACTATGAAGATAAATAATCAGGAATGGAGCAAAAGGCAGACGCTGAGGAGAAATAGAGGGCAGTTTTCCAGTGGAGAGTCATCAGGAGAGGAGAGTGTACGGTCTGAGCGCAGTACTCTGGCCTCGAGAGGACAGAGGTAAACAGTGGGAATCCCTGGAGGGGCGGTCCTTCTGGATCCGAGGTCGCGGTGCGACAAACCAACTTAGATTGAGGATACGATTACTGGCGGGACAACTTCTCACATGAACTATTAATAAATAATTATGGGGTGAAGGGAGGAGGTATGAGGTTGCCCGTGGCGAAGTTGAGGGGGTTAGATCTTAAATTCTTAATTGATACAGGCAGTACGAATTCCCTAATTAGTAAACTAGGGGCGGAAAAGCTAAGTATGTGGGGGACACATCGACAATGTGATTGCGGAATCTCCACAGTTAGTGGACGCTGTAAGACATTAGGTGAAAGTTATTTAAATTTCAAGAGGTTAGTAGGAAAGGACGTACGAATTAAATTGCATATCACGAAAGCTTTAATACCGGGATACGACCTAATCGTTGGATGTGATCTTTTGCAGCGAGCAGGATTAGGAATGCAGATTGAGCGAGGATACTGTCAATTCCGGTTATGTGAACGAGAATACTGGACCACAATGGTGGGATCGGGCCAGGGTGTCGAGATCGGAGCGGTTGAATGCAATCAGGGGGCTGTTGAGGACGTCGTAAATCAGTACGCAGGCCTATTTTACCGAGAGGACGAAATCCTGCCGACCACTGGAAAAACGGTGCTCGGATCACGCTTAAATCGGATAGACCGGTGTATGTCAAGGACAGGAGATATCCTCAAGCGATGAGGGATATTATTAGAAAACAATTAGCCAAACTCTTGCAACAGGAGGTCATTAGAAATAGTAATTCTCCTTTTAACAGCCCTCTGTGGGTCGTAGAGAAAAAGCAAAGCGCGCCTGGGGGAGGTAAACAATATCGCGTTGTCGTCGACTACCGCAAGTTAAATGAAGCAACACAAGACGAAAGGTACCCCCAGCCTCGCGTCGAAGATATACTCGATAGGTTAGCAGGAGCGACTATTTTTAGCACGATTGACCTTAAAAGCAGATATCACCAAGTGCGAATGGCCGAGGAAGATATCGGAAAAACCGCTTTTTCCTGGGAACGAGGACATTATGAATTCGTTAGAATGCCATTTGGGTTAAAGGGGGCTCCGTTGACATTTCAACGTCTTATGGACGAGTTCCAGAGAGGGTTGGGGGAGGATTTTGCCCAGGTTTATATGGATGACCTCATAGTGTTCAGTCAGTCGGAAACGGAGCATATTAGGCACTTGAAGGCGGTATTCCATAGAGTCTGGCAATTCGGTCTTAAATTATCGCGAGAAAAATCCAGGTTTGGACTGAAGGAGATCGGATTCCTGGGGCATGTGGTCTCGCAATCGGGAGTGCGGCCTGATCAGGAGCGAGTGAGGGCAATTCAGGAAGCCCCGCTGCCGGTTAATGTTCGTGGGGTTAGGCGCTTCTTGGGTATGGTTAATTATTACCGACGGTTCATTCCGGGTATCCGCGGAGTTGACCCAACCGCTGACAGAAGTATTGAAGAAAGGGAGGCGGTTTACGCTTGGGCCAGCTCAGCTGGAAAGTATTAAGCGATGCCGGGAGGCTTTAACCTCGCAACCCTTACTAGCCTTCCCCGACTTTCGATTCATGTTCCGAATTACAACTGACGCTAGTGAGGTAGCGATCGGGGCAGTTCTATCTCAAAATTTTCCCGAAGGCGAAAAACCTATCGCGTACGCCAGCCGGAAGTTAAACGGAGCGGAAAGTCGGTATAGTGCCATAGAACGGGAACTACTGGCGGTAGTCTGGGCTATTGAACACTTTCGACCCTACCTCTACGGTAGGACGTTCGAGCTGTTCACAGACCACAAGCCACTAGTTTATCTAAACACATTGAAAGAATCGTCGGCGCGAATATCAAGATGGAAAGAACGGCTAGCGGCGTACACATTTCAGGTCGTCCACAGGAAGGGAGTGGAAAATGCGGTGGCAGACTGGCTATCACGATGGGGAAAGTTCCGAAAACAATTCGGTTGCGTCGGATCGACCTAGCGATTTGCCTGAGATCGATGAAATCATTAACAACAAGCGGCTACAGATTATTATCCGGTCAAAACAAGGATTGGGAGTTGAGACCAAGGCATATACTTCGGAAGGATCGTCCGTACTGGTTGTGCGCACTCCTGCTACGGTGGATGACGACGCGCTGGAACGGGTGTTTACGGAATTTACTGTCCCCGGCCGCAGTTGTCACATTTTTGTCGGAAATAAGCTCCTCATCGATAAATTACGAAGATTATGGCGACAAGATCGGATAGGGATGGGATACCCGATCATTAGGTGCTTACGAGAGGTCGAGACGGTATCGGATCAGTCGAGGCAACGTCAAATAGTTTTGAACCACCACATAGGCAAGTCAAATCATCGCGGGATCGAGGAAACATTACGGGCTTTAAAACGGTTGTATTTCTGGAAGTCCATAGGGTGTACGGTACGGGAGTGTATTGAACGATGTGAAGTGTGCCAACGGGCAAAGTATGATAGACAACCCCCGGTGGCGGAACAGGTAATCTCTCCCACGGCATCGGAACCTTTGCGATTAATCCAGATCGATATATACTCCAATGAGGGCCAATCCTGGTTCACCGCCATTGATTCTTTTAGCAAACTCGCAATGGCGTATCCCATCGAGGAAAAGACCCCGGGGGAAGTATGGGAAGGAGTTCTTCAATGGTGCGCGATGTATGGAGTGCCTGAGGAAATTGTTTCAGACTGTGGTCGCGAATTCGATAATACCCTAATAAGAGAGGAATGTAAAATCTTGGGAATTTCCTGGCGATTAAATACGCCTCATCACGTTACAGGCAGGGGCGCAGTCGAACGGCTTCATAACACACTTGGAGAACACCTTCGACTTCTAAAGTTGGGGCGGAATTTGGATCCGTACGAAGCAATGCCACGTGCGGTGATTGCGTATAATCATACGATACATTCGGTGACGGGACTATCACCAGTTGAAATCGTATTCGGACAGGCTCGCCGATATCGGGGGGATCTCATGACAGTTAATAACAAAATATTGCGGGAGCACCTTTCGCAAGCACGCGCTGCTCGTCGAGCGTTATGGCGTACCGTCCGGGAGAAACTTATTCGCGAGAAATCGAGTAGGGTGGCTAGAGAAAACGAAAAATTGGGGGTCGCTTCAAGAGGGTCGCTCCCGCTAGGAACAGTGGTATACCGTCGATTAAGGACAGCGCGGAATAAAACGGCGGCTCGGTACGACGGCCCTTTTAAAATCATTACTATAGGGGAACATAACCTTTATACCATTCGAGACCTAAACCATCCCTCGCGGGTCCGGACAGTCCATCTAGAAGAACTAAGAGTTCCTCATAAAGTGTCAGAGCTAAGGCCGGATGCTGTGTTTCAGGAAATAATTATAAAAATAAAGAATATAGACCAAATTTTAATAATCATCATGACTACCAAAATTACCGACCCCATCAGTATCACCGCGAGCAATATCCGTCTTATAATAATTCTCAACACTACCGACCGCAAAAGAAACAGCATGAACAAGGTCCAACCTTTAATAATAATAATCAGCATAACTTCCGGCCACAACAGCGAGCTATCGAATATCAAACTCCGATTTATAATCAACAATGGGACCCTCAGTCACAGTATAAATTTTTCAATAAACCGCCCTCTAGATATTTTAGACAAAACTATGAACAACCCCATGTAGATTCAAATACAGTTCCGATGAGAACGGTTTCGAATAGAGTGCACGCGATAGAGGAGGAAAAAGATAAACAAATAAAAATGTTACAAGAGAGAATTGAATTACTAGAACAAAAACAGAACCATTTTTTTAGAACCAGGCCCGAGCACGAGCAGACCTCCGGACTTAGACCAAATTTAAGTTATAAATCAAATAATAATAAACAAATTGCCGAAAATGAACCAAAAAAAACTACGCGTAATATAGAGTTAAATGATTTAAATTTAAATAATGATTTACCCAATCTAATCGACAAATTAGGAAACAAATGGTTTATTGATACGGGTGCCACAAAAAATTATATACACCCCGATCACATTCCATGTTATTCGGAAATAATTTAGCAAGACATCGCGATAAAAACCCCTACAGGAAGAGCGGAAGGGTCACAAAGCGTGATAATCAACCTAAAGCCCCTGATAGGAATCAATCAAAAAGTTAAATTCCTAATCTTTCCGTTTAGTAATAGATTTCAGTTTTTATTAGGGTATGAAACTAAGAGAAAATTAAAATTAATAATTGATTTGGAAAAAATGAATTAAAATATAATAAAAAAATATTTAAATTAGATAACGATTTATTTTTCATCGACGATAAAAACGAAATAAAAAACTTAATCCGACATGAACATATAAAACCGGAAATAAAAGAGGAACTAGTTGAAATCATAAGCCAACATGGCGAAGTATTAAAAAGAGATGATGAAAATTTAAAATCAACGGGCTTAATTAAACATAAAATAATAACAACGAACGAAAATCCAATATATACGCGTAATTACCGTTACCCGGAACAATTTAAAAAACAAATAAACGACGAAGTGCAAAAATTATTAAAAAATAAAATAATAAGACCTAGGAAATCGCCGTACAATTACCCACTTTGGATCGTACCAAAAAAATCAGACGCGTCGAGACAAAAGAAAATAAGAATGGTCATCGACTATAGGAAATTAAATCAGGCAACCGTAAAAGATAAATTTCCCCTACCGAACATTGAGAACTTATTAAACAGATTAAAGGGATCGAAAATATTTTCCACCATAGACCTCGCGTCAGGGTTTCACCAAATTGAAATTGACGAACAATAAATAGCTAAAACCGCGTTCTCCACTGAAAATGGGCATTTTGAATTTTTGCGTATGCCTTTTGGCCTGTGTAATGCACCTACAACCTTTCAGAGAGCGGTGACAATGATGATACAAAATATTCCCAATTGAATGATTTTCATCGACGATACAATAGTGTATTCAAAAAATGAGGAAGAACATTTAGAAAATTTAAAAAGAGTATTTGAAGCCCTAAAACAACATAACCTCTCAATACACTTAGATAAAACCAAATTTTTTAAAACCGAATTAAACTTTTTAGGCTACGTCATATTTTTAGGCCCCTCATACTTTTTAGGCCCGGACGGATTAAAAACAGATGTGAAAAAAATTGAAGCTATTTTAAAATTTCCTATTCCGCGTTATGAAAAGACGACGAGACAATTTCTCGGCATGACCGGGTATTATAGGAAATTTATCAAAAATTATGCCAAAATAACCAGACCAATTTCAAATTCTTTAAAAACCAAAATATATGGCACAAAAGAGATAAAAGAGGCATGTCAAACCCTAACAGAAATAATCAGCAATACACCAATTTTAAAGTACCCAGATTGGGAAAAACCATTTATACTAAACACAGATGCTAGTAATAAAGCCATCGGAGCTGTACTGTCACAAAAAGATGAAAACGAAATAGAACACCCCGTAGCATTTGCTTCCAGAGTTTTACAGAATGCCGAACTAAAATCCAGCGCAATAGAAAAAGAATTGGTAGCAGTTGTATGGGCGACACAACATTTTAAACCTTATTTGTATGGCACAAGATTTCTTTTATGTACTGATCATGAACCCTTAACATGGATCTTCTCAATGAAAAATGGTAATACACGTATAACGAAATGGATATGGAAGCTCCGAGAATTCGAATTCAACGTTAAGCATATCCAAGGTAAAACTAATTACGTAGCCGACGCAGAACTAATTACGAAATTTCTAGAGGAATTGATGAAATAAATCATAACAGTGATAAGAAAGATATGGATGTTGAAGAGTTGCTGAACCGAGATATTGCGGACGAAAACAATTCGGAATACGAAGCAATAATGGAAAATCTACAGGCACCATCAGAGGAAGATTTAGAGACAATTCACTCGCAAGAATCAAGTAATGAACAGGTACGAATTTGCTAACCAGAAAAATGCATTAACATAGAAAAGAATCAAATAATAATAAAAAAAGGGGAAACACTAAAGTCAATTTTACAAAACCATTCTGGTATGAACATAATGATAATATGATGATAATATGAATTGAACATTTACGGAAAGTCGGATATCGCCTCATTATTAGAACAAATACTTGAACCAAATAAAACTTATGGAATAATATGTAATTCACCCAATGAAATAACTGAAAATTTATATGAAGACTATTTTAAAACAATACAACAAATAGTAGAAACACAATATCCATCGGTTAAATTAAAAAATACAAACAAATTGTAAATGACGTTGAAAACCCAAATGAACAAATAGAAATAATAGATAACTATCATTTAGGCAAGACTAAACATAGGGGTATAAACGAAACATGTAAAAACTTAACGTGTAAAAAACTTAAAAAACGATATTACTTTCTGGGTATGCAAAATAAAATAGCAGAACATATTAATAAATGTGAAACTTGTAAAGTTACAAAATATGACCGTAAACCTATAAAAACTAAATTTCAGATCACACCTACACCAGAAAGACCGTTCCAGGAATTAATGATTGATATTTTTAATTTTTTCAATGTAATAATTTTCACAGCAGTCGACACATTTTCGAAACATTTATTTGCCCAAACTTTACAATCAAAGAATTAATATCTGTAATGCACTAACCAACTACATGACGTACTTTCCCACACCTCTACAAATATCCTTAGACCAAGGGACGGAAATGAAAAATAATTTGGTAAAACAGTTTTGTGAAGAAAACAACATTCTCTTGCATTATATTTCAGCTAGTCATTTAAATTCGCTAGGATTACTAAACAGGGTTCATTCTACTTTAAATGAGTTATTAAGAATAGTAGGGAAAGAAAGAGACAAATGTTCAATACAACAAAAATTAAGTTTAGCGGTAATAGCCTACAATAATACTTTAAACAATAAACTAAAACTAACACCCAACGAAATTACCTTCGGAAACTCTAGATTAGAATCAGACAAAAATATTGACCTGACTGAACAGTACGTATTAAAATATCATAAAGATCAACAGCTACTACATAAATTAATTAGATCTAAAATAAATAACGTAAAAAAAACAAGAACTGAAAAATTAAATAGAAATAGAGGAGACCCCTTAGCTATTCAAAAACAATTAGGAGACATAGAATATTTAAAAAATACTCAAGCAAAAATAAAAAGTAGGGACAAGTTTAAAAAAGTAAATGTACTAGTAAAAGATAAAAGACCAATTAAAACACATATTGATAATTTAAAAGGCCCACTAGGAAAAAAAGGAAAAGGAAACATTGATAATTCAACGACGATAATGAATCCATTCGCGTGAATATTTCGGATGCCTCGATTTGATATAATCTTTAACATTACGTTTTATTATTGAGAACCCTCTTAGCACCTGACTAATAGAAAGTATCCTTTTAAACCTTTCCAAGGTTAAATATAAATTACATCTTGAACAACCACATTTCATAAAACAATCATAAAGTAAACTGCCTTGGGTCAAAGATCCCAACCATCCTAAGGTCTAACCCCCTTGTCCTCACGTTTCCCTTTATTTATTTATTTATTTATTTTAAACAAGCATCTACCCTAGAGGGTCCAATTCGTCAACAACACATATATGTTTTTTTTCACATTCAGGTTAAAACATTATTGGTATTTAAAAGTAAGCATAATTATACAAAGTTTATACACATTGGCTTAATTTTCAAAAATTTAACATAACCGTTGGCACGATACGTTTTCACTGTCACCACGAGCGATGTCCATCCGGTTGGCCTTCCGCAATCTTTCCTTACATCCTTGGTATTCCTTCGCAGTCCATTAAAATGTGCTCCACGGTCCATGGGTACATTGCAGATCCTGCAGGTCGGTGGATAGAGTCCCTTATAGAATATACGTGGTGTGCGTTTATGTCGGTGTGTCCAATGAAATTCGTATCCTTGCCAAGACAGCTTCTTCGCGGCGATTTCTCCTCCTTCTGATGTTCTCCATACTTCAGACTACTTTTAATTTTGCCTATTTTTTCAGGCTGTTTTGTTCACTCTGTAATCCATGATTTCAGATATTTCTTTTTTTTATATGAAACGCCAATCCGATGCAGTCAGCAGTTTGTATTGATGTATATGACGGCTGAATTGGGTTTCAATCTTGCAGTCATTTGCAGCTTGGTTCTGCTATCTTCGTTTCTTCCGATGCCCAGATTGGAGCGGAACCCAAAGAAATCTTACCACTTTGCCTGAACGTAGACATTCCTTCTCTAAGAAGTTGGATGTTTTCATCACCAAACGTCCCTTTTGAGTTTCTGTTTTCCCGTTATTTCCAGTGGGGACTTGTTATGAATCGGATACAATCTAATGATATTTGCATTGTACTCTTCATTATGAATGTCAACGATTTCCAGATTTGAATAGAGCTCACCGGTGTATTGATAATTTAAAAGGCCCACTAGGAAAAAAAGGAAAAGGAAACAATCTATTTCAGACGACGATAATGAATCCATTCGCGTGAATATTTCGGATGCCTCGAGTTATAAGATTATAAATATTACTCAATAATATTAATATAATCTTTAACATTACTTTTATTATTGAGAAACCCTCTTAGCACCTGACTAAGAGAAAGTATCCTTTTAACCTTCCAAGGGTAAAATATAAATTACATCTTGAACAACACATGTCATAAACAATCATAAAGTAAACTGCCTTGGGTCAAAGATCCCAAGCCATCCTAGGTCCACTCTTATTATACCATATAACACCCTGTGTATATCACTGTGGCATGAGACAATTGACACCTACGCCGGACTACCCTTTCTCACGTTCCCTTTAGTAAACATTTAGCCAGACACTTTCACCATATTTCCTCGGTCCTATCCCCACTCCAAACCTATAGAACATTTGACTTGTAACCATTATACTAGAAGTCAGAGTTGGGCAAAATTCAATTACATTGTAATTCGATTACAATTGCATTACATTATATTTCAAACAGATGTAATCGAAATACATCGTGTATGAATTACAGTATTCCCACAAAGTAATTCAATTGGGATTACAATGTAATTCTTATATGTAATTCGATTATGGATTACATAGTTGAATTACAAATTACTATTTCTTGTAATTTAAGGCATGAATTATTTTCAGAATAATTCGATTACAATATTTCTTCCATTAAATAGGCAAATAAATATCGGAATATCAGTTTTCACCTCCACCATTTAAGTTTTAAGTTTTCTCTTATTGTTAACGGTTTTGAACTATCGCCATCTTTTTCTTAGAGAGAGGAGTGGGGGGATATATTTCTAAATTGAGAACGGCTGGTCCGATCTTAATGAAATTTGATAATTATGTTTCTTTTGTACTTATTAGCGTATATTTTGGGGTTTTAACAGTTTTACTAATTGGTGGGGGGGGGGCCAAATTTCTAAATTGAGAACGGCTGGTCCGATCTTAATGAAATTTGATAATTACGTTTCTTTTGTACTTATTAGCGTATATTTGGGGTTTTAACAGTTTTACTAATTAGTGGGGGGTGGGGGGGGGGGGGGTGCTAAATTTCTAAATTGAGAACGGCTGGTCCGATCTTAATGAAATTTGATAATTATGTTTCTTTTGTACTTATTAGCGTATATTTGGGGTTTTAACAGTTTTACTAATTAGTGGGGGGTGGGGGGGGGGGCTAAATTTCTAAATTGAGAACGGCTGGTCCGATCTTAATGAAATTTGATAATTATGTTTCTTTTGTACTTATTAGCGTATATTTGGGGTTTTAATAGTTTTACTAATTAGTGGGGGGTGGGGGGGGGGGGGGCTAAATTTCTAAATTGAGAACGGCTGGTCCGATTTTAACAGTTTTTAGTAACAGTATAATATTTACGTTCAATTTAGAAATTTAGCCCCCCCCCACCCCCACTAATTAGTAAAACTGTTAAAACCCCAAATATACGCTAATAAGTACGAAAGAAACATAATTATCAAATTTCATAAAGATCGGACTAGCCGTTCTCAATTTAGAAATTTAGCCCCCCCCCACCCCCCACTAATTAGTAAAACTGTTAAAACCCCAAATATACGCTAATAAGTACGAAAGAAACATAATTATCAAATTTCATAAAGATCGGACTAGCCGTTCTCAATTTAGAAATTTAGCCCCCCCCCCCCACCCCCACTAATTAGTAAAACTGTTAAAACCCCAAATATACGCTAATAAGTACGAAAGAAACATAATTATCAAATTTCATAAAGATCGGACTAGCCGTTCTCAATTTAGGAACTAAGCCCCCCCCCCCCCCACCACCCACTAATTAGTAAAACTGTTAAAACCCCAAATATACGCTAATAAGTACGAAAGAAACATAATTATCAAATTTCATTAAGATCGGACCAGCCGTCCGATTTAGAAATATATCCCCCCACTCCTCTCTCTAAGAAAAAGATGGCGATAGTTCAAAACCGTTAACAAGAGAAAACATAAAACTTAAATGGTGGAGGTGAAAACTGATATTCCGATATTTATTTGCCTATTTAATGGAAGAAATATTGTAATCGAATTAAATATTTGAATAATTCATGCCTTGAAGTACAAGAAATAGTAATTCGTAATTCAACTATGTAATCCGTAATCGAATTACATTGATGAATTACATTGTAATCGTAATTCATGAAGTAATTGCATTATAACATGTAATGTAATCCCGGCCGGGGGGGGGTAATTCATAGAATGCTAATTTTAATTACATTTTGCCCAACTCTGCTAGAAGTGTTGTATGTAACTATCAGTAAATAAAGTATCTTTTTCCAAGTTTTCACTATTTGTGTTCGTTATCTCTCGGATAATTATGACTCGAATGACTCAGATAATGGTTCTGATTAAAAATATTTAATTTTATTTAAACAATATTAAAATGTTTTAAAAATCTTTTATTTTAATAAAACGTAATAAATGTAATGGTATTAGGGAAAGATGTTTATGTTATATTGAAAGAATTATCTGTATTAAACTGACAATGCAGTAGTTTATTTTAATAAAGTCGGATTTTGTATTTTGCTGTAAAATATTATGTTCAATGTTAATAATGTAAAAGATCATTCAAATTATTATTTTATTTCACAGTAATATTCTGTTTGATTTATCTTGTAATTAATATTTTGTATTCACTATAATAAATATTAGGATACTATTATTTTGATTGATCGTTGAGAAAATTATGTACTTTATTTTTGAAATTATTATAAACTGTAATTAAAAGAGTATTTGAATTATTATTTTGATTTAAAATATTATTGTTTTAATTGAGTAATTTTGAATTTAGAAGTATTAGTTGTAATACGTAGAAGAAACTAATTCAAAGACTCTTATTTTATTTTCCTTTTGTTTAAAATAATGTATTAATATTAAAATGTTTTGTTTAGTATTAGGGAATATTCTGTTTTCTTTTTGTTTGTACTTTAGTAAGTAAGGAACTATGTATTTTTGTAAATAGTCTAAGCTTACTGTTAATATTAAGAAATGGACAAGGTCTAGTCCTTTTGTTTATAGAAAAGTTGATATTGTATAAAATCCTTTTTCAGTACAGGTTTTAATCTTTTTTTTTTCAAATGTACGAATCCTAACTTAGTAAACAGGAAATTCAAAGTCTAATCTTTTTAGTTTTGTATAAACTTAGAGTATGAGGTCCAATCCCTTTTGTTTATAGAATGTTATCTATTTAAAACTTGGTGTAAAAGGTATTTAGAAATGTGCAAGGTTCAAACCTTTTATTTATTGAAACCTTCAACTTGAATTGTTTAAAATCTGACCTGTTTACACTAAGATATTTGTTCCATCGGAGACCTCGGAACTCGGGGGGGGGGGGGGGGAGTTATGTACACCTCAAAGGTATTAAAGATATAATAAACAATGTATGATATCCTCTCCCAAAAACCCTATAAAAGGCCACCCCCACCTGGCCTCATTAGACATTCTATTCGCCGTACGTTGAGACGTATGGTCATACTATGTACGAAGTCTTGCAATAGGTTTCAAACTGTGTACTTGTTCTTGTATGATGTAAGTAATTCTCAATAAAGCTTCTTTTTAAAAATCTCCACCCCCGATCCTTTTATTATATTCCGATGTATGTAAGGCAGTTTCTAGTGACGGATCATTATAAGTTTTATATTTTATTTTCGGGAAGTATACTTTGGTATCTGATGCTTTGCTAACTTCAATGAGTGGTACAATTAATAAGTTCTTCCTCTTTACAAACAAAAATTAAAATTTGTTTTAATTTAATAGGGATAAGTTAACTTAAGTGTCGCAAAGAAGAAGCAGTTAAGCTAGGAATTTTTCTACTTCAAGCTAGACTTAAATTTATGGAATATATTCTTCACCTAGGCTATAGCCTGGAATACCAGCGTTGGAGAACTATCAAAACTGCTATCTCAGTAAAAGAAGCCGCAAAGGAACGAATACAAAAACGGTCTATCACTGAATTACGAATAAAAGTTGATTTTATAAAGCAGGGATACGGTAAATACATCCAGAATATTTTTTGAAACCCTTTTTTAACTGCCTAAATATGTGCGGCGCATAGTGGGGCAAAAACGCAAAAACTGTTTAAAACTCAATAACTCGTGGAAAAATATATTTATAAACTTAAAATTTCACACACTCTTTAGTTCAATAAAAAGGTTTAATAGTCTCATCCCTCGAACCAATTGGATGGCATGATAAAACAAAAAAGAAAAAATATTGTGAGAAAATGTATCGGTTTAAAAAAAAAAAAATCATTTTCGTTGTTGGTTTAATTTTCAAAACCAAGTGGGCTTCTATAAATAGTTTTTCTCGTAGAATTCGATGAAGCATCTAGAGATTAGTTAGGTCTTTGTTTTTAGCCAATACATGATAATTTATTTTCCAAATAGGATTAGACACGATAGTAAGAAACGCTTGTTTTGTTTTTTTTCTCGTTATTCTGAGTTTGTTAGTAAAACTTTACTTTTCTCTAGTTTTCTAACACTACTCGAGATCAAACTTTTGGATCGTTATTTTGCACATTAATTATATTAATTATTCTGGGAATTATTAAAATGATAATCCAAGATTAGTATCCACCTACATAAAAAAAAAAAGTTAAAAATTAATTTTGTTTTAAATTTCAGGAATTCTAATTACCTGCTATTTTTTAAGATAAGGTACTAATAAAAAAATACTAAATCACATCTAACATCGGGGTTAATGAAATGGGAGTTCTTGGAAACAACATTCATTACTTTGCTTTTTGAAATTACTGCTTTTATTAAATAATATATCAAAAGTTTTTTTTTTGTTTTCACTCCTCTCTTGTTATTATTGTTTGTTTACCGAGAACTTATGGTAGAAATATGCTTACATCAATTGTCGTTAGGTTAATCATATTAACCATGTTCAAAACGAGCTGTTGTATTAAGGAAGCAGATTCCCCTTTCAAAAATAAAGTATTTTTTTGGTTACATATCTCTAGAAAATATTTAACTTTGGATTGAAAAAGAAACACAGAGGAACAATATCTATAAAATGTATAATTAATCATAAGGTCAATAGTTCATCATTTGAATTTTATTCCTAATAGTTTCAAAATTTACAAAGAGAAAATATGGTCGTATATCAGCATCACATAAGGAAATTAATCTCCAGTAATAGTAACAAAACTCTCTGAAACTCAAGCTCTATTAGCCTTAATCAATAGTAAACACATATTTGTCACTAATTTAATGAAAGAAAAACATTTAAATTTATTTTAAACAGTTTTTGCTCATTTGGCCCACTGTGCGGCGGTGTGGTCGTGATGAAACAGTGGGGGGAGGATCTTTACAATTACCATTTCTTTTCGAAATCTGTCTGTTTTGGTTGGCACCGACTCCAAAAATAACTGATCATAAATTATCTTAATAGGCATATAAGTATCGATAATTTGGTTGATTGTCATTTACTTCTCTTTGTTCCGAAGCAATTAAAATATTATTTTGACTTTTTAGTTTTTAGTTCAAGTTTGTATATGTAGGTTTAATCTTGAAGTCGGTTTTGTTTTTTTTACCAAAAATTATTTTTATTTGTCACTTTTTAGTGGTAAATGTATTTTTTTTATACAGTCAACTCTGGATAAGACGATCTTCAAGGGATCCTGAAAAATAGTTTGTCTTATTGAACAACAACTTATCGAGGTTATCATTCGACTGATCATCATGTAATGGAAAACATGAACACAAAATTTGAGTTGAAATCATTACGTACTAATGGTATATATATGTTGTTTGTACATACATATAAAGTAATTGAAACATAAAATTAAATACTGGATACCACTAAATCATACAATTTCAGTATCAATGAACTGCATTTTTTTCTGGCGGTACCTAAAAGTAGACTAACCGTCTTCCATCAGTGGCGATAGTTTCTTTATTCTTTAGGATGGTTGAAAGAAACCTGCGCGGAATCTCGAATTCACTAGTAATAACCGCCCAACTTATTTCTCCTTTCTCCACTTCAGTGGAAATCAGTTTAAACTTTTCGTTAATTGAAAGGATTTTTAATTTGAGCTGAGCCATTGTAATACGACTGAGTGAATAACCAATAAATGACTGGTGTCCCTATGAAAGGAAAAGGTAAACAATGACAGAAAACAGGAAAATAAATAACCCATGAAATTCTTCGAATTTGAGTTCGAGTTATAAAGGCGATGACCTCCAATAGTTCGATTGATAGAGTTGGGAGTCCTAGAAGCCCCCTGGTTTCAGTTCGACTTATTTACACAATTTTTCACGTTATTTGCCCCGACCTTCTTGAATTCTTCATTCATTCAGGCTTAGGATCCCTCCAATGCTCCATAGAATGCTTGGATGAACTTTCCTCCGATCACAGTCCTTTAATTTTAACTGTTTCCGTCACTCCTATCCCAAAACCTCCTCTCCCATCATTTATTAGAGGACCAGTAGACTGGAACCTATTCCAATTTGTAATTTGCTGATATATGTCAGTAATCCAAGTATTAATTAATTAACTTGAATAAGGACAAGGCAGCACTACTGGCTAAATATTTTGCTTCTACCACTCAAATTTCCAAAGACTTTGGCTCACTCCTTCATAATCGCGAAGTAAACAAAATTGTAAAGAAGTATCTTCAGAAAACGGGGCCCATTAACTTTTCTTCCGTATCACCAAAAGAAATTATCAATATTATTAAACATCTTAGAACTAAAAAAAGCTCCGGGTGAAGACAACATACCTCCAATAGTCATAAGAAATCTTAGCAGAAAAGCAATAATATTCCTAACCAACATTGTCAATTCCATATTCCGCCTTCGACACTTCCCTACTTCCTGGAAAACAGCAAAAACAATCCCAAAACCCAATAAAGACTCAACGGTAGTCATAAACTATAGACCAATCAACCTTCTCAACATTTTTTCAAAAATATATGAAAAAATACTCTTGAAGAGATTAAACAGTTTCATATCTCTCAACAACATTATTATCAGTGAGCAATTCGGATTCAGAAACCATCATTTCACGGTAGCACAGTTAGCAAGATTAACAGATTATATTACGGGGTTTAACGAAAATAAACATACAGGGATGAAAAGAAAAAGCTTTTGATACAATATGGCATAATGGCCTATTATATAAACTTACTAGCATTCCCGTCGCGGCTTCGCCCGCCCTCATAACTAAAGATAATTTCAACTAAAAATTAAAGTTTTATTTGTTTATCGATAAGATTCTTGTATTTTAGCATGTGGTTGAGCATTATTTCTTCAATGATTTTTTAGCATTAATTATTAATCTAGTTATAATTGCACTGATTATGTGGTTGAAGATTACATATAAGCACCATTAGGCATAAAATTTTTAACTTTAATGTATGAATTGGTAATCAAGATGGATAAAGACTATTAAGAAACTCTTGCGGAAAATAAACTGCATTATCAGTGCTTACAACAAAAGGCCCGTGAATCATATTTTTACACACGATATAAAAAAGCAAAGGATCGACATTTTGATTTAGTAATAATTTGTATTCGGCAGAAATAACTTTATTGATTTCATCTGGTTATATGTTGATTTCGAATTATAAAAGTATATGACAGTGTGGCAAACCTCGTTCCTGCCTCTCAAAATTGTACATTTAAATTTTAGTTATTCTAAATTTTACCATTGCAAAACCTTCCTAGAATAATAAAAATTATTTATTTAGATGTCGGTACAGATAGGTTCAGTTTACCATTGTTAGCTCTATTGTGGAATGGCTCTATACACAATCGGTCGATTTTCAAGCTTCACTGAGATCCACATATCGCACACCATATTTAAATTTTTTTAAATAATTTTCTTGATAGTTAATTAAGTGAATTTTATCATCGATTTCAAGCTCTTTTCTAACCTCTCGTGTAGAATGGCACTCCCCACCTATCGGTCAATTTTCATACTGCACTGTTGTCCACATATTAACCTTTTTTAATAAAATATAAATTAAAAATCAGTAGATTTTAATATTGCTAAACCTTCTTAAAATTATGAAAATGGTGTAGTTAATATTTAGTACAGATTTGTTCAGTAATATTCGCGGTCAGTGATCATTCACAAACGAAAAATGGCTTGTCCTTTTATATAATAGTATAAGTTATTATTATAGTAAATTTTCTAATTGTAAATCTTTCAAGAACTATGAAGATGATGTAGTTAAAATTTGGTTCAGATAGGTTCATCAGTTTTACTAAAATGCTATTGTCGCTTGCCACATATTCGATTTTTAAATTTCACTGGAATCCACACGTTACACCACATATTTATAGCTTTTTGGATAACAAATTAATTTAATTTAGTAATTTTATTATCAATTTCTAGCTATAATTAACACTGGATCATTGTAACCTCTCTTGAATGGCGCTCGCTTTACTACGCACCACATATTTATCGCTTTATAAACAGTAATTTAAGAGGAAGTATGTAAATTTTATCATTGTTAAACCTTCCTTGAACTATGAAGATGATGTAGTTATATTTGGTACAGAATAGTTCTACAGTTTTCGCGGTTAGTGATCACGAACGGAAATGGCTTGTCCTTCTATATATAACTTCATCATCCCTCGTCGAGGAATTTTAACTAATAATTGATTTTTTGTTTATTGATAAAAATCTTGTATTAAAGTGAACAATTGAAAATTATATTTTTGATAATATTTTCACGCATAGCAGCCATAATTAACTTGGTTAAATTTAGATTGATTAGGTATTTGAAGATAACATAAAGCATAATTAGACATCCAATTTTCAATTTTAATATATGCGTTGGTAATCCAGATGGACAGAGACTATTAAGAAACTGTGCGGTATAAGAAACTGCATTATCAGTGCTTACAACTAAAGGTTCAAAATTCATATTTTTACACACAATATTAAACAGCTGAGGATCGGCATTTTGATTTTTAATAATTTTCATTCGACAGAAATAATTTTATTTGATTTGATCTGGTTGGATTTTAATTTCTAACCATAAAAGTATGTGGTAGTGTGGCAAAACCCGTTTCTAACACTCAACATTGTACATTTAAATTTTCATTGTTGCTAAACCTAGAACTATGAACATGATGTAGTTAAAATTTGGTATATTTCACTCCATATAGCTGTTTTTATAACAATTTAATTGAAAATAAGTAAATTTTATTATCAATGTTCACCTCTATGTAACACTGTACCTTTTAACCTTTCATGTAGATGGCAATTGCCGCCATTTTTGAACTTCACTGTTATCCACTTATTATTCATTTTTCAATAAAGAATTAGTTGAAAATCATTAGATTTTACTTTTGCTAAACCATCCTATAAAGATGATGTAGTCAAAATTTGGTAGAGATTGGTTCAGTAGTTTTTGGCGGTTAGTGAACACAAACGAAACATTGCTTGTCCTTTTATATAATAGTATAACCTTATACCGCCGTATGTTAGAATCGTATAGAGCTAACAGATAATTGTGACTTACAGATAATATACAAATAATATTTCGACTATAAATTAAGATATAAGGTATCCTATCTTTTTTGTTGGATCAAACTGCACACGGTATGCAAATTTGATTAAAATCGGTTTAGTAGTTTAGGTGTTAGCCGGCCCCTAGGCGGCGACACGTAATTTATATATATTAAGATAAGATAAGATTACCTATCGGTTCCCTCCCAACATCATACATACTATCCATTTATTCCTTTCCAATCGATCCTTTCAGATTACAATTCCACATCTCCTACGTATCCCTTATCAGCAGGTCTTCCTCAAGGATCCTGTCTCTCACCAAAACTATTTAATTTATATATATCCGACCTACCTTCTCTCCCTTCAATTTAAAGATCCTTATATGCCGATGATACGGCGATTTACACTAGTTCCTACAGGATAGACACAATAGAGAACAGATTAAAATCATTATACTCCAGATTTAATAAATATTATAAAAAATGGAAAATAAAAATAAACGAACAAAAAACATCAGCAATAATTTTTACAAAAAGAAGGCCCAACATATCAAAACATATCTATCTAAAAAATATTCAAATCTTCAAATATTGGACTCAAATTGTCACCTACCTCGGTCTGGAACTAGATAAAACTTTGACATTCACACCTCATATAAATAACAAATGCGACAAAGCCAGAAAACTTATAAGTACTATAACTCCATATTTTAGAAT